>CAWVNO010002818.1:1610000-2200208 GCA_963930645.1 Salticus scenicus | reverse complement strand
CCTAAATGTAAGCAGACTTCAAATGTAAACAAAGAATACAAATGTAAACAAAGAGCACAAATGTTAAGTGACTCAAACTGTAAACAAACTCTCTAAATGTAAACAAAGTCTACAAATGTAGACAGACTCTAAATGGAAACAGACTACAAATGTAAACAAAAACTACAAACGTAAACCAACACTCTAAATGTAAACAAACACTACAAATATAAACAGACTCTAAATGGAAACAGACTACAAATGTAAACAAAAACTACAAACGTAAACCAACACTCTAAATGTAAACAAACACTACAAATGTAAACAAAACTAAAAGTAAACAAATACTACAAATATAAACAACGACTACAAATGTGAACAAAACTAAAATGTAAACAAATACTAGAAATATAAACAAAGACTCTAAATGTAAGCAAAGACTGCAAACGTAAACAAAAACTCTAAATGGAAAAAAATAATAAAAATGTAAAAAAAGACTCTAAATGTAATAAAAAAATCTGGGTATAAACAAAGACTACAAATGAAAACAGACTCTAAATACAAACAAAGTCTAAAAATAAAAACAAAGTCTCTAAATGTAAACAAAGGCTAAAAATGTAAACAAAGACTACAAATGTAAACAAAGGGACTAAATGTAAACACTTTAAATGTAAACAAAGACTACATATGTAAACAAAGAATTTAAATGTAAATAAAGACTACAAATGTAAACAAAGACCTTAAATGTAAACAGACTCTAAATGAAAACAAAGACTAAAAATGTAATCAAAGACTACAAACGTAAACAAAGACTCTAAATGTAAAGAAGGTCTCTAAATGCAAACAAAGATTAAAAATGTAAACAAAGACTACAAATGTAAACAAAGACTACAAATATAAACAGACTCTAAATTGAAACAGACTACAAATGTAAACAAAAACTACAAACGTAAACTAACACTCTAAATGTAAACAAAGACTACAAATGTTAACAAAACTAAAAGTAAACAAATACTACAAATATAAAGAACGACTACAAATGTAAACAAAACTAAATGTAAACAAATACTAGAAATATAAACAAAGACTCTAAATGTAACCAAAAACTCTTGGTGTAAACAAGGACTCTAGGTGTAAAAAAGGACTACAAATGTAAACAAAGTCTCTAAATATAAACAAAGTCTAAATGTAAACAAAGACTACAAGTGTCAACAAAGACTACAAATGTAAACAAAAACTCTACATGTAAACAGTCTCTCTAAATGTAAGCAAAGACTACAAATATAAACGGACTCTAAATGTAAACAAAGTCTCTAAATTTAAACAAAGAATACAAATGTAAACAAAGACTATAAATGCTAAGAAAGATTACAACTGTAAACAAAGACTACAAATGTAAACAAAGACACTAAACGTAAACAGACTCTAAGTGTAAACAAACAACAAATGTAAACAAAGCCTTTAAATATAAACAAAGTATCTAAATGTAAGCAGACTACAAATGTAAAAAAAGAATACAAATGTAAACAAACACTACAAATGTAAACAAAACTAAAAGTAAACAAATACTACAAATATAAACAACGACTACAAATGTGAACAAAACTAAATGTAAACAAATACTAGAAATATAAACAAAGACTCTAAATGTAAGCAAAGACTGCAAACGTAAACAAAAACTCTAAATGGAAAAATATAATAAAAATGTAAAAAAAGACTCTAAATGTAATAAAAAAATCTGGGTATAAACAAAGACTACAAATGAAAACAGACTCTAAATACAAACAAAGTCTAAAAATAAAAACAAAGTCTCTAAATGTAAACAAAGGCTAAAAATGTAAACAAAGACTACAAATGTAAACAAAGGGACTAAATGTAAACACTTTAAATGTAAACAAAGACTACATATGTAAACAAAGAATTTAAATGTAAATAAAGACTACAAATGTAAACAAAGACCTTAAATGTAAACAGACTCTAAATGAAAACAAAGACTAAAAATGTAATCAAAGACTACAAACGTAAACAAAGACTCTAAATGTAAAGAAGGTCTCTAAATGCAAACAAAGATTAAAAATGTAAACAAAGACTACAAATGTAAACAAAGACTACAAATATAAACAGACTCTAAATTGAAACAGACTACAAATGTAAACAAAAACTACAAACGTAAACTAACACTCTAAATGTAAACAAAGACTACAAATGTTAACAAAACTAAAAGTAAACAAATACTACAAATATAAAGAACGACTACAAATGTAAACAAAACTAAATGTAAACAAATACTAGAAATATAAACAAAGACTCTAAATGTAACCAAAAACTCTTGGTGTAAACAAGGACTCTAGGTGTAAAAAAGGACTACAAATGTAAACAAAGTCTCTAAATATAAACAAAGTCTAAATGTAAACAAAGACTACAAGTGTCAACAAAGACTACAAATGTAAACAAAAACTCTACATGTAAACAGTCTCTCTAAATGTAAGCAAAGACTACAAATATAAACGGACTCTAAATGTAAACAAAGTCTCTAAATTTAAACAAAGAATACAAATGTAAACAAAGACTATAAATGCTAAGAAAGTTTACAACTGTAAACAAAGACTACAAATGTAAACAAAGACACTAAACGTAAACAGACTCTAAGTGTAAACAAACAACAAATGTAAACAAAGCCTTTAAATATAAACAAAGTATCTAAATGTAAGCAGACTACAAATGTAAAAAAAGAATACAAATGTAAACACTACAAATGTAAACAAAACTAAAAGTAAACAAATACTACAAATATAAACAACGACTACAAATGTGAACAAAACTAAATGTAAACAAATACTAGAAATATAAACAAAGACTCTAAATGTAAGCAAAGACTGCAAACGTAAACAAAAACTCTAAATGGAAAAAAATAATAAAAATGTAAAAAAAGACTCTAAATTTAATAAAAAAATCTCGGTATAAACAAAGACTACAAATGAAAACAGACTCTAAATACAAACAAAGTCTAAAAATAAAAACAAAGTCTCTAAATGTAAACAAAGGCTAAAAATGTAAACAAAGACTACAAATGTAAACAAAGGGACTAAATGTAAACACTTTAAATGTAAACAAAGACTACATATGTAAACAAAGAATTTAAATGTAAATAAAGACTACAAATGTAAACAAAGACCTTAAATGTAAACAGACTCTAAATGAAAACAAAGACTAAAAATGTAATCAAAGACTACAAACGTAAACAAAGACTCTAAATGTAAAGAAGGTCTCTGAATGCAAACAAAGATTAAAAATGTAAACAAAGACTACAAATGTAAACAAAGACTACAAATATAAACGGACTCTAAATTGAAACAGACTACAAATGTAAACAAAAACTACAAACGTAAACTAACACTCTAAATGTAAACAAAGACTACAAATGTTAACAAAACTAAAAGTAAACAAATACTACAAATATAAAGAACGACTACAAATGTAAACAAAACTAAATGTAAACAAATACTAGAAATATAAACAAAGACTCTAAATGTAACCAAAAACTCTTGGTGTAAACAAGGACTCTAGGTGTAAAAAAGGACTACAAATGTAAACAAAGTCTCTAAATATAAACAAAGTCTAAATGTAAACAAAGACTACAAGTGTCAACAAAGACTACAAATGTAAGCAAAGACACTAAACGTAAACAAAAACTACAAACGTAAACAGATTCTAAGTGTAAACAGACAACAAATGTAAACAAAGCCTCTAAATATAAACAAAGTATCTAAATGTAAGCAGACTACAAATGTAAACAAAGAATACAAATGTAAACAAAGACACTAAACGTAAACAAAAACTACAAACGTAAACAGACTCTAAGTGTAAACAGACAACAAATGTAAACAAAGCCTTTAAATATAAACAATGTATCTAAATGTAAACAGTCTCTAAATTTAAACAAAGAATACAAATGTAAACAAAGACTATAAATGCTAAGAAAGTTTACAACTGTAAACAAAGACTACAAATGTAAACAAAGACACTAAACGTAAACAGACTCTAAGTGTAAACAAACAACAAATGTAAACAAAGCCTTTAAATATAAACAAAGTATCTAAATGTAAGCAGACTACAAATGTAAAAAAAGAATACAAATGTAAACAAACACTACAATTGTAAACAAAACTAAAAGTAAACAAATACTACAAATATAAACAACGAATACAAATGTGAACAAAACTAAATGTAAACAAATACTAGAAATATAAACAAAGACTCTAAATGTAAGCAAAGACTGCAAACGTAAACAAAAACTCTAAATGGAAAAAAATAATAAAAATGTAAAAAAAGACTCTAAATGTAATAAAAAAATCTGGGTATAAACAAAGACTACAAATGAAAACAGACTCTAAATACAAACAAAGTCTAAATATAAAAACAAAATGTCTAAATGTAAACAAAGGCTAAAAATGTAAACAAAGACTACAAATGTAATCAAAGACTACAAACGTAAACAAAGACTCTAAATGTAAAGAAGGTCTCTGAATGCAAACAAAGATTAAAAATGTAAACAAAGACTACAAATGTAAACAAAGACTACAAACATAAACAGACTCTAAATTGAAACAGACTACAAATGTAAACAAAAACTACAAACGTAAACTAACACTCTAAATGTAAACAAAGACTACAAATGTTAACAAAACTAAAAGTAAACAAATACTACAAATATAAAGAACGACTACAAATGTAAACAAAACTAAATGTAAACAAATACTAGAAATATAAACAAAGACTCTAAATGTAACCGAAAACTCTTGGTGTAAACAAGGACTCTAGGTGTAAAAAAGGACTACAAATGTAAACAAAGTCTCTAAATATAAACAAAGTCTAAATGTAAACAAAGACTACAAGTGTCAACAAAGACTACAAATGTAAACAAAAACTCTACATGTAAAGAGTCTCCCTAAATGTAAACAAAGACTACAAATATAAACGGACTCTAAATGTAAACAAAGTCTCTAAATTTAAACAAAGAATACAAGTGTAAACAAAGACTATAAATGTTAAGAAAGTTTACAACTGTAAACAAAGACTACAAATGTAAACAAAGACACTAAACGTTAACAAAAACTACAAACGTAAACAGACTCTAAGTGTAAACAGACAACAAATGTAAACAAAGCCTCCAAATATAAACAAAGTATCTAAACGTAAGCAGACTACAAATGTAAACAAAGACTACAAATGTAAACAAAGACTACAAATATAAACAGACTCTAAATTGAAACAGACAAACAAAAACTACAAACGTAAACTAACACTCTAAATGTAAACAAAGACTACAAATGTTAACAAAACTAAAAGTAAACAAATACTACAAATATAAAGAACGACTACAAATGCAAACAAAACTAAATGTAAACAAATACTAGAAATATAAACAAAGACTCTAAATATAAACAAAGTATCTAAACGTAAGCAGACTACAAATGTAAACAAAGAATACAAATGTAAACAAAGACACTAAACTTAAACAAAAACTACAAACGTAAACAGACTCTAAGTGTAAACAGACAACAAATGTAAACAAAGCCTTTAAATATAAACAAAATGTGTAAATGTAAGCAGACTACAAATGTAAACAAAGAATACAAATGTAAACAAAGACACTAAATGTAACTCTAAATGTAAACAAAGTCACTAAATTTAAACAAAGAATACAAATGTAAACAAAGACTAAAAATGTTACGAAAGTTTACAACTGTAAACAAAGACTACAAATGTAAACAAAGACACTAAACGTAAACAAAAACTACAAATGTAAACAGACTCTAAGTGTAAACAGACAACAAATGTAAACAAAGCCTCTAAATATAAACAAAGTACCTAAATGTAAGCAGACTTCAAATGTAAACAAAGAATACAAATGTAAACAAAGAGCACAAATGTTAAGTGACTCAAACTGTAAACAAACTCTCTAAATGTAAATAAAGTCTACAAATGTAGACAGACTCTAAATGGAAACAGACTACAAATGTAAACAAAAACTACAAACGTAAACCAACACTCTAAATGTAAACAAACACTACAAATATAAACAGACTACAAATGTAAACAAAAACTACAATCGTAAACCAACACTCTAAATGTAAACAAACACTACAAATGTAAACAAAACTAAAAGTAAACAAATACTACAAATATAAACAACGACTACAAATGTGAACAAAACTAAATATAAACAAATACTAGAAATATAAACAAAGACTCTAAATGTAAGCAAAGACTGCAAACGTAAACAAAAACTCTAAATGGAAAAAAATAATAAAAATGTAAAAAAAGACTCTAAATGTAATAAAAATATCTGGGTATAAACAAAGACTACAAATGAAAACAGACTCTAAATACAAACAAAGTCTAAAAATAAAAACAAAGTCTCTAAATGTAAACAAAGGCTAAAAATGTAAACAAAGACTACAAATGTAAACAAAGGGACTAAATGTAAACACTTTAAATGTAAACAAAGACTACATATGTAAACAAAGAATTTAAATGTAAATAAAGACTACAAATGTAAACAAAGACCTTAAATGTAAACAGACTCTAAATGAAAACAAAGACTAAAAATGTAATCAAAGACTACAAACGTAAACAAAGACTCTAAATGTAAAGAAGGTCTCTAAATGCAAACAAAGATTAAAAATGTAAACAAAGACTACAAATGTAAACAAAGACTACAAATATAAACAGACTCTAAATTGAAACAGACTACAAATGTAAACAAAAACTACAAACGTAAACTAACACTCTAAATGTAAACAAAGACTACAAATGTTAACAAAACTAAAAGTAAACAAATACTACAAATATAAAAAACGACTACAAATGTAAACAAAACTAAATGTAAACAAATACTAGAAATATAAACAAAGACTCTAAATGTAACCAAAAACTCTTGGTGTAAACAAGGACTCTAGGTGTAAAAAAGGACTACAAATGTAAACAAAGTCTCTAAATATAAACAAAGTCTAAATGTAAACAAAGACTACAAGTGTCAACAAAGACTACAAATGTAAGCAAAGACACTAAACGTAAACAAAAACTACAAACGTAAACAGATTCTAAGTGTAAACAGACAACAAATGTAAACAAAGCCTCTAAATATAAACAAAGTATCTAAATGTAAGCAGACTACAAATGTAAACAAAGAATACAAATGTAAACAAAGACACTAAACGTAAACAAAAACTACAAACGTAAACAGACTCTAAGTGTAAACAGACAACAAATGTAAACAAAGCCTTTAAATATAAACAATGTATCTAAATGTAAGCAGACTACAAATGTAAACAAAGAATACAAATGTAAACAAAAAGCACAAATGTTAAGTGACTCAAACTGTAAACAAACTCTCGAAATGTAAACAAAGTCTACAAATGTAAATATTCTATAAATGAAAATAGACTCTAAATGCAAACAGGCTAAAAATGTAAACAAAGACTACAAATATAAAGAATCTAAATGGAAACAGACTACAGATATAAACAAAAACTACAAACGTAAACTAACACTCTAAATGTAAACAAAGACTACAAATGTAAACAAAACTAAAAGTAAACAAATACTACAAATATAAACAATGACTACAAATGTAAACAAAGCTAAATGTAAACAAATACTAGAAATATAAACAAAGACTCTAAATGTAACCAGACTGCAAACGTAAACAAAGTCTCTAAATGGAAACAAATAATAAAAATGTAAACAAAGACTCTAAATGTAATAAAAAACTCTGGGTATAAACAAGGACTCTAGGTGTAAACAAGGACTACAAACGTAAACAGACTCTAAATGTAAACAAAGGCTAAAAATGTAAACAAAGACTACAAATGTAAACAAAGGCTCTAAATGTAAACAAACAAGCTATATGTAAACAAAGACTACAAATGTAAACAAAGACACTAAATGTAAAGATGGTCTCTAAATGTAAACAAAGGCTAAAAATGTAAACAAAGACTACAAATGTAAACAAAGGGACTAAATGTAAACACTCTAAATGTAAACAAAGACTACATACGTAAACAAAGAATTTAAATGTAAATAAAGACTAAAACAAAGATTACAAATGTAAACAAAGACTACAAATGTAATTGTTTACATTTGTATTCTTTGTTTACATTTGTAGTCTGCTTACATTTAGATACTTTGTTTATATTTAGAGGCTTTGTTTACATTTGTTGTCTGTTTACATTTAGAATCTGTTTACGTTTGTAGTTTTTGTTTACGTTTAGTGTCTTTGCTTACATTTGTAGTCTTTGTTGACACTTGTAGTCTTTGTTTACATTTAGACTTTGTTTATATTTAGAGACTTTGTTTACATTTGTAGTCCTTTTTTACACCTAGAGTCCTTGTTTACACCAAGAGTTTTTGGTTACATTTAGAGTCTTTGTTTATATTTCTAGTATTTGTTTACAGTTAGTTTTGTTTACATTTGTAGTCGTTCTTTATATTTGTAGTATTTGTTTACTTTTAGTTTTGTTAACATTTGTAGTCTTTGTTTACATTTAGAGTGTTAGTTTACGTTTGTAGTCATTGTTTACATTTGTAGTCTTTGTTGACAAATGTAAACAAAGACTACAGACGTAAACAAAGACTCTAAATGTAAAGAAGGTCTCTAAATGCAAACAAAGATTACAAATGTAAACAAAGACTACAAATGTAATTGTTTACATTTGTATTCTTTGTTTACATTTGTAGTCCGCTTACATTTAAGACTCTAAATGTAAAGAAGGTCTCTAAATGCAAACAAAGATTACAAATGTAAACAAAGACTACAAATGTAAACAAAGACTACAAATATAAACAGACTCTAAATGGAAACAGACTACAAATGTAAACAAAAACTATAAACGTAAACTAACACTCTATATGTAAACAGACTACAAATGTAAAAAAAACTAAATGTAAACAAATACTAGAAATATAAACAAAGGCTCTAAATGTAACCAAAGACTGCAAACGTAAACAAAGTCTCTAAATGTAAACAAAAAATAAAAATGTAAACAAAGACTCTAAATGTAATAAAAAACTCTGGGTATAAACAAGGACTCTAGGTGTAAACAAGGACTACAAATGTAAACAGACTCTAAATGTAAACAAAGTCTAAAAATAAAAACAAAGGCTCTAAATGTAAACAAAGTCTAAATATGTAAACAAAGACTACAAATGTAAACAAAGTGTCTAAATGTAAACAAACAAGCTATATGTAAACAAAGACTACAAATGTAAACAAAGACACTAAATGGAACTCTAAATGTAAACAAAGAATAAAAATGTAAACAAAGACTACTAATGGTAACAAAGGCTCTAAATGTAAACAAACAAGCTATATGTAAACAAAGACTACAAATGTAAACAAAGACCCCAAATGGAACTCTAAATCTAAACAAAAAATAAAAATGTAAACAGACTACAAATGTAAACAAAACTAAAAGTAAACAAATACTACAAATATAAACAACGACTACAAATGTAAACAAAACTAAATGTAAACAAATACTAGAAATATAAACAAAGAGTCTAAATGTAACCAAAAATTCTTGGTGTAAACAAGGACTCTAGGTGTAAAAAAGGACTACAAACGTAAACAAAGTCTCTAAATATAAACAAAGTCTAAATGTAAACAAAGACTACAAGTGTAAACAAAGACTGCAAATGTAAACAAAAACTCTACATGTAAACAATCTCTCTAAATGTGAACAAAGACTACAAATATAAACGGACTCTCAATGTAAACAAAGTCACTAAATTTAAACAAAGAATGCAAATGTAAACAAAGACTATAAATGTTAAGAAAGTTTACAACTGTAAACAAAGACTACAAATGTAAACAAAGACACTAAACGTAAACAAAAACTACAAATGTAAACAGACTCTAAGTGTAAACAGACAACAAATGTAAACAAAGCCTCTACATATAAACAAAGTACCTAAATGTAAGCAGACTACAAATGTAAACAAAGAATACAAATGTAAACAAAGAGCACAAATGTTAAGTGACTCAAACTGTAAACAAACTCTCTAAATGTAAACAAAGTCTACAAATGTAAACAGACTATAAATGAAAACAGACTCTAAATGCAAACAGACTAAAAGTGTAAACAAAGACTACAAATATAAACAGACTCTAAATGGAAACAGACTACAAATGTAAACAAAAACTACAAACGTAATCCAACACTCTAAATGTAAACAAAGACTACAAATGTAAACAAAGGGACTAAATGTAAACACTCTAAATGTAAACAAAGACTACATATGTAAACAAAGAATTTAAATGTAAATAAAGACTACAAATGTAAACAAAGACCTTAAATGTAAACAGACTCTAAGTGAAAACAAAGACTAAAAATGTAAACAAAGACTACAGACGTAAACAAAGACTCTAAATGTAAAGAAGGTCTCTAAATGCAAACAAAGATTACAAATGTAAACAAAGACTACAAATGTAAACAAAGACTACAAATATAAACAGACTCTAAATGGAAACAGACTACAAATGTAAACAAAAACTATAAACGTAAACTAACACTCTATATGTAAACAAACTACAAATGTAAACAAAACTAAATGTAAACAAATACTAGAAATATAAACAAAGGCTCTAAATGGAACCAAAGACTGCAAACGTAAACAAAGTCTCTAAATGTAAACAAAAAATAAAAATGTAAACAAAGACTCTAAATGTAATAAAAAACTCTGGGTATAAACATTGACTCTAGGTGTAAACAAGGACTACAAATGTAAACAGACTCTAAATGTAAACAAAGTCTAAAAATAAAAACAAAGACTCTAAATGTAAACAAAGGCTAAAAATGTAAACAAAGACTAGGAATGTAAACAAAGGCTCTTAATGTAAACAAACAAGCTATATGTAAACAAAGACTACAAATGTAAACAAAGACACTACATGGAACTCTAAATGTAAACAAAGAATAAAAATGTAAACAAAGACTACAAATGTAAACAAAGACCTTAAATGTAAACAGACTCTAAATGAAAGCAAAGACTAAAAATGTAAACAAAAACTACAAACGTAAACAAAGACTCCAAATGTAAAGAAGTTCTCTAAATGCAAACAAAGATTACAAATGTAAACAAAAACTACAAATGTAAACAAAGGTACAAATATAAACAAAAACTCTAAATGGAAACAGACTACAAATGTAAACAAAAATTACAAACGTAAACTAACACTCTAAATGTAAACAAGGACTACAAATGTAAACAGACTCTAAATGTAAACAATGTCTAAAAATAAAAACAAAGACTCTAAATGTAAACAAAGTATAAAAATGTAAACAAAGACTACAAATGTAAACAAAGGCTCTAAATGTAAACAAACACGCTATATGTAAACAAACACTACAAATGTAAACAAAGACCCCAAATGGAACTCAAAATCTAAACAAAAAATAAAAATGTAAACAGACTACAAATGTAAACAAAACTAAATGTAAACAAATACTAGAAATATAAACAAAGACTCTAAATGTAACCAAAAATTCTTGGTGTAAACAAGGACTCTAGGTGTAAAATAGGATTACAAACGTAAACAAAGTCTCTAAATATAAACAAAGTCTAAATTTAAACAAAGACTACAAGTGTAAACAAAGACACTAAACGTAAACAAAAACTACAAACGTAAACAGACTCTAAGTGTAAACAGACAACAAATGTAAACAAAGCCTTTAAATATAAACAATGTATCTAAATGTAAGCAGACTACAAATGTAAACAAAGAATACAAATGTAAACAAAAAGCACAAATGTTAAGTGACTCAAACTGTAAACAAACTCTCGAAATGTAAACAAAGTCTACAAATGTAAATATTCTATAAATGAAAATAGACTCTAAATGCAAACAGGCTAAAAATGTAAACAAAGACTACAAATATAAAGAATCTAAATGGAAACAGACTACAGATATAAACAAAAACTACAAACGTAAACTAACACTCTAAATGTAAACAAAGACTACAAATGTAAACAAAACTAAAAGTAAACAAATACTACAAATATAAACAATGACTACAAATGTAAACAAAGCTAAATGTAAACAAATACTAGAAATATAAACAAAGACTCTAAATGTAACCAGACTGCAAACGTAAACAAAGTCTCTAAATGGAAACAAATAATAAAAATGTAAACAAAGACTCTAAATGTAATAAAAAACTCTGGGTATAAACAAGGACTCTAGGTGTAAACAAGGACTACAAACGTAAACAGACTCTAAATGTAAACAAAGGCTAAAAATGTAAACAAAGACTACAAATGTAAACAAAGGCTCTAAATGTAAACAAACAAGCTATATGTAAACAAAGACTACAAATGTAAACAAAGACACTAAATGTAAAGATGGTCTCTAAATGTAAACAAAGGCTAAAAATGTAAACAAAGACTACAAATGTAAACAAAGGGACTAAATGTAAACACTCTAAATGTAAACAAAGACTACATACGTAAACAAAGAATTTAAATGTAAATAAAGACTAAAACAAAGATTACAAATGTAAACAAAGACTACAAATGTAATTGTTTACATTTGTATTCTTTGTTTACATTTGTAGTCTGCTTACATTTAGATACTTTGTTTATATTTAGAGGCTTTGTTTACATTTGTTGTCTGTTTACATTTAGAATCTGTTTACGTTTGTAGTTTTTGTTTACGTTTAGTGTCTTTGCTTACATTTGTAGTCTTTGTTGACACTTGTAGTCTTTGTTTACATTTAGACTTTGTTTATATTTAGAGACTTTGTTTACATTTGTAGTCCTTTTTTACACCTAGAGTCCTTGTTTACACCAAGAGTTTTTGGTTACATTTAGAGTCTTTGTTTATATTTCTAGTATTTGTTTACAGTTAGTTTTGTTTACATTTGTAGTCGTTCTTTATATTTGTAGTATTTGTTTACTTTTAGTTTTGTTAACATTTGTAGTCTTTGTTTACATTTTGAGTGCTAGTTTACGTTTGTAGTCATTGTTTACATTTGTAGTCTTTGTTGACAAATGTAAACAAAGACTACAGACGTAAACAAAGACTCTAAATGTAAAGAAGGTCTCTAAATGCAAACAAAGATTACAAATGTAAACAAAGACTACAAATGTAATTGTTTACATTTGTATTCTTTGTTTACATTTGTAGTCCGCTTACATTTAAGACTCTAAATGTAAAGAAGGTCTCTAAATGCAAACAAAGATTACAAATGTAAACAAAGACTACAAATGTAAACAAAGACTACAAATATAAACAGACTCTAAATGGAAACAGACTACAAATGTAAACAAAAACTATAAACGTAAACTAACACTCTATATGTAAACAGACTACAAATGTAAAAAAAACTAAATGTAAACAAATACTAGAAATATAAACAAAGGCTCTAAATGTAACCAAAGACTGCAAACGTAAACAAAGTCTCTAAATGTAAACAAAAAATAAAAATGTAAACAAAGACTCTAAATGTAATAAAAAACTCTGGGTATAAACAAGGACTCTAGGTGTAAACAAGGACTACAAATGTAAACAGACTCTAAATGTAAACAAAGTCTAAAAATAAAAACAAAGGCTCTAAATGTAAACAAAGTCTAAATATGTAAACAAAGACTACAAATGTAAACAAAGGGTCTAAATGTAAACAAACAAGCTATATGTAAACAAAGACTACAAATGTAAACAAAGACACTAAATGGAACTCTAAATGTAAACAAAGAATAAAAATGTAAACAAAGACTACTAATGGTAACAAAGGCTCTAAATGTAAACAAACAAGCTATATGTAAACAAAGACTACAAATGTAAACAAAGACCCCAAATGGAACTCTAAATCTAAACAAAAAATAAAAATGTAAACAGACTACAAATGTAAACAAAACTAAAAGTAAACAAATACTACAAATATAAACAACGACTACAAATGTAAACAAAACTAAATGTAAACAAATACTAGAAATATAAACAAAGAGTCTAAATGTAACCAAAAATTCTTGGTGTAAACAAGGACTCTAGGTGTAAAAAAGGACTACAAACGTAAACAAAGTCTCTAAATATAAACAAAGTCTAAATGTAAACAAAGACTACAAGTGTAAACAAAGACTGCAAATGTAAACAAAAACTCTACATGTAAACAATCTCTCTAAATGTAAACAAAGACTACAAATATAAACGGACTCTCAATGTAAACAAAGTCACTAAATTTAAACAAAGAATGCAAATGTAAACAAAGACTATAAATGTTAAGAAAGTTTACAACTGTAAACAAAGACTACAAATGTAAACAAAGACACTAAACGTAAACAAAAACTACAAATGTAAACAGACTCTAAGTGTAAACAGACAACAAATGTAAACAAAGCCTCTACATATAAACAAAGTACCTAAATGTAAGCAGACTACAAATGTAAACAAAGAATACAAATGTAAACAAAGAGCACAAATGTTAAGTGACTCAAACTGTAAACAAACTCTCTAAATGTAAACAAAGTCTACAAATGTAAACAGACTATAAATGAAAACAGACTCTAAATGCAAACAGACTAAAAGTGTGAACAAAGACTACAAATATAAACAGACTCTAAATGGAAACAGACTACAAATGTAAACAAAAACTACAAACGTAATCCAACACTCTAAATGTAAACAAAGACTACAAATGTAAACAAAGGGACTAAATGTAAACACTCTAAATGTAAACAAAGACTACATATGTAAACAAAGAATTTAAATGTAAATAAAGACTACAAATGTAAACAAAGACCTTAAATGTAAACAGACTCTAAGTGAAAACAAAGACTAAAAATGTAAACAAAGACTACAGACGTAAACAAAGACTCTAAATGTAAAGAAGGTCTCTAAATGCAAACAAAGATTACAAATGTAAACAAAGACTACAAATGTAAACAAAGACTACAAATATAAACAGACTCTAAATGGAAACAGACTACAAATGTAAACAAAAACTATAAACGTAAACTAACACTCTATATGTAAACAAACTACAAATGTAAACAAAACTAAATGTAAACAAATACTAGAAATATAAACAAAGGCTCTAAATGGAACCAAAGACTGCAAACGTAAACAAAGTCTCTAAATGTAAACAAAAAATAAAAATGTAAACAAAGACTCTAAATGTAATAAAAAACTCTGGGTATAAACATTGACTCTAGGTGTAAACAAGGACTACAAATGTAAACAGACTCTAAATGTAAACAAAGTCTAAAAATAAAAACAAAGACTCTAAATGTAAACAAAGGCTAAAAATGTAAACAAAGACTAGAAATGTAAACAAAGGCTCTTAATGTAAACAAACAAGCTATATGTAAACAAAGACTACAAATGTAAACAAAGACACTACATGGAACTCTAAATGTAAACAAAGAATAAAAATGTAAACAAAGACTACAAATGTAAACAAAGACCTTAAATGTAAACAGACTCTAAATGAAAGCAAAGACTAAAAATGTAAACAAAAACTACAAACGTAAACAAAGACTCCAAATGTAAAGAAGTTCTCTAAATGCAAACAAAGATTACAAATGTAAACAAAAACTACAAATGTAAACAAAGGTACAAATATAAACAAAAACTCTAAATGGAAACAGACTACAAATGTAAATAAAAATTACAAACGTAAACTAACACTCTAAATGTAAACAAGGACTACAAATGTAAACAGACTCTAAATGTAAACAATGTCTAAAAATAAAAACAAAGACTCTAAATGTAAACAAAGTATAAAAATGTAAACAAAGACTACAAATGTAAACAAAGGCTCTAAATGTAAACAAACACGCTATATGTAAACAAACACTACAAATGTAAACAAAGACCCCAAATGGAACTCAAAATCTAAACAAAAAATAAAAATGTAAACAGACTACAAATGTAAACAAAACTAAATGTAAACAAATACTAGAAATATAAACAAAGACTCTAAATGTAACCAAAAATTCTTGGTGTAAACAAGGACTCTAGGTGTAAAATAGGATTACAAACGTAAACAAAGTCTCTAAATATAAACAAAGTCTAAATGTAAACAAAGACTACAAGTGTAAACAAAGACTGCAAATGTAAACAAAAACTCTACATGTAAACAATCTCTCTAAATGTAAACAAAGACTACAAATATAAACGGACTCTAAATGTAAACAAAGTCACTAAATGTAAACAAAGAATGCAAATGTAAACAAAGACTATAAATGTTAAGAAAGTTTACAACTGTAAACAAAGACTACAAATGTAAACAAAGACACTAAACGTAAACAAAAACTACAAATGTAAACAGACTCTAAGTGTAAACAGACAACAAATGTAAACAAAGCCTCTACATATAAACAAAGTACCTAAATGTAAGCAGACTACAAATGTAAACAAAGAATACAAATGTAAACAAAGAGCACAAATGTTAAGTGACTCAAACTGTAAACAAACTCTCTAAATGTAAACAAAGTCTACAAATGTAAACAGACTATAAATGAAAACAGACTCTAAATGCAAACAGACTAAAAGTGTAAACAAAGACTACAAATATAAACAGACTCTAAATGGAAACAGACTACAAATGTAAACAAAAACTACAAACGTAAACCAACACTCTAAATGTAAACAAAGACTACAAATGTAAACAAAACTAAAAGTAAACAAATACTACAAATATAAACAACGACTACAAATGTAAACAAAACTAAATGTAAACAAATACTAGAAATATAAACAAAGACTCTAAATGTAACCAAAGACTGCAAACGTAAACAAAAACTCTAAATGGAAAAAAATAATAAAAATGTAAACAAAGACTCTAAATGTAATAAAAAACTCTGGGTATAAACAAGGACTCTAGGTGTAAACAAGGACTACAAATGTAAACAGAATCTAAATGTAAACAAAGTCTAAAAATATAAACAAAGACTCTGAATGTAAACAAAGGCTAAAAATGTAAACAAAGACTACTAATGTAAACAAAGGCTCTAAATGTAAACAAACAAGCTATATGTAAACAAAGACTACAAATGTAAACAAAGACACTAAATGGAACTCTAAATGTAAACAAAGAATAAAAATGTAAACAAAGACTACAAATGTAAACAAAGGCTATAAATGTAAACAAACACGCTATATGTAAACAACGACTACAAATGTAAACAAAGACACTAAATGTAAACAGAATCTTAATGAAAACAAAGACTAAAAATGTAAACAAAGACTCTAAATGTACAGATGGTCTCTAAATGCAAACAAAGATTACAAATGTAAACAAAAACTACAAATGTAAACAAAGACTACAAATATAAACAAAAACTCTAAATGGAAATAGACTACAAATGTAAACAAAGACTACATATGTAAACAAAGACTGCAAACGTAAACAAAAACTCTAAATGGAAACAAATAATAAAAATGTAAACAAAGACTCTAAATGTAATAAAAAACTCTGGGTATAAACAAGGACTACAAATGTAAACTGACTCTAAATATAAACAAAGTCTAAAAATAAAAACAGACTCTAAATGTAAACAAAGGCTAAAAATGTAAACAAAGACTACAAATGTAAACAAAGGGACTAAATGTAAACACTCTAAATGTAAACAAAGACTACATATGTAAACAAAGAATTTAAATGTAAATAAAGACTACAAATGTAAACAAAGACCTTAAATGTAAACAGACTCTAAGTGAAAACAAAGACTGAAAATGTAAACAGACTACAGACGTAAACAAAGACTCTAAATGTAAAGAAGGTCTCTAAATGCAAACAAAGATTACAAATGTAAACAAAGACTACAAATGTAAACAAAGACTACAATTATAAACAGACTTTAAATGGAAACAGACTACAAATGTAAACAAAAACTATAAACGTAAACTAACACTCTATATGTAAACAGACTACAAATGTAAACAAAACTAAATGTAAAAAAATACTAGAAATATAAACAAAGGCTCTAAATGTAACCAAAGTCTGCAAACGTAAACAAAGACTCTAAATGTAAACAAAAAATAAAAATGTAAACAAAGACTCTAAATGTAATAAAAAACTCTGGGTATAAACAAGGTCTCTAGGTGTAAACAAGGACTACAAATGTAAACAGACTCTAAATGTAAACAAAGTCTAAAAATAAAAACAAAGACTCTAAATGTAAACAAAAGCTAAAAATGTAAACAAAGACTACAAATGTAAACAAAGGCTCTAAATGTAAACAAACACGCTATATGTAAACAAAGACTACAAATGTAAACAAAGACACTAAATGGAACTCTAAATGTAAACAAAGAATAAAAATGTAAACAAAGACTACTAATGTAAACAAAGGCTCTAAATGTAAACAAACAAGCTATATGTAAACAAAGACTACAAATGTAAACAAAGACACTAAATGGAACTCTAAATGTAAACAAAGAATAAAAATGTAAACAAAGACTACAAATGTAAACAAAGACCTTAAATGTAAACAGACTCTAAATATAAACAAAGACTAAAAATGTAAACAAAGACTACAAACGTAAACAAAGACTCCAAATGTAAAGAAGTTCTCTAAATGCAAACAAAGATTACAAATGTAAACAAAAACTACAAATGTAAACAAAGGCTACAAATATAAACAAAAACTCTAAATGGAACAAGACTACATTGTAAACAAAAACTACAAACGTAAACTAACACTCTAAATGTAAACAAGGACTACAAATGTAAACAGACTCTAAATGTAAACAAAGTCTAAAAATAAAAACAAAGACTCTAAATGTAAACAAAGGATAAAAATGTAAACAAAGACTACAAATGTAAACAAAGGCTCTAAATGTAAACAAACACGCTATACGTAAACAAAGACTACAAATGTAAACAAAGACCCCAAATGGAACTCTAAATCTAAACAAAAAATAAAAATGTAAACGGACTACAAATGTAAACAAAACTAAAAGTAAACAAATACTACAAATATAAACAACGACTACAAATGTAAACAAAACTAAATGTAAACAAATACTAGAAATATGAACAAAGACTCTAAATGTAACCAAAAATTCTTGGTGTAAACAAGGACTCTAGGTGTAAAAAAGGACTACAAACGTAAACAAAGTCTCTAAATATAAACAAAGTCTAAATGTAAACAAAGACTACAAGTGTAAACAAAGACTGCAAATGTAAACAAAAACTCTACATGTAAACAATCTCTCTAAATGTAAACAAAGACTACAGATATAAACGGACTCTAAATGTAAACAAAGTCACTAAATTTAAACAAAGAATACAAATGTAAACAAAGACTATAAATGGTAAGAAACTTTACAACTGTAAACAAAGACTACAAATGTAAACAAAGACACTAAACGTAAACAAAAACTACAAACGTAAACATACTCTAAGTGTAAACAGACAACAAATGTAAACAAAGCCTCGTAATATAAACAAAGTACCTAAATGTAAGCAGACTACAAATGTAAACAAAGAATACAAATGTAAACAAAGAGCACAAATGTTAAGTGACTCAAACTGTAAACAAACTCTCTAAATGTAAACAAAGTCTACAAATGTAAACAGACTATAAATGAAAACAGACTCTAATTGAAAACAGACTAAAAGTGTAAACAAAGACTACAAATATAAACAGACTCTAAATGGAAACAGACTACAAATGTAAACAAAAACTACAAACGTAAACCAACACTCTAAATGTAAACAAAGACTACAAATGTAAAAAAAACTAAAAGTAAACAAATACTACAAATATAAACAACGACTACAAATGTAAACAAAACTAAATGTAAACAAATACTAGAAATATAAACAAAGACTCTAAATGTAACCAAAGACTGCAAACGTAAACAAAAACTCTAAATGGAAAAAAATAATAAAAATGTAAACAGACTCTAAATGTAATAAAAAACTCTGGGTATAAACAAGGACTACAAATGTAAACAGACTCTAAATACAAACAAAGTCTAAAAATAAAAACAAAGTCTCTAAATGTAAACAAAGGCTAAAAATGTAAACAAAGACTACAAATGTAAACAAAGGGACTAAATGTAAACACTTAAAATTTAAACAAAGACTACATATGTAAACAAAGAATTTAAATGTAAATAAAGACTACAAATGTAAACAAAGACCTTAAATGTAAACAGACTCTAAATGTAAACAAAGACTACAAATGTAAACAAAGACTACAAATATAAACAAACTCTAAATGGAAACAGACTACAAATATAAACAAAAACAACAAACGTAAACTAACACTCTAAATGTAAACAAAGACTACAAATGTTAACAAAACTAAAAGTAAACAAATACTACAAATATAAAGAACGACTACAAATGTAAACAAAACTAAATGTAAACAAATACTACAAATATAAACAAAGACTCTAAATGTAACCAAAAGCTCTTGGTGTAAACAAGGACTCTAGGTGTAAAAAAGGACTACAAATGTAAACAAAGTCTCTAAATATAAACAAAGTCCAAATGTAAACAAAGACTACAAGTGTCAACAAAGACTACAAATGTAAACAAAAAGTCTACATGTAAACAATCTCTCTAAATGTAAACAAAGACTACAAATATAAACGGACTCTAAATGTAAACAAAGTCTCTAAATTTAAACAAAGAATACAAATGTATACAAAGACTATAAATGTTAAGAAAGTTTACAACTGTAAACAAAGACTACAAATGTAAACAAAGACACTAAACGTAAACAAAAACTACAAACGTAAACAGACTCTAAGTGTAAACAGACAACAAATGTAAACAAAGCCTCTAAATATAAACAAAGTATCTAAATGTAAGCAGACTACAAATGTAAACAAAGAATACAAATGTAAACAAAGACACTAAACGTAAACAAAAACTACAAACGTAAACAGACTCTAAGTGTAAACAGACAACAAATGTAAACAAAGCCTTTAAATATAAACAATGTATCTAAATGTAAGCAGACTACAAATGTAAACAAAGAATACAAATGTAAACAAAAAGCACAAATGTTAAGTGACTCAAACTGTAAACAAAAAGCACAAATGTTAAGTGACTCAAACTGTAAACAAACTCTCGAAATGTAAACATTCTATAAATGAAAATAGACTCTAAATGCAAACAGACTAAAAATATAAACAAAGACTACAAATATAAAGAATCTAAATGGAAACAGACTACAAATGTAAACAAAAACTACAAACGTAAACTAACACTCTAAATGTAAACAAAGACTACAAATGTAAACAAAACTAAAAGTAAACAAATGCTACAAATATAAACAATGACTACAAATGTAAACAAAACTAAATGTAAACAAATACTAGAAATATAAACAAAGACTCTACATGTAACCAAAGACTGCAAACGTAAACAAAGTCTCCAAATGGAAACAAATAATAAAAATGTAAACAAAGACTCTAAATGTAATAAAAAACTCTGGGTATAAACAAGGACTCTAGGTGTAAACAAGGACTACAAATGTAAACAGACTCTAAATGTAAACAAAGTCTAAAAATAAAAACAAAGACTCTAAATGTAAACAAAGGCTAAAAATGTAAACAAAGAGTACAAATGTAAACAAAGGCTCTAAATGTAAACAAACAAGCTATATGTAAACAAAGACTACAAATGTAAACAAAGACACTAAATGGAACTCTAAATGTAAACAAAGAATAAAAATGTAAACAAAGACTACTAATGTAAACAAAGGCTCTAAATGTAAACAAACAAGCTATATGTAAACAAAGACTACAAATGTAAACAAAGACACTAAATGGAACTCTAAATGTAAACAAAGAATAAAAATGTAAACAAAGACTACAAATATAAACAAAGACCTTAAATGTAAACAGAATCTTAATGAAAACAAAGACTAAAAATGTAAACAAAGACTCTAAATGTACAGATGGTCTCTAAATGCAAACAAAGATTACAAATGTAAACAAAAACTACAAATGTAAACAAAGACTACAAATATAAACAAAAACTCTAAATGGAAATAGACTACAAATGTAAACAAAGAATACAAATGTAAACAAAGACACTAAATGTAACTCTAAATGTAATAGAAGTCACTAAATTTAAACAAAGAATACAAATGTAAACAAAGACTAAAAATGTTACGAAAGTTTACAACTGTAAACAAAGACTACAAATGTAAACAAAGACACTAAACGTAAACAAAAACTACAAATGTAAACAGACTCTAAGTGTAAACAGACAACAATTGTAAACAAAGCCTCTAAATATAAACAAAGTACCTAAATGTAAGCAGACTTCAAATGTAAACAAAGAATACAAATGTAAACAAAGAGCACAAATGTTAAGTGACTCAAACTGTAAACAAACTCTCTAAATGTAAACAAAGTCTACAAATGTAGACAGACTCTAAATGGAAACAGACTACAAATGTAAACAAAAACTACAAACGTAAACCAACACTCTAAATGTAAACAAACACTACAAATATAAACAGACTCTAAATGGAAACAGACTACAAATGTAAACAAAAACTACAAACGTAAACCAACACTCTAAATGTAAACAAACACTACAAATGTAAACAAAACTAAAAGTAAACAAATACTACAAATATAAACAACGACTACAAATGTGAAAAAAATTAATATAAACAAATACTAGAAATATAAACAAAGACTCTAAATGTAAGCAAAGACTGCAAACGTAAACAAAAACTCTAAATGGAAAAAAATAATAAAAATGTAAAAAAAGACTCTAAATGTAATAAAAAAATCTGGGTATAAACAAAGACTACAAATGAAAACAGACTCTAAATACAAACAAAGTCTAAAAATAAAAACAAAGTCTCTAAATGTAAACAAAGGCTAAAAATGTAAACAAAGACTACAAATGTAAACAAAGGGACTAAATGTAAACACTTTAAATGTAAACAAAGACTACATATGTAAACAAAGAATTTAAATGTAAATAAAGACTACAAATGTAAACAAAGACCTTAAATGTAAACAGACTCTAAATGAAAACAAAGACTAAAAATGTAATCAAAGACTACAAACGTAAACAAAGACTCTAAATGTAAAGAAGGTCTCTAAATGCAAACAAAGATTAAAAATGTAAACAAAGACTACAAATGTAAACAAAGTCTACAAATATAAACAGACTCTAAATTGAAACAGACTACAAATGTAAACAAAAACTACAAACGTAAACTAACACTCTAAATGTAAACAAAGACTACAAATGTTAACAAAACTAAAAGTAAACAAATACTACAAATATAAAGAACGACTACAAATGTAAACAAAACTAAATGTAAACAAATACTAGAAATATAAACAAAGACTCTAAATGTAACCAAAAACTCTTGGTGTAAACAAGGACTCTAGGTGTAAAAAAGGACTACAAATGTAAACAAAGTCTCTAAATATAAACAAAGTCTAAATGTAAACAAAGACTACAAGTGTCAACAAAGACTACAAATGTAAGCAAAGACACTAAACGTAAACAAAAACTACAAACGTAAACAGATTCTAAGTGTAAACAGACAACAAATGTAAACAAAGCCTCTAAATATAAACAAAGTATCTAAATGTAAGCAGACTACAAATGTAAACAAAGAATACAAATGTAAACAAAGACACTAAACGTAAACAAAAACTACAAACGTAAACAGACTCTAAGTGTAAACAGACAACAAATGTAAACAAAGCCTTTAAATATAAACAATGTATCTAAATGTAAGCAGACTACAAATGTAAACAAAGAATACAAATGTAAACAAAAAGCACAAATGTTAAGTGACTCAAACTGTAAACAAACTCTCGAAACGTCTACAAATGTAAATATTCTATAAATGAAAATAGACTCTAAATGCAAACAGGCTAAAAATGTAAACAAAGACTACAAATATAAAGAATCTAAATGGAAACAGACTACAAATATAAACAAAAACTACAAACGTAAACCAACACTCTAAATGTAAACAAAGACTACAAATGTAAACAAAACTAAAAGTAAACAAATACTACAAATATAAACAATGACTACAAATGTAAACAAAGCTAAATGTAAACAAATACTAGAAATATAAACAAAGACTCTAAATGTAACCAGACTGCAAACGTAAACAAAGTCTCTAAATGGAAACAAATAATAAAAATGTAAACAAAGACTCTAAATTTAATAAAAAACTCTGGGTATAAACAAGGACTCTAGGTGTAAACAAGGACTACAAACGTAAACAGACTCTAAATGTAAACAAAGGCTAAAAATGTAAACAAAGACTACAAATGTAAACAAAGGCTCTAAATGTAAACAAACAAGCTATATGTAAACAAAGACTACAAATGTAAACAAAGACACTAAATGGAACTCTAAATGTAAACAAAGAATAAAAATGTAAACAAAGACTACAAATGTAAATAAAGACCTTAAATGTAAACAGAATCTTAATGAAAACAAAGACTAAAAATGTAAACAAAAACTCTAAATGTAAAGATGGTCTCTAAATGTAAACAAAGGCTAAAAATGTAAACAAAGGGACTAAATGTAAACACTCTAAATGTAAACAAAGACTACATACGTAAACAAAGAATTTAAATGTAAATAAAGACTAAAACAAAGACTAAAAATGTGAACAAAGACTACAGACGTAAACAAAGACTCTAAATGTAAAGAAGGTCTCTAAATGCAAACAAAGATTACAAATGTAAACAAAGACTACAAATGTAATTGTTTACATTTGTATTCTTTGTTTACATTTGTAGTCTGCTTACATTTAGATACTTTGTTTATATTTAGAGGCTTTGTTTACATTTGTTGTCTGTTTACACTTAGAATCTGTTTACGTTTGTAGTTTTTGTTTACGTTTAGTGTCTTTGCTTACATTTGTAGTCTTTGTTGACACTTGTAGTCTTTGTTTACATTTAGACTTTGTTTATATTTAGAGACTTTGTTTACATTTGTAGTCCTTTTTTACACCTAGAGTCCTTGTTTACACCAAGAGTTTTTGGTTACATTTAGAGTCTTTGTTTATATTTCTAGTATTTGTTTACAGTTAGTTTTGTTTACATTTGTAGTCGTTCTTTATATTTGTAGTATTTGTTTACTTTTAGTTTTGTTAACATTTGTAGTCTTTGTTTACATTTAGAGTGTTAGTTTACGTTTGTAGTTTTTGTTTACATTTGTAGTCTGTTTACATTTAGAGTCTGTTTATATTTGTAGTCATTGTTTACATTTGTAGTCTTTGTTGACAAATGTAAACAAAGACTACAGACGTAAACAAAGACTCTAAATGTAAAGAAGGTCTCTAAATGCAAACAAAGATTACAAATGTAAACAAAGACTACAAATGTAATTGTTTACATTTGTATTCTTTGTTTACATTTGTAGTCTGCTTACATTTAAGACTCTAAATGTAAAGAAGGTCTCTAAATGCAAACAAAGATTACAAATGTAAACAAAGACTACAAATGTAAACAAAGACTACAAATATAAACAGACTCTAAATGGAAACAGACTACAAATGTAAACAAAAACTATAAACGTAAACTAACACTCTATATGTAAACAGACTACAAATGTAAAAAAAACTAAATGTAAACAAATACTAGAAATATAAACAAAGGCTCTAAATGTAACCAAAGACTGCAAACGTAAACAAAGTCTCTAAATGTAAACAAAAAATAAAAATGTAAACAAAGACTCTAAATGTAATAAAAAACTCTGGGTATAAACAAGGACTCTAGGTGTAAACAAGGACTACAAATGTAAACAGACTCTAAATGTAAACAAAGTCTAAAAATAAAAACAAAGACTCTAAATGTAAACAAAGGCTAAAAATGTAAACAAAGACTACAAATGTAAACAAAGGCTCTAAATGTAAACAAACAAGCTATATGTAAACAAAGACTACAAATGTAAACAAAGACACTAAATGGAACTCTAAATGTAAACAAAGAATAAAAATGTAAACAAAGACTACTAATGTAAACAAAGGCTCTAAATGTAAACAAACAAGCTATATGTAAACAAAGACTACAAATGTAAATAAAGACACTAAATTGAACTCTAAATGTAACCAAAGAATAAAAATGTAAACAAAGAATAAAAATGTAAACAAAGAATAAAAATGTAAACAAAGACTACAAATGTAAACAAGGACCTTAAATGTAAACAGACTCTAAATGAAAACAAAGACTAAAAATGTAAACAAAGACTACAAACGTAAACAAAGACTCCAAATGTAAAGAAGTTCTCTAAATGCAAACAAAGAATACAAATGTAAACAAAAACTACAAATGTAAACAAAGGCTACAAATATAAACAAAAACTCTAAATGGAAACAGACTACAAATGTAAACAAAAACTACAAACGTAAACTAACACTCTAAATGTAAACAAGGACTACAAATGTAAACAGACTCTAAATGTAAACAAAGTCTAAAAATAAAAACAAATACTCTAAATGTAAACAAAGGATAAAAATGTAAGCAAAGACTACAAATGTAAACAAAGGCTCTAAATGTAAACAAACACGCTATATGTAAACAAAGACTACAAATGTAAACAAAGACCCCAAATGGAACTCTAAATCTAAACAAAAAATAAAAATGTAAACAGACTACAAATGTAAAGAAAACTAAAAGTAAACAAATACTACAAATAGAAACAACGACTACAAATGTAAACAAAACTGAATGTAAACAAATACTAGAAATATAAACAAAGACTCTAAATGTAACCAAAAATTCTTGGTGTAAACGAGGACTCTAGGTGTAAAAAAGGACTACAAACGTAAACAAAGTCTCTAAATATAAACAAAGTCTAAATGTAAACAAAGACTACAAGTGTAAACAAAGACTGCAAATGTAAACAAAAACTCTACATGTAAACAATCTCTCTAAATGTAAACAAAGACTACAAATATAAACGGACTCTAAATGTAAACAAAGTCACTAAATTTAAACAAAGAATACAAATGTAAACAAAGACTATAAATGTTAAGAAAGTTTACAACTGTAAACAAAGACTACAAATGTAAACAAAGACACTAAACGTAAACAAAAACTACAAATGTAAACAGACTCTAAGTGTAAACAGACAACAAATGTAAACAAAGCCTCTACATATAAACAAAGTACCTAAATGTAAGCAGACTACAAATGTAAACAAAGAATACAAATGTAAACAAAGAGCACAAATGTTAAGTGACTCAAACTGTAAACAAAGTCTACAAATGTAAACAGACTATAAATGAAAACAGACTCTAAATGCAAACAGACAAAGTGTAAACAAAGACTACAAATATAAACAGACTCTAAATGGAAACAGACTACAAATGTAAACAAAAACTACAAACGTAAACCAACACTCTAAATGTAAACAAAGACTACAAATGTAAACAAAACTAAAAGTAAACAAATACTACAAATATAAACAACGACTACAAATGTAAACAAAACTAAATGTAAACAAATACTAGAAATATAAACAAAGACTCTAAATGTAACCAAAGACTGCAAACGCAAACAAAAACTCTAAATGGAAAAAAATAATAAAAATGTAAACAAAGACTCTAAATGTAATAAAAAACTCTGGGCATAAACAAGGACTACAAATGTAAACAGACTCTAAATACAAACAAAGTCTAAAAATAAAAACAAAGTCTCTAAATGTAAACAAAGGCTAAAAATGTAAACAAAGACTACAAATGTAAACAAAGGGACTAAATGTAAACACTTAAAATTTAAACAAAGACTACATATGTAAACAAAGAATTTAAATGTAAATAAAGACTACAAATGTAAACAAAGACCTTAAATGTAAACAGACTCTAAATGTAAACAAAGACTACAAATGTAAACAAAGACTACAAATATAAACAAACTCTAAATGGAAACAGACTACAAATATAAACAAAAACAACAAACGTAAACTAACACTCTAAATGTAAACAAAGACTACAAATGTTAACAAAACTAAAAGTAAACAAATACTACAAATATAAAGAACGACTACAAATGTAAACAAAACTAAATGTAAACAAATACTACAAATATAAACAAAGACTCTAAGTGTAACCAAAAGCTCTTGGTGTAAACAAGGACTCTAGGTGTAAAAAAGGACTACAAATGTAAACAAAGTCTCTAAAGATAAACAAAGTCCAAATGTAAACAAAGACTACAAGTGTCAACAAAGACTACAAATGTAAACAAAAAGTCTACATGTAAACAATCTCTCTAAATGTAAACAAAGACTACAAATATAAACGGACTCTAAATGTAAACAAAGTCTCTAAATTTAAACAAAGAATACAAATGTAGACAAAGACTATAAATGTTAAGAAAGTTTACAACTGTAAACAAAGACTACAAATGTAAACAAAGACACTAAACGTAAACAAAAACTACAAACGTAAACAGACTCTAAGTGTAAACAGACAACAAATGTAAACAAAGCCTCTAAATATAAACAAAGTATCTAAATGTAAGCAGACTACAAATGTAAACAAAGAATACAAATGTAAACAAAGACACTAAACGTAAACAAAAACTACAAACGTAAACAGACTCTAAGTGTAAACAGACAACAAATGTAAACAAAGCCTTTAAATATAAACAATGTATCTAAATGTAAGCAGACTACAAATGTAAACAAAGAATACAAATGTAAACAAAAAGCACAAATGTTAAGTGACTCAAACTGTAAACAAACTCTCGAAATGTAAACAAAGTCTACAAATGTAAACATTCTATAAATGAAAATAGACTCTAAATGCAAACAGACTAAAAATGTAAACAAAGACTACAAATATAAAGAATATAAATGGAAACAGACTACAAATGTAAACAAAAACTACAAACGTAAACTAACACTCTAAATGTAAACAAAGACTACAAATGTAAACAAAACTAAAAGTAAACAAATGCTACAAATATAAACAATGACTACAAATGTAAACAAAACTAAATGTAAACAAATACTAGAAATATAAACAAAGACTCTACATGTAACCAAAGACTGCAAACGTAAACAAAGTCTCTAAATGGAAACAAATAATAAAAATGTAAACAAAGACTCTAAATGTAATAAAAAACTCTGGGTATAAACAAGGACTCTAGGTGTAAACAAGGACTACAAATGTAAACAGACTCTAAATGTAAACAGACTCTAAATGTAAACAAAGTCTAAAAATAAAAACAAAGACTCTAAATGTAAACAAAGGCTAAAAATGTAAACAAAGACTACAAATGTAAACAAAGGCTCTAAATGTAAACAAACAAGCTATATGTAAACAAAGACTACAAATGTAAACAAAGACACTAAATGGAACTCTAAATGTAAACAAAGAATAAAAATGTAAACAAAGACTACTAATGTAAACAAAGGCTCTAAATGTAAACAAACAAGCTATATGTAAACAAAGACTACAAATGTAAACAAAGACACTAAATGGAACTCTAAATGTAAACAAAGAATAAAAATGTAAACAAAGACTACAAATATAAACAAAGACCTTAAATGTAAACAGAATCTTAATGAAAACAAAGACTAAAAATGTAAACAAAGACTCTAAATGTACAGATGGTCTCTAAATGCAAACAAAGATTACAAATGTAAACAAAAACTACAAATGTAAACAAAGACTACAAATATAAACAAAAACTCTAAATGGAAATAGACTACAAATGTAAACAAAGAATACAAATGTAAACAAAGACACTAAATGTAACTCTAAATGTAATAGAAGTCACTAAATTTAAACAAAGAATACAAATGTAAACAAAGACTAAAAATGTTACGAAAGTTTACAACTGTAAACAAAGACTACAAATGTAAACAAAGACACTAAACGTAAACAAAAACTACAAATGTAAACAGACTCTAAGTGTAAACAGACAACAATTGTAAACAAAGCCTCTAAATATAAACAAAGTACCTAAATGTAAGCAGACTTCAAATGTAAACAAAGAATACAAATGTAAACAAAGAGCACAAATGTTAAGTGACTCAAACTGTAAACAAACTCTCTAAATGTAAACAAAGTCTACAAATGTAGACAGACTCTAAATGGAAACAGACTACAAATGTAAACAAAAACTACAAACGTAAACCAACACTCTAAATGTAAACAAACACTACAAATATAAACAGACTCTAAATGGAAACAGACTACAAATGTAAACAAAAACTACAAACGTAAACCAACACTCTAAATGTAAACAAACACTACAAATGTAAACAAAACTAAAAGTAAACAAATACTACAAATATAAACAACGACTACAAATGTGAACAAAATTAATATAAACAAATACTAGAAATATAAACAAAGACTCTAAATGTAAGCAAAGACTGCAAACGTAAACAAAAACTCTAAATGGAAAAAAATAATAAAAATGTAAAAAAAGACTCTAAATGTAATAAAAAAATCTGGGTATAAACAAAGACTACAAATGAAAACAGACTCTAAATACAAACAAAGTCTAAAAATAAAAACAAAGTCTCTAAATGTAAACAAAGGCTAAAAATGTAAACAAAGACTACAAATGTAAACAAAGGGACTAAATGTAAACACTTTAAATGTAAACAAAGACTACATATGTAAACAAAGAATTTAAATGTAAATAAAGACTACAAATGTAAACAAAGACCTTAAATGTAAACAGACTCTAAATGAAAACAAAGACTAAAAATGTAATCAAAGACTACAAACGTAAACAAAGACTCTAAATGTAAAGAAGGTCTCTAAATGCAAACAAAGATTAAAAATGTAAACAAAGACTACAAATGTAAACAAAGTCTACAAATATAAACAGACTCTAAATTGAAACAGACTACAAATGTAAACAAAAACTACAAACGTAAACTAACACTCTAAATGTAAACAAAGACTACAAATGTTAACAAACTAAAAGTAAACAAATACTACAAATATAAAGAACGACTACAAATGTAAACAAAACTAAATGTAAACAAATACTAGAAATATAAACAAAGACTCTAAATGTAACCAAAAACTCTTGGTGTAAACAAGGACTCTAGGTGTAAAAAAGGACTACAAATGTAAACAAAGTCTCTAAATATAAACAAAGTCTAAATGTAAACAAAGACTACAAGTGTCAACAAAGACTACAAATGTAAGCAAAGACACTAAACGTAAACAAAAACTACAAACGTAAACAGATTCTAAGTGTAAACAGACAACAAATGTAAACAAAGCCTCTAAATATAAACAAAGTATCTAAATGTAAGCAGACTACAAATGTAAACAAAGAATACAAATGTAAACAAAGACACTAAACGTAAACAAAAACTACAAACGTAAACAGACTCTAAGTGTAAACAGACAACAAATGTAAACAAAGCCTTTAAATATAAACAATGTATCTAAATGTAAGCAGACTACAAATGTAAACAAAGAATACAAATGTAAACAAAAAGCACAAATGTTAAGTGACTCAAACTGTAAACAAACTCTCGAAACGTCTACAAATGTAAATATTCTATAAATGAAAATAGACTCTAAATGCAAACAGGCTAAAAATGTAAACAAAGACTACAAATATAAAGAATCTAAATGGAAACAGACTACAAATATAAACAAAAACTACAAACGTAAACTAACACTCTAAATGTAAACAAAGACTACAAATGTAAACAAAACTAAAAGTAAACAAATACTACAAATATAAACAATGACTACAAATGTAAACAAAGCTAAATGTAAACAAATACTAGAAATATAAACAAAGACTCTAAATGTAACCAGACTGCAAACGTAAACAAAGTCTCTAAATGGAAACAAATAATAAAAATGTAAACAAAGACTCTAAATTTAATAAAAAACTCTGGGTATAAACAAGGACTCTAGGTGTAAACAAGGACTACAAACGTAAACAGACTCTAAATGTAAACAAAGGCTAAAAATGTAAACAAAGACTACAAATGTAAACAAAGGCTCTAAATGTAAACAAACAAGCTATATGTAAACAAAGACTACAAATGTAAACAAAGACACTAAATGGAACTCTAAATGTAAACAAAGAATAAAAATGTAAACAAAGACTACAAATGTAAATAAAGACCTTAAATGTAAACAGAATCTTAATGAAAACAAAGACTAAAAATGTAAACAAAGACTCTAAATGTAAAGATGGTCTCTAAATGTAAACAAAGGCTAAAAATGTAAACAAAGGGACTAAATGTAAACACTCTAAATGTAAACAAAGACTACATACGTAAACAAAGAATTTAAATGTAAATAAAGACTAAAACAAAGACTAAAAATGTAAACAAAGACTACAGACGTAAACAAAGACTCTAAATGTAAAGAAGGTCTCTAAATGCAAACAAAGATTACAAATGTAAACAAAGACTACAAATGTAATTGTTTACATTTGTATTCTTTGTTTACATTTGTAGTCTGCTTACATTTAGATACTTTGTTTATATTTAGAGGCTTTGTTTACATTTGTTGTCTGTTTACACTTAGAATCTGTTTACGTTTGTAGTTTTTGTTTACGTTTAGTGTCTTTGCTTACATTTGTAGTCTTTGTTGACACTTGTAGTCTTTGTTTACATTTAGACTTTGTTTATATTTAGAGACTTTGTTTACATTTGTAGTCCTTTTTTACACCTAGAGTCCTTGTTTACACCAAGAGTTTTTGGTTACATTTAGAGTCTTTGTTTATATTTCTAGTATTTGTTTACAGTTAGTTTTGTTTACATTTGTAGTCGTTCTTTATATTTGTAGTATTTGTTTACTTTTAGTTTTGTTAACATTTGTAGTCTTTGTTTACATTTAGAGTGTTAGTTTACGTTTGTAGTTTTTGTTTACATTTGTAGTCTGTTTCCATTTAGAGTCTGTTTATATTTGTAGTCATTGTTTACATTTGTAGTCTTTGTTGACAAATGTAAACAAAGACTACAGACGTAAACAAAGACTCTAAATGTAAAGAAGGTCTCTAAATGCAAACAAAGATTACAAATGTAAACAAAGACTACAAATGTAAACAAAGACTACAAATATAAACAGACTCTAAATGGAAACAGACTACAAATGTAAACAAAAACTATAAACGTAAACTAACACTCTATATGTAAACAGACTACAAATGTAAAAAAAACTAAATGTAAACAAATACTAGAAATATAAACAAAGGCTCTAAATGTAACCAAAGACTGCAAACGTAAACAAAGTCTCTAAATGTAAACAAACAAGCTATATGTAAACAAAGACTACAAATGTAAACAAAGGCTAAAAATGTAAACAAAGACTACAAATGTAAACAAAGGCTCTAAATGTAAACAAACAAGCTATATGTAAACAAAGACTACAAATGTAAACAAAGACACTAAATGGAACTCTAAATGTAAACAAAGAATAAAAATGTAAACAAAGACTACTAATGTAAACAAAGGCTCTAAATGTAAACAAACAAGCTATATGTAAACAAAGACTACAAATGTAAACAAAGACACTAAATTGAACTCTAAATGTAACCAAAGAATAAAAATGTAAACAAAGAATAAAAATGTAAACAAAGACTACAAATGTAAACAAGGACCTTAAATGTAAACAGACTCTAAATGAAAACAAAGACTAAAAATGTAAACAAAGACTACAAACGTAAACAAAGACTCCAAATGTAAAGAAGTTCTCTAAATGCAAACAAAGAATACAAATGTAAACAAAAACTACAAATGTAAACAAAGGCTACAAATATAAACAAAAACTCTAAATGGAAACAGACTACAAATGTAAACAAAAACTACAAACGTAAACTAACACTCTAAATGTAAACAAGGACTACAAATGTAAACAGACTCTAAATGTAAACAAAGTCTAAAAATAAAAACAAAGACTCTAAATGTAAACAAAGGATAAAAATGTAAGCAAAGACTACAAATGTAAACAAAGGCTCTAAATGTAAACAAACACGCTATATGTAAACAAAGACTACAAATGTAAACAAAGACCCCAAATGGAACTCTAAATCTAAACAAAAAATAAAAATGTAAACAGACTACAAATGTAAAGAAAACTAAAAGTAAACAAATACTACAAATAGAAACAACGACTACAAATGTAAACAAAACTGAATGTAAACAAATACTAGAAATATAAACAAAGACTCTAAATGTAACCAAAAATTCTTGGTGTAAACGAGGACTCTAGGTGTAAAAAAGGACTACAAACGTAAACAAAGTCTCTAAATATAAACAAAGTCTAAATGTAAACAAAGACTACAAGTGTAAACAAAGACTGCAAATGTAAACAAAAACTCTACATGTAAACAATCTCTCTAAATGTAAACAAAGACTACAAATATAAACGGACTCTAAATGTAAACAAAGTCACTAAATTTAAACAAAGAATACAAATGTAAACAAAGACTATAAATGTTAAGAAAGTTTACAACTGTAAACAAAGACTACAAATGTAAACAAAGACACTAAACGTAAACAAAAACTACAAATGTAAACAGACTCTAAGTGTAAACAGACAACAAATGTAAACAAAGCCTCTACATATAAACAAAGTACCTAAATGTAAGCAGACTACAAATGTAAACAAAGAATACAAATGTAAACAAAGAGCACAAATGTTAAGTGACTCAAACTGTAAACAAAGTCTACAAATGTAAACAGACTATAAATGAAAACAGACTCTAAATGCAAACAGACTAAAAGTGTAAACAAAGACTACAAATATAAACAGACTCTAAATGGAAACAGACTACAAATGTAAACAAAAACTACAAACGTAAACCAACACTCTAAATGTAAACAAAGACTACAAATGTAAACAAAACTAAAAGTAAACAAATACTACAAATATAAACCACGACTACAAATGTAAACAAAACTAAATGTAAACAAATACTAGAAATATAAACAAAGACTCTAAATGTAACCAAAGACTGCAAACGTAAACAAAAACTCTAAATGGAAAAAAATAATAAAAATGTAAACAAAGACTCTAAATGTAATAAAAAACTCTGGGTATAAACAAGGACTCTAGGTGTAAACAAGGACTACAAATGTAAACCGACTCTAAATGTAAACAAAGTCTAAAAATAAAAACAAAGACTCTAAATGTAAACAAAGGCTAAATATGTAAACAAAGACTACAAATGTAAACAAAGGCTCTAAATGTAAACAAACAAGCTATATGTAAACAAAGACTACAAATGTAAACAAAGACACTAAATGGAACTCTAAATGTAAACAAAGAATAAAAATGTAAACAAAGACTACTAATGGTAACAAAGGCTCTAAATGTAAACAAACAAGCTATATGTAAACAAAGACTACAAATGTAAACAAAGACACTAAATGGAACTCTAAATGTAAACAAAGAATAAAAATGTAAACAAAGACATTAAATGTAAACAGAATCTTAATGAAAACAAAGACTAAAAATGTAAACAAAGACTCTAAATGTAAAGATGGTCTCTAAATGCAAACAAAGATTACAAATGTAAACAAAAACTACAAATGTAAACAAAGACTACAAATATAAACAAAAACTCTAAATGGAAATAGACTACAAATGTAAACAAAGACTACATATGTAAACAAAGACTGCAAACGTAAACAAAAACTCTAAATGGAAAGAAATAATAAAAATGTAAACAAAGACTCTAAATGTAACCAAAGACTGCAAACGTAAACAAAAACTCTAAATGGAAAAAAATAATAAAAATGTAAACAAAGACTCTAAATGTAATAAAAAACTCTGGGTATAAACAAGGACTCTAGGTGTAAACAAGGACTACAAATGTAAACCGACTCTAAATGTAAACAAAGTCTAAAAATAAAAACAAAGACTCTAAATGTAAACAAAGGCTAAATATGTAAACAAAGACTACAAATGTAAACAAAGGCTCTAAATGTAAACAAACAAGCTATATGTAAACAAAGACTACAAATGTAAACAAAGACACTAAATGGAACTCTAATTGTAAACAAAGAATAAAAATGTAAACAAAGACTACAAATGTAAACAAAGTCTCTAAATGTAAACAAACACGCTATATGTAAACAAAGACTACAAATGTAAACAAAGACCCCAAATGGAACTCTAAATCTAAACAAAAAATAAAAATGTAAACAGACTACAAATGTAAACAAAACTAAAAGTAAACAAATACTACAAATATAAACAACGACTACAAATGTAAACAAAACTAAATGTAAACAAATACTACAAATATAAACAAAGACTCTAAATGTAACCAAAAACTCTTGGTGTAAACAAGGACTCTAGGTGTAAAAAAGGACTAGAAATGTAAACAAAGTCTCTAAATATAAACAAAGTCCAAATGTAAACAAAGACTACAAGTGTCAACAAAGACTACAAATGTAAACAAAAACTCTACATGTAAACAGTCTCTCTAAATGTAAACAAAGACTACAAATATAAACGGACTCTAAATGTAAAGAAAGTCTCTAAATTTAAACAAAGAATACAAATGTAGACAAAGACTATAAATATGAAGAAAGTTTACAACTGTAAACAAAGACTACAAATGTAAACAAAGACACTAAACGTAAACAAAAACTACAAACGTAAACAGACTCTAAGTGTAAACAGACAACAAATGTAAACAAAGCCTCTAAATATAAACAAAGTATCTAAATGTAAGCAGACTACAAATGTAAACAAAGAATACAAATGTAAACAAAGACACTAAACGTAAACAAAAACTACAAACGTAAACAGACTCTAAGTGTAAACAGACAACAAATGTAAACAAAGCCTTTAAATATAAACAATGTATCTAAATGTAAGCAGACTACAAATGTAAACAAAGAATACAAATGTAAACAAAAAGCACAAATGTTAAGTGACTCAAACTGTAAACAAACTCTCGAAATGTAAACAAAGTCTACAAATGTAAACATTCTATAAATGAAAATAGACTCTAAATGCAAACAGACTAAAAATGTAAACAAAGACTACAAATATAAAGAATCTAAATGGAAACAGACTACAAATGTAAACAAAAACTACAAACGTAAACTAACACTCTAAATGTAAACAAAGACTACAAATGTAAACAAAACTAAAAGTAAACAAATACTACAAATATAAACAATGACTACAAATGTAAACAAAACTAAATGTAAACAAATACTAGAAATATAAACAAAGACTCTAAATGTAACCAAAGACTGCAAACGAAAACAGTCTCTAAATGGAAACAAATAATAAAAATGTAAACAAAGTCTCTAAATGTAATAAAAAACTCTGGATATAAACATGGACTATAGGTGTAAACAAGGACTACAAACGTAAACAGACTCTAAATGTAAACAAAGGCTAAAAATGTAAACAAAGACTACAAATGTAAACAAAGACACTAAATGTAAACAGAATCTTAATGAAAACAAAGACTAAAAATGTAAACAAAGACTCTAAATGTAAAGGTGGTGTCTAAATGCAAACAAAGATTACAAATGTAAACAAAAACTACAAATGTAAACAAAGACTACAAATATAAACAAAAACTCTAAATGGAAACAGACTACCAATGTAAACAAATACTACATATGTAAACAAAGACAGCAAACGTAAACAAAAACTCTAAATGGAAACAAATAATAAAAATGTAAACAAAGACTCTAAATGTAATAAAAAACTCTGGGTATAAACAAGGACTACAAATGTAAACTGACTCTAAATATAAACAAAGTCTAAAAATAAAAACAGACTCTAAATGTAAACAAAGGCTAAAAATGTAAACAAAGACTACAAACGTAAACAAAGGGACTAAATGTAAACACTCTAAATGTAAACAAAGACTACATATGTAAACAAAGAATTTAAATGTAAATAAAGACTACAAATGTAAACAAAGACCTTAAATGTAAACAGACTCTAAATGAAAACAGTCTACAAATGTAAACATTCTATAAATGAAAATAGACTCTAAATGCAAACAGACTAAAAATGTAAACAAAGACTACAAATATAAAGAATCTAAATGGAAACAGACTACAAATGTAAACAAAAACTACAAACGTAAACTAACTCTAAATGTAAACAAAGACTACAAATGTAAACAAAACTAAAAGTAAACAAATACTACAAATATAAACAATGACTACAAATGTAAACAAAACTAAATGTAAACAAATACTAGAAATATAAACAAAGACTCTAAATGTAACCAAAGACTGCAAACGTAAACAAAGTCTCTAAATGGAAACAAATATTAAAAATGTAAACAAAGACTCTAAATTTAATAAAAAACTCTGGGTATAAACATGGACTCTAGGTGTAAACAAGGACTACAAACGTAAACAGATTCTAAATGTAAACAAAGGCTAAAAATGTAAACAAAGACTACAAATGTAAACAAAGTCTACAAATATAAAGACTCTAAATGGAAACAGACTACAAATGTAAACAAAAACTACAAACGTAAACTAACACTCTAAATGTAAACAAAGACTACAAATGTAAACAAAACTAAAAGTAAGCAAATACTACAAATATAAACAATGACTACAAATGTAAACAAAACTAAATGTAAACAATACTAGAAATATAAACAAAGACTCTAAATGTAACCAAAGACTGCAAAAGTAAACAAAGTCTCTAAATGGAAACAAATAATAAAAATGTAAACAAAGACCTTAAATGTAAACAGACTCTTAATGAAAACAAAGACTAAAAATGTAAACAAAGACTCTAAATGTAAAGATGGTCTCTAAATGCAAAAAAAAATTACAAATGTAAACAAAAACTACAAATGTAAACAAAGACTACAAATATAAACAAAAACTCTAAATGGAAACGGACTACAAATGTAAACAAAAACTACAAACGTAAACTAACACTCTAAATGTAAACAAAGACTACAAATGTAAACAAAGACTGCAATCGTAAACAAAGACTCTAAATGTAAACAAATAATAAAAATGTAAACAATATCTCTAAATGTAATAAAAAACTCTGGGTATAAACAAGGACTCTAGGTGTAAACAAGGACTACAAATGTAAACAGACGCTAAATGTAAACAAAGTCTAAAAATAAAAACAAAGACTCTAAATGTAAACACGGGATAAAAATGTAAACAAAGACTACAAATGTAAACAAAGGCTCTAAATGTAAACAAACACGCTATATGTAAACAAAGACTACAAATGTAAACAAAGACCCCAAATGGAACTCTAAATGTAAATAAAAAATGAAAATGTAAGCAGACTACAAATGTAAACAAAACTAAAAGTAAACAAATACTACAAATATAAACAACGACTACAAATGTAAACAAAACTAAATGTAAACAAATACTAGAAATATAAACAGACTCTAAATGTAACCAAAAACTCTTGGTGTAAACAAGGACTCTTGGTGTAAAAAAGGACTACAAATGTAAACAAAGTCTTTAAATATAAACAAAGTCTTAATGTAAACAAAGACTACAAGTGTAAACAAAAACTCTACATGTAAACAATATCTCTAAATGTAAACAAAGACTAAAAATATAAACGGACTCTTAATGTAAACAAAGTCTCTAAATTTAAACAAAGAATACAAATGTAAACAAAGACTATAAATGTTAAGAAAGTCTACAACTGTAAACAAAGACACTAAACATAAACAAAAACTACAAACGTAAACAGACTCTAAATGTAAGCAGAATACAAATGTAAACAAAGAATACAAATGTAAACAAAGAGCAAAAATGTTAAGTGAGTCAAACTGTAAACAAACTCTCTAAATGTAAAGAAAGTCTACAAATGTAAACAGACTATAAATGAAAACAGACTACAAATGTAAACAAAAACTACAAACGTAAACTAACACTCTATATGTAAACAGACTACAAATGTAAACAAAACTAAAAGTGAACAAATACTACAAATATAAACAACGACAACAAATGTAAAGAAGTTCTCTAAATGCAAACAAAGATTACAAATGTAAACAAAAACTACAAATGTAAACAAAAACTACAAACGTAAGCTAACACTCTAAATGTAAACAAAGACTACAAATGTAAACAAAGACTGCAAACGTAAACAAAGACTCTAAATGTAAACAAATAATAAAAATGTAAACAAAGACTCTAAATGTAATAAAAAACTCTGGGTATAAACAAGGACTCTAGGTGTAAACAAGGACTACAAATGTAAACAGACTCTAAATGTAAACAAAGGATAAAAATGTAAACAAAGACTACAAATGTAAACAAAGGCTCTAAATGTAAACAAACATGCTATATGTAAACAAAGACTACAAATGTAAACAAAGACCCCAAATGGAACTCTAAATGTAAATAATAAATGAAAATGTAAACAGACTACAAATGTAAACAAAACTAAAAGTAAACAAATACTACAAATGTAAACAACGACTACAAATGTAAACAAAACTAAATGTAAACAAATACTAGAAATATAAACAAAGATTCTAAATGTAACCAAAAACTCTAGGTGTAAAAAAGGACTACAAATGTAAACAAAGTCTCTAAATGTAAACAAAGTCTAAATGTAAACAAAGACTACAAGTGTAAACAAAGACTACAAATGTAAACAAAAACTCTACATGTAAACAATCTCTCTAAATGTAAACAAAGACTACAAATATAAACAAGACTCTAAATGTAAACAAAGTCACTAAATTTAAACAAAGAATACAAATGTAAACAAAGACTATTAATGTTAAGAATGTTTACAACTGTAAACAAAGACTACAAATGTAAACAAAGACACTAAACGTAAACAAAAACTACAAATGTAAACAAACTCTAAGTGTAAACAGACAACAAATGTAAACAAAGCCTCTAATTATAAACAAAGTACCTAAATTTAAGCAGACTACAAATGTAAACAAAGAATACAAATGTAAACAAAGAGCACAAATGTTAAGTGACTCAAACTGTAAACAAACTCTCTAAATGTAAACAAAGTCTACAAATGTAGACAGACTATAAATGAAAACAGACTAAATGCAAACAGACTAAAAGTGTAAACAAAGACTACAAATATAAACAGACTCTAAATGGAAACAGACTACAAATGTAAACAAAACTAAATTAAACAAATACTACAAATATAAACAAGGACTACAAATGTAAACAAAACTAAATGTAAACAAATACTAGAAATATAAACAAAGACTCTAAATGTAACCAAAGACTGCAAACGCAAACAAAAACTCTAAATGGAAAAAAATAATAAAAATGTAAACAAAGACTCTAAATGTAATAAAAAACTCTGGGCATAAACAAGGACTACAAATGTAAACAGACTCTAAATACAAACAAAGTCTAAAAATAGAAACAGTCTCTAAATGTAAACAAAGGCTAAAAATGTAAACAAAGACTACAAATGTAAACAAAGGGACTAAATGTAAACACTTTAAATGTAAACAAAGACTACATATGTAAACAAAGAATTTAAATGTAAATAAAGACTACAAATGTAAACAAAGACCTTAAATGTAAACAGACTCTAAATGAAAACAAAGACTAAAAATGTAAACAAAGACTACAAACGTAAACAAAGACTCTAAATGTAAAGAAGGTCTCTAAATGCAAACAAAGATTAAAAATGTAAACAAAGACTACAAATATAAACAGACTCTAAATGGAAACAGACTTCAAATGTAAACAAAAACTACAAACGTAAACTAACACTCTAAATGTAAAGAAAGACTCTAAATATAACCAAAGACTGCAAACGTAAACAAAGTCTCTAAATGGAAACAAATAATAAAAATGTAAACAAAGACTCTAAATGTAATAAAAAACTCTGGGTATAAACAAGGACTCTAGGTGAAAACAAGGACTACAAACGTAAACAGACTCTAAATGTAAACAAAGTCTAAAATTAAAACAAAGACTCTAAATGTAAACAAAGGCAAAAATGTAAACAAAGACTACAAATGTAATCAAAGGCTCTAAATGTAAACAAACACGCTATATGTAAACAAAGACTACAAATGTAAACAAAGACACTAAATGGAACTCTAAATGTAAACAAATAAAAATGTAAACAAAGACTACAAATGTAAAGAAAGACCTTAAATATAAACAGACTCTTAATGAAAACAAAGACTAAAAATGTAAACAAAGACTCTAAAAGTAAAGATGGTGTCTAAATGCAAACAAAGATTACGAATGTAAACAAAAACTACAAATGTAAACAAAGACTACAAATATAAACTAAAACTCTAAATGGAAACAGACTACAAATGTAAATAAAAACTACAAACGTAAACTAAAACTCTAAATGTAAACAAAGACTACAAATGTAAACAAAGACTGCAAACGTAAACAAAGACTCTAAATGTAAACAAATAATAAAAATGTAAACAAAGACTCTAAATGTAATAAAAAACTCTGGGTATAAACAAGGACTCTAGGTGTAAACAAGGACTACAAATGTAAACAGACTCTAAATGTAAACAAAGTCTAAAAATAAAAACAGACTCTAAATGTAAACAAAGGATAAAAATGTAAACAAAGACTACAAATGTAAACAAAGGCTCTAAATGTAAACAAACACGCTATATGTAAACAAAGACTACAAATGCAAACAAAGACCCCAAATGGAACTCTAAATGTAAACAAAAAATGAAAATGTAAGCAGACTACAAATGTAAACAAAACTAAAAGTAAACAAATACTACAAATATAAACAACGACTACAAATGTAAACAAAACTAAATGTAAACAAATACTAGAAATATAAACAAAGACTCTAAATGTAACCAAAACTCTTGTTGTAAACAAGGACTCTTGGTGTAAAAAAGGACTACACATGTAAACAAATTCTCTAAATATAAACAAAGTCTAAATGTAAACAAAGACTACAAGTGTAAACAAAAACTCTACATGTAAACAATATCTCTAAATGTAAACAAAGACTAAAAATATAAACGGACTCTAAATGTAAACAAAGTCTCTAAATTTAAACAGAGAATACAAATGTAAACAAAGACTATAAATGTTAAGAAAGTCTACAACTGTAAACAAAGACTACAAATGTGAACAAAGACACTAAACGAAAACAAAAACTACAAACGTAAACAGACTCTAAGTGTAAACAGACAACAAATGTAAACAAAGCCTCGTAATATAAACAAAGTATCTAAATGTAAGCAGAATACAAATGTAAACAAAGAATACAAATGTAAACAAAGAGCACAAATGTTAAGTGACTCAAACTGTAAACAAACTCTCTAAATGTAAACAAAGTTTACAAATGTAAACAGACTAAAAATGTACATATGTAAACAAAGACTGCAAACGTAAACAAAAACTCTAAATGGAAACAAATAATAAAAATGTTAACAAAGACTCTAATTGTAATAAAAAAACTGGGTATAAACAAGGACTACAAATGTAAACTGACTCTAAATATAAACAAAGTATAAAAATAAAGACAGACTCTAAATGTAAACAAAGGCTAAAAATGTTAACAAAGACTACAAATGTAAACAAAGGGACTAAATGTAAACACTCTAAATGTAAACAAAGACTACATATGTAAACAAAGAATTTAAATGTAAATAAAGACTACAAATGTAAACAAAGACCTTAAATGTAAACAGACTCTAAATGAAAACAAAGACTAAAAATGTAAACAAAGACTACAGACGTAAACAAAGACTCTAAATGAAAGAAGGTCTCTAAATGCAAACAAAGATTACAAATGTAAACAAAGACTACAAATATAAACAGACTCTAAATGGAAACAGACTACAAATGTAAACAAAAACTATAAACGTAAACTAACACTCTATATGTAAACAGATTACAAATGTAAACAAAACTAAAAGTAAACAAATACTACAAATATAAACAACGACAACAAATGTAAACAAAACTAAATGTAAACAAATACTAGAAATATAAACAAAGGCTCTAAATGTAACCAAAGACTGCAAACGTAAACAAAGTCTCTAAATGTAAACAAAAAATAAAAATGTAAACAAAGACTCTAAATGTAATAAAAAACTCTGGGTATAAACAAGGACTCTAGGTGTAAACAAGAACTACAAATGTAAACAGACTCTAAATGTAAACAAAGGCTAAAAATGTAAACAAAGACTACAAATGTAAACAAACAAGCTATATGTAAACAAAGACTACAAATGTGAACAAAGACACTAAATGGAACTCTAAATGTAAACAAAGAATAAAAATGTAAACAAAGACTACAAATGTAAACAAAGACCTTAAATGTAAACAGACTCTAAATGAAAACAAAGACTAAAAATGTAAACAAACACTACAAACGTAAACAAAGACTCCAAATGTAAAAAAGTTCTCTAAATGCAAACAAAGATTACAAATGTAAACAAAAACTACAAATGTAAACAAAGGCTACAAATATAAACAAAAACTCTAAATGGAAAGAGACTACAAATGCAAACAAAAACTACAAACGTAAACTAGCACTCTAAATGTAAACAAAGACTACAATTGTAAACAAAGACTGCAAACGTAAACAAATACTCTAAATGTAAACAAATAATAAAAATGTAAACAAAGACTCTAAATATAATAAAAAACTCTGGGTGTAAACAAGGACAACAAATGTAAACTGACAATAAATGTAAACAAAGTCTAAAAATAAAAACAAAGACTCTAAATGTAAACAAAGGATAAAAATGTAAACAAAGACTACAAATGTAAACAAAGTCTCTAAATGTAAACAAACACGCTATATGTAAACAAAGACTACAAATGTAAACAAAGACCCCAAATGGAACTCTAAATGTAAACAAAAAATGAAAATGTAAACAGACTACAAATGTAAACAAAACTAAAAGTAAACAAATACTACAAATATAAACAACGACTACAAATGTAAACAAAACTAAATGTAAACAAATACTAGAAATATAAACAAAGAATCTAACTGTAACCAAAAACTCTTGGTGTAAACAAGGACTCTAGGTGTAAAAAAGGACTACAAATGTAAACAAAGTCTCTAAATATAAACAAAGTCTAAATGTACTACAAGTGTAAACAAAGACTACAAAAATAAACAAAAACTCTACATGTAAACAATCTCTCTAAATGTAAACAAAGACTACAAATATAAACGGACTCTAAATATAAACAAAGTCACTAAATTTAAACAAAGAATACAAATGTAAACAAAGACTATAAATGTTAAGAAAGTTTACAACTGTAAACAAAGACTACAAATGTAAACAAAGACACTAAACGTAAACAAAAACTACAAATGAAAAAAGAATCTAAGTGTAAACAGACAACAAATGTAAACAAAGCCTCTAATTATAAACAAAGTACCTAAATTTAAGCAGACTACAAATGTAAACAAAGAATACAAATGTAAACAAAGAGCACAAATATTAAGTGACTCAAACTGCAAACAAACTCTCTAAATGTAAACAGAGTCTACAAATGTAGACGGACTATAAATGAAAACAGACTCTAAATACAAACAGACTAAAAGTGTAAACAAAAACTACAAACGTAAACCAACACTCTAAATGTAAACAAACACTACAAATGTAAACAAAACTAAAAGTAAACAAATACTACAAATATAAACAAGTACTACAAATGTAAACAAAACTAAATGTAAACAAATACTAGAAATATAAACAAAGACTCTAAATGTAACCAAAGACTGCAAACGTAAACAAAAACTCTAAATGGAAAAAAATAATAAAAATGTAAACAAAAACTCTAAATGTAATAAAAAACTCTGGGTATAAACAAGGACTACAAATGTAAACAGACTCTAAATACAAACAAAGTCTAAAAATAAAAACAATGTCTCTAAATGTAAACAAAGGCTAAAAATGTAAACAAAGACTACAAATGTAAACAAAGGGACTAAATGTAAACACTTTAAATGTAAACAAAGACTACATATGTAAACAAAGAATTTAAATGTAAATAAAGACTACAAATGTAAACAAGGACCTTAAATGTAAACAGACTCTAAATGAAAACAAAGACTAAAAATGTAAACAAAGACTACAAACGTAAACAAAGACTCTAAATGTAAAGAAGGTCTCTAAATGCAAACTAAGATTAAAAATGTAAACAAAGACTGCAAATGTAAACAAAGACTACAAATATAAACAGACTCTAAATGGAAACAGACTACAAATGTAAACAAAAACTACAAACGTAAACTAACACTCTAAATGTAAACAAAGACTACAAATGTTAACAAAACTAAAAGTAAACAAATACTAGAAATATAAACAAAGACTCTAAATGTAACCAAAAACTCTTGGTGTAAACAAGGACTCTAGGTGTAAAAAAGGACTACAAATGTAAACAAAGTCTCTAAATATAAACAAAGTCTAAATGTAAACAAAGAATACAAGTGTAAACAAAGACTATAAATGTTAAGAAAGTTTACAACTGTAAACAAAGACTACAAATGTAAACAAAGACACTAAACGTAAACAAAAACTACAAACGTAAACAGACTCTAAGTGTAAACAGACAACAAATGCAAACAAAGCCTCCAAATATAAACAAAGTATCTAAACGTAAGCAGACTACAAATGTAAACAAAGAATACAAATGTAAACAAAGACACTAAACTTAAACAAAAACTACAAATGTAAACAGACTCTAAGTGTAAACAGACAACAAATGTAAACAAAGCCTTTAAATATAAACAAAGTATCTAAATGTAAGCAGACTACAAATGTAAACAAAGAATACAAATGTAAACAAAGACACTAAATGTAACTCTAAATGTAAACAAAGTCACTAAATTTAAACAAAGAATACAAATGTAAACAAAGACTATAAATGTTACGAAAGTTTACAACTGTAAACAAAGACTACAAATGTAAACAAAGAGCACAAATGTTAAGTGACTCAAACTGTAAACAAACTCTCTAAATGTAAACAAAATCTACAAATGTAGACAGACTATAAATGAAAACAGACTCTAAATGCAAACAGACTAAAAGAGTAAACAAAGACTACAAATATAAAAAGACTCTAAATGGAAACAGACTACAAATGTAAACAAAAACTACAAACGTAAACCAACACTCTAAATGTAAACAAACACTACAAATGTAAACAAAACTAAAAGTAAACAAATACTATAAATATAAACGACTACAAATGTGAACAAATCTAAATGTAAACAAATACTAGAAATATAAACAAAGACTCTAAATGTAAGCAAAGACTGCAAACGTAAACAAAAACTCTAAATGGAAAAAATAATAAAAATGTAAACAAAGACTCTAAATGTAAAGAAGGTCTCTAAATGCAAACAAAGATTAAAATGTAAACAAAGACTACAAATGTAAACAAAGACTACAAATATAAACAGACTCTAAATTGAAACAGACTACAAATGTAAACAAAAACTACAAACGTAAACTAACACTCTAAATGTAAACAAAGACTACAAATGTTAACAAAACTAAAATTAAACAAATACTACAAATATAAAAAATGACTACAAATGTAAACAAGACTAAATGTAAACAAATACTAGAAATATAAACAAAGACTCTAAATGTAACCAAAAACTCTTGGTGTAAACAAGGACTCTAGGTGTAAAAAAGGACTACAAATGTAAACAAAGTCTCTAAATATAAACAAAGTCTAAATGTAAACAAAGACTACAAGTGTCAACAAAGACTACAAATGTAAACAAAACTCTACATGTAAACAGTCTCTCTAAATGTAAACAAAGACTACAAATATAAACGGACTCTAAATGTAAACAAAGTCTCTAAATTTAAACAAAGAATACAAATGTAAACAAAGACTATAAATGTTAAGAAAGTTTACAACTGTAAACAAAGACTACAAATATAAACAAAGACACTAAACGTAAACTGACTCTAAGTGTAAACAGACAACAAATGTAAACAAAGCCTTTAAATATAAACAAAGTATCTAAATGTAAGCAGACTACAAATGTAAACAAAGAATACAAATGTAAACAAAGAGCTCAAATGTTAAGTGACTCAAACTGTAAACAATCTGTCTAAATGTAAACAAAGTCTACAAATGTAAACAGTCTATAAATGAAAATAAACTCTAAATGCAAACAGACTAAAAATGTAAACAAAGACTACAAATATAAAGACTCTAAATGGAAACAGACTACAAATGTAAACAAAAACTACAAACGTAAACTAACACTCTAAATGTAAACAGAGACTACAAATGTAAACAAAACTAAAAGTAAACAAATACTACAAATATAAACAATGACTACATATGTAAACAAAACTAAATGTAAACAAATACTAGAAATATTTACAAAGACGCTAAATGTAACCAAAGTCTGCAAACGTAAACAAAGTCTCTAAATGGAAACAAATAATAGAAACGTAAACAAAGACTCTAAATGTAATAAAAAACTCTGGGTATAAACAAGGACTCTAGGTGTAAACAAGGACTACAAACGTAAACAGACTCTAAATGTAAACAAAGTCTAAAAATAAAAACAAAGACTCTAAATGTAAACAAAGGCTACAAATGTAAACAAAGACTACAAATGTAAACAAAGACCTTAAATGTAAACAGACTCTTAATGAAAATAAAGACTAAAAATGTAAACAAAGACTCTAAATGTAAAGATGGTCTCTAAATGCAAACAAAGATTACAAATGTAAACAAAAACTACAAATGTAAACAAAGACTACAAATATAAACAAAAACTCTAAATGGAAACAGACTACAAATGAAAAAAAAACTACAAACGTAAACTAGCACTCTAAATGTAAACAAAGACTACAATTGTAAACAAAGACTGCAAACGTAAACAAAGACTCTAAATGTAAACAAATAATAAAAATGTAAACAAAGACTCTAAATGTAATAAAAAACTCTGGGTGTAAACAAGGACTCTAGGTGTAAACAAGGACTACAAATGTAAACAGACTCTAAATGTAAACGAAGTCTGAAAATAAAAACAAAGACTCTAAATGTAAACAAAGGATAAAAATGTACACAAAGACTACAAATGTAAACAAAGGCTCTAAATGTAAACAAACACGCTATATGTAAACAAAGACTACAAATGTAAACAAAGACCCCAAATGGAACTTTAAATGTAAACAAAAAATGAAAATGTAAATAGACTACAAATGTAAACAAAACTAAAAGTAAACAAATACTACAAATATAAAGAACGACTACAAATGTAAACAAAACTAAATGTAAGCAAATACTAGAAATATAAACAAAGACTCTAAATGTAACCAAAAACTCTTGGTGTAAACAAGGACACTAGGTGTAAAAAAGGACTACAAATGTAAACAAAGTCTCTAAATATAAACGGACTCTAAATGTAAACAAAGTCTCTAAATTTAAACAAAGAATACAAATGTAAACAAAGACTATAGATGTTAAGAAAGTTTACAACTGTAAACAAAGACTACAAATGTAAACAAAGACACTAAACGTAAACAAAAACTACAAACGTAAACAGACTCTAAGTGTAAACAGACAACAAATGTAAACAAAGCCTTTAAATATAAACAAAGTATCTAAATGAAAGCAGACTACAAATGTAAACAAAGAATATAAATGTAAACAGAGAGCACAAATGTTAAGTGACTCAAACTGTAAACAATCTGTCGAAATGTAAACAAAGTCTACAAATGTAAACAGTCTATAAATGAAAATAGACTCTAAATGAAAACAGACTAAAAATGTAAACAAAGACTACAAATATAAAGACTCTAAATGGAAACAGACTACAAATGTAAACAAAAACTACAAACGGAAACTAACACTCTAAATGTAAACAAAGACTACAAATGTAAACAAAACTTAAAGTAAACAAATACTACAAATATAAACAATGACTACAAATGTAAACGAATACTAGAAATATAAACAAAGACTCTAAATATAACCAAAGACTGCAAACGTAAACAAAGTCTCTAAATGGAAACAAATAATAAAAATGTAAAGAAAGACTCTAAATGTAATAAAAAACTCTGGGTATAAACAAGGACTCTAGGTGTAAACAAGGACTACAAACGTAAACAGACTCTAAATGTAAACAAAGTCTAAAATTGAAACAAAGAGTCTAAATGTAAACAAAGGCAAAAATGTAAACAAAGACTACAAATGTAAGCAAAGGCTCTAAATGTAAACAAACACGCTATATGTAAACAAAGACTACAAATGTAAACAAAGACACTAAATGGAACTCTAAATGTAAACAAATAAAAATGTAAACAAAGACTACAAATGTAAAGAAAGACCTTAAATATAAACAGACTCTTAATGAAAACAAAGACTAAAAATGTAAACAAAGACTCTAAAAGTAAAGATGGTGTCTAAATGCAAACAAAGATTACAAATGTAAACAAAAACTACAAATGTAAACAAAGACTACAAATATAAACAAAAACTCTAAATGGAAACAGACTACAAATGTAAATAAAAACTACAAACGTAAACTAAAACTCTAAATGTAAACAAAGACTACAAATGTAAACAAAGACTGCAAACGTAAACAAAGACTCTAAATGTAAACATATAATAAAAATGTAAACAAAGACTCTAAATGTAATAAAAAACTCTGGGTATAAACAAGGACTCTAGGTGTAAACAAGGACTACAAATGTAAACAGACTCTAAATGTAAACAAAGTCTCAAAATAAAAACAAAGACTCTAAATGTAAACAAAGGATAAAAATGTGAACAAAGACTACAAATGTAAACAAAGGCTCTAAATGTAAACAAACACGCTATATGTCAACAAAGACTACAAATGTAAACAAAGACCCCAAATGGAACTCTAAATGTAAACAAAAAATGAAAATGTAAGCAGACTACAAATGTAAACAAAACTAAAAGTAAACAAATACTAGAAATATAAACAAAGACTCTAAATGTAACCAAAAACTCTTGGTGTAAACAAGGACTCTTGGTGTAAAAAAGGACTACACATGTAAACAAAGTCTCTAAATATAAACAAAGTCTAAATGTAAACAAAGACTACAAGTGTAAACAAAAACTCTACATGTAAACAATATCTCTAAATGTAAACAAAGACTAAAAATATAAACGGACTCTAAATGTAAACAAAGTCTCTAAATTTAAACAAAGAATACAAATGTAAACAAAGACTATAAATGTTAAGAAAGTCTACAACTGTAAACAAAGACTACAAATGTAAACAAAGACACTAAACGTAAACAAAAACTACAAACGTAAACAGACTCTAAGTGTAAACAAACAACAAATGTAAACAAAACCTCGTAATATAAACAAAGTATCTAAATGTAAGCAGAATACAAATGTAAACAAAGAATACAAATGTAAACAAAGAGCACAAATGTTAAGTGACTCAAACTGTAAACAAACTCTCTAAATGTAAACAAAGTTTACAAATGTAAACAGACTAAAAATGAAAACAGACTCTAAATGCAAACAGACTAAAAATGTAAACAAAGACTACATATGTAAAAAAAGACTGCAAACGTAAACAAAAACTCTAAATGGAAACAAATAATAAAAATGTTAACAAAGACTCTAAATGTAATAAAAAAACTGGGTATAAACAAGGACTACAAATGTAAACTGACTCTAAATATAAAAAAAGTATAAAAATAAAAACAGACTCTAAATGTAAACAAAGGCTAAAAATGTAAACAAAGACTACAAATGTAAACAAAGGGACTAAATGTAAACACTCTAAATGTAAAAAAAGACTACATATGTAAACAAAGAATTTAAATGTAAATAAAGACTACAAATGTAAACAAAGACCTTAAATGTAAACAGACTCAAAATGAAAACAAAGACTAAAAATGTAAACAAAGACTACAGACGTAAACAAAGACTCTAAATGAAAGAAGGTCTCTAAATGCAAACAAAGATTACAAATGTAAACAAAGACTGCAAATATAAACAGACTCTAAATGGAAACAGACTACAAATGTAAACAAAAACTATAAACGTAAACTAACACTCTATATGTAAACAGATTACAAATGTAAACAAAACTAAAAGTAAACAAATACTACAAATATAAACAAAGACAACAAATGTAAACAAAACTAAATGTAAACAAATACTAGAAATATAAACAAAGACTCTAAATGTAACCAAAGACTGCAAATGTAAACAAAGTCTCTAAATGTAAACAAAAAATAAAAATGTAAACAAAGACTCTAAATGTAATAAAAAACTCTGGGTATAAACAAGGACTCTAGGTGTAAACAAGAACTACAAATGTAAACAGACTCTAAATGTAAACAAAGTCTAAAAATAAAAACAAAGACTCTAAACGTAAACAAAGGCTAAAAATGTAAACAAAGACTACAAATGTAAACAAAGGCTATAAATGTAAACAAACAAGCTATATGTAAACAAAGACTACAAATGTAAACAAAGACACTAAATGGAACTCTAAATGTAAACAAAGAATAAAAATGTAAACAAAGACTACAAATGTAAACAAAGACCTTAAATGTAAACAGACTCTAAATGAAAACAAAGACTAAAAATGTAAACAAAGACTACAAACGTAAACAAAGACTCCAAATGTAAAAAAGTTCTCTAAATCCAAACAAAGATTACAAATGTAAACAAAAACTACAAATGTAAACAAAGGCTACAAATATAAACAAAAACTCTAAATGGAAAGAGACTACAAATGCAAACAAAAACTACAAACGTAAGCTAACACTGTAAATGTAAACAAAGACTACAAATGTAAACAAAGACTGCAAACGTAAACAAAGACTCTAAATGTAAACAAATAATAAAAATGTAAACAAAGACTCTAAATATAACAAAAAACTCTGGGTGTAAACAAGGACAACAAATGTAAACTGACTCTAAATGTAAACAAAGTCTAAAAATAAAAACAAAGACTCTAAATGTAAACAAAGGATAAAAATGTAAACAAAGTCTCTAAATATAAACAAAGTCTAAATGTAAACAAAGTCTACAAATGTAGACGGACTATAAATGAAAACACTCTAAATGCAAACAGACTAAAAGTGTAAACAAAGACTACAAATATAAACAGACTCTAAATGGAAACAGACTACAAATGTAAACAAAAACTACAAACGTAAACCAACACTCTAAATGTAAACAAACACTACAAATGTAAACAAAACTAAAAGTAAACAAATACTACAAATATAAACAAGTACTACAAATGTAAACAAAACTAAATGTAAACAAATACTAGAAATATAAACAAAGAATACAAATGTAAACAATGACACTAAACTTAAACAAAAACTACAAACGTAAACAGACTCTAAGTGTAAACAGACAACAAATGTAAACAAAGCCTTTAAATATAAACAAAGTGTCTAAATGTAAGCAGACTACAAATGTAAACAAAAAATACAAATGTAAACAAAGACACTAAATGTAACTCTAAATGTAAACAAAGTCACTAAATTTAAACAAAGAATAAAAATGTAAACAAAGACTATAAATGTTACGAAAGTTTACAACTGTAAACAAAGACTACAAATGTAAACAAAGACACTAAACGTAAACAAAAACTACAAATGTAAACAGACTCTAAGTGTAAACAGACAACAAATGTAAACAAAGCCTCTAAATATAAACAAAGTACCTAAATGTAAGCAGACTTCAAATGTAAACAAAGAATACAAATGTAAACAAAGAGCACAAATGTTAAGTGACTCAAACTGTAAACAAACTCTCTAAATGTAAACAAAGTCTACAAATGTAGACAGACTCTAAATGGAAACAGACTACAAATGTAAACAAAAACTACAAACGTAAACCAACACTCTAAATGTAAACAAACACTACAAATATAAACAGACTCTAAATGGAAACAGACTACAAATGTAAACAAAAACTACAAACGTAAACCAACACTCTAAATGTAAACAAACACTACAAATGTAAACAAAACTAAAAGTAAACAAATACTACAAATATAAACAACGACTACAAATGTGAACAAAACTAAAATGTAAACAAATACTAGAAATATAAACAAAGACTCTAAATGTAAGCAAAGACTGCAAACGTAAACAAAAACTCTAAATGGAAAAAAATAATAAAAATGTAAAAAAAGACTCTAAATGTAATAAAAAAATCTGGGTATAAACAAAGACTACAAATGAAAACAGACTCTAAATACAAACAAAGTCTAAAAATAAAAACAAAGTCTCTAAATGTAAACAAAGGCTAAAAATGTAAACAAAGACTACAAATGTAAACAAAGGGACTAAATGTAAACACTTTAAATGTAAACAAAGACTACATATGTAAACAAAGAATTTAAATGTAAATAAAGACTACAAATGTAAACAAAGACCTTAAATGTAAACAGACTCTAAATGAAAACAAAGACTAAAAATGTAATCAAAGACTACAAACGTAAACAAAGACTCTAAATGTAAAGAAGGTCTCTAAATGCAAACAAAGATTAAAAATGTAAACAAAGACTACAAATGTAAACAAAGACTACAAATATAAACAGACTCTAAATTGAAACAGACTACAAATGTAAACAAAAACTACAAACGTAAACTAACACTCTAAATGTAAACAAAGACTACAAATGTTAACAAAACTAAAAGTAAACAAATACTACAAATATAAAGAACGACTACAAATGTAAACAAAACTAAATGTAAACAAATACTAGAAATATAAACAAAGACTCTAAATGTAACCAAAAACTCTTGGTGTAAACAAGGACTCTAGGTGTAAAAAAGGACTACAAATGTAAACAAAGTCTCTAAATATAAACAAAGTCTAAATGTAAACAAAGACTACAAGTGTCAACAAAGACTACAAATGTAAACAAAAACTCTACATGTAAACAGTCTCTCTAAATGTAAGCAAAGACTACAAATATAAACGGACTCTAAATGTAAACAAAGTCTCTAAATTTAAACAAAGAATACAAATGTAAACAAAGACTATAAATGCTAAGAAAGATTACAACTGTAAACAAAGACTACAAATGTAAACAAAGACACTAAACGTAAACAGACTCTAAGTGTAAACAAACAACAAATGTAAACAAAGCCTTTAAATATAAACAAAGTATCTAAATGTAAGCAGACTACAAATGTAAAAAAAGAATACAAATGTAAACAAACACTACAAATGTAAACAAAACTAAAAGTAAACAAATACTACAAATATAAACAACGACTACAAATGTGAACAAAACTAAATGTAAACAAATACTAGAAATATAAACAAAGACTCTAAATGTAAGCAAAGACTGCAAACGTAAACAAAAACTCTAAATGGAAAAATATAATAAAAATGTAAAAAAAGACTCTAAATGTAATAAAAAAATCTGGGTATAAACAAAGACTACAAATGAAAACAGACTCTAAATACAAACAAAGTCTAAAAATAAAAACAAAGTCTCTAAATGTAAACAAAGGCTAAAAATGTAAACAAAGACTACAAATGTAAACAAAGGGACTAAATGTAAACACTTTAAATGTAAACAAAGACTACATATGTAAACAAAGAATTTAAATGTAAATAAAGACTACAAATGTAAACAAAGACCTTAAATGTAAACAGACTCTAAATGAAAACAAAGACTAAAAATGTAATCAAAGACTACAAACGTAAACAAAGACTCTAAATGTAAAGAAGGTCTCTAAATGCAAACAAAGATTAAAAATGTAAACAAAGACTACAAATGTAAACAAAGACTACAAATATAAACAGACTCTAAATTGAAACAGACTACAAATGTAAACAAAAACTACAAACGTAAACTAACACTCTAAATGTAAACAAAGACTACAAATGTTAACAAAACTAAAAGTAAACAAATACTACAAATATAAAGAACGACTACAAATGTAAACAAAACTAAATGTAAACAAATACTAGAAATATAAACAAAGACTCTAAATGTAACCAAAAACTCTTGGTGTAAACAAGGACTCTAGGTGTAAAAAAGGACTACAAATGTAAACAAAGTCTCTAAATATAAACAAAGTCTAAATGTAAACAAAGACTACAAGTGTCAACAAAGACTACAAATGTAAACAAAAACTCTACATGTAAACAGTCTCTCTAAATGTAAGCAAAGACTACAAATATAAACGGACTCTAAATGTAAACAAAGTCTCTAAATTTAAACAAAGAATACAAATGTAAACAAAGACTATAAATGCTAAGAAAGTTTACAACTGTAAACAAAGACTACAAATGTAAACAAAGACACTAAACGTAAACAGACTCTAAGTGTAAACAAACAACAAATGTAAACAAAGCCTTTAAATATAAACAAAGTATCTAAATGTAAGCAGACTACAAATGTAAAAAAAGAATACAAATGTAAACACTACAAATGTAAACAAAACTAAAAGTAAACAAATACTACAAATATAAACAACGACTACAAATGTGAACAAAACTAAATGTAAACAAATACTAGAAATATAAACAAAGACTCTAAATGTAAGCAAAGACTGCAAACGTAAACAAAAACTCTAAATGGAAAAAAATAATAAAAATGTAAAAAAAGACTCTAAATTTAATAAAAAAATCTCGGTATAAACAAAGACTACAAATGAAAACAGACTCTAAATACAAACAAAGTCTAAAAATAAAAACAAAGTCTCTAAATGTAAACAAAGGCTAAAAATGTAAACAAAGACTACAAATGTAAACAAAGGGACTAAATGTAAACACTTTAAATGTAAACAAAGACTACATATGTAAACAAAGAATTTAAATGTAAATAAAGACTACAAATGTAAACAAAGACCTTAAATGTAAACAGACTCTAAATGAAAACAAAGACTAAAAATGTAATCAAAGACTACAAACGTAAACAAAGACTCTAAATGTAAAGAAGGTCTCTGAATGCAAACAAAGATTAAAAATGTAAACAAAGACTACAAATGTAAACAAAGACTACAAATATAAACGGACTCTAAATTGAAACAGACTACAAATGTAAACAAAAACTACAAACGTAAACTAACACTCTAAATGTAAACAAAGACTACAAATGTTAACAAAACTAAAAGTAAACAAATACTACAAATATAAAGAACGACTACAAATGTAAACAAAACTAAATGTAAACAAATACTAGAAATATAAACAAAGACTCTAAATGTAACCAAAAACTCTTGGTGTAAACAAGGACTCTAGGTGTAAAAAAGGACTACAAATGTAAACAAAGTCTCTAAATATAAACAAAGTCTAAATGTAAACAAAGACTACAAGTGTCAACAAAGACTACAAATGTAAGCAAAGACACTAAACGTAAACAAAAACTACAAACGTAAACAGATTCTAAGTGTAAACAGACAACAAATGTAAACAAAGCCTCTAAATATAAACAAAGTATCTAAATGTAAGCAGACTACAAATGTAAACAAAGAATACAAATGTAAACAAAGACACTAAACGTAAACAAAAACTACAAACGTAAACAGACTCTAAGTGTAAACAGACAACAAATGTAAACAAAGCCTTTAAATATAAACAATGTATCTAAATGTAAACAGTCTCTAAATTTAAACAAAGAATACAAATGTAAACAAAGACTATAAATGCTAAGAAAGTTTACAACTGTAAACAAAGACTACAAATGTAAACAAAGACACTAAACGTAAACAGACTCTAAGTGTAAACAAACAACAAATGTAAACAAAGCCTTTAAATATAAACAAAGTATCTAAATGTAAGCAGACTACAAATGTAAAAAAAGAATACAAATGTAAACAAACACTACAATTGTAAACAAAACTAAAAGTAAACAAATACTACAAATATAAACAACGAATACAAATGTGAACAAAACTAAATGTAAACAAATACTAGAAATATAAACAAAGACTCTAAATGTAAGCAAAGACTGCAAACGTAAACAAAAACTCTAAATGGAAAAAAATAATAAAAATGTAAAAAAAGACTCTAAATGTAATAAAAAAATCTGGGTATAAACAAAGACTACAAATGAAAACAGACTCTAAATACAAACAAAGTCTAAATATAAAAACAAAATGTCTAAATGTAAACAAAGGCTAAAAATGTAAACAAAGACTACAAATGTAATCAAAGACTACAAACGTAAACAAAGACTCTAAATGTAAAGAAGGTCTCTGAATGCAAACAAAGATTAAAAATGTAAACAAAGACTACAAATGTAAACAAAGACTACAAACATAAACAGACTCTAAATTGAAACAGACTACAAATGTAAACAAAAACTACAAACGTAAACTAACACTCTAAATGTAAACAAAGACTACAAATGTTAACAAAACTAAAAGTAAACAAATACTACAAATATAAAGAACGACTACAAATGTAAACAAAACTAAATGTAAACAAATACTAGAAATATAAACAAAGACTCTAAATGTAACCGAAAACTCTTGGTGTAAACAAGGACTCTAGGTGTAAAAAAGGACTACAAATGTAAACAAAGTCTCTAAATATAAACAAAGTCTAAATGTAAACAAAGACTACAAGTGTCAACAAAGACTACAAATGTAAACAAAAACTCTACATGTAAAGAGTCTCCCTAAATGTAAACAAAGACTACAAATATAAACGGACTCTAAATGTAAACAAAGTCTCTAAATTTAAACAAAGAATACAAGTGTAAACAAAGACTATAAATGTTAAGAAAGTTTACAACTGTAAACAAAGACTACAAATGTAAACAAAGACACTAAACGTTAACAAAAACTACAAACGTAAACAGACTCTAAGTGTAAACAGACAACAAATGTAAACAAAGCCTCCAAATATAAACAAAGTATCTAAACGTAAGCAGACTACAAATGTAAACAAAGACTACAAATGTAAACAAAGACTACAAATATAAACAGACTCTAAATTGAAACAGACAAACAAAAACTACAAACGTAAACTAACACTCTAAATGTAAACAAAGACTACAAATGTTAACAAAACTAAAAGTAAACAAATACTACAAATATAAAGAACGACTACAAATGCAAACAAAACTAAATGTAAACAAATACTAGAAATATAAACAAAGACTCTAAATATAAACAAAGTATCTAAACGTAAGCAGACTACAAATGTAAACAAAGAATACAAATGTAAACAAAGACACTAAACTTAAACAAAAACTACAAACGTAAACAGACTCTAAGTGTAAACAGACAACAAATGTAAACAAAGCCTTTAAATATAAACAAAATGTGTAAATGTAAGCAGACTACAAATGTAAACAAAGAATACAAATGTAAACAAAGACACTAAATGTAACTCTAAATGTAAACAAAGTCACTAAATTTAAACAAAGAATACAAATGTAAACAAAGACTAAAAATGTTACGAAAGTTTACAACTGTAAACAAAGACTACAAATGTAAACAAAGACACTAAACGTAAACAAAAACTACAAATGTAAACAGACTCTAAGTGTAAACAGACAACAAATGTAAACAAAGCCTCTAAATATAAACAAAGTACCTAAATGTAAGCAGACTTCAAATGTAAACAAAGAATACAAATGTAAACAAAGAGCACAAATGTTAAGTGACTCAAACTGTAAACAAACTCTCTAAATGTAAATAAAGTCTACAAATGTAGACAGACTCTAAATGGAAACAGACTACAAATGTAAACAAAAACTACAAACGTAAACCAACACTCTAAATGTAAACAAACACTACAAATATAAACAGACTACAAATGTAAACAAAAACTACAATCGTAAACCAACACTCTAAATGTAAACAAACACTACAAATGTAAACAAAACTAAAAGTAAACAAATACTACAAATATAAACAACGACTACAAATGTGAACAAAACTAAATATAAACAAATACTAGAAATATAAACAAAGACTCTAAATGTAAGCAAAGACTGCAAACGTAAACAAAAACTCTAAATGGAAAAAAATAATAAAAATGTAAAAAAAGACTCTAAATGTAATAAAAATATCTGGGTATAAACAAAGACTACAAATGAAAACAGACTCTAAATACAAACAAAGTCTAAAAATAAAAACAAAGTCTCTAAATGTAAACAAAGGCTAAAAATGTAAACAAAGACTACAAATGTAAACAAAGGGACTAAATGTAAACACTTTAAATGTAAACAAAGACTACATATGTAAACAAAGAATTTAAATGTAAATAAAGACTACAAATGTAAACAAAGACCTTAAATGTAAACAGACTCTAAATGAAAACAAAGACTAAAAATGTAATCAAAGACTACAAACGTAAACAAAGACTCTAAATGTAAAGAAGGTCTCTAAATGCAAACAAAGATTAAAAATGTAAACAAAGACTACAAATGTAAACAAAGACTACAAATATAAACAGACTCTAAATTGAAACAGACTACAAATGTAAACAAAAACTACAAACGTAAACTAACACTCTAAATGTAAACAAAGACTACAAATGTTAACAAAACTAAAAGTAAACAAATACTACAAATATAAAAAACGACTACAAATGTAAACAAAACTAAATGTAAACAAATACTAGAAATATAAACAAAGACTCTAAATGTAACCAAAAACTCTTGGTGTAAACAAGGACTCTAGGTGTAAAAAAGGACTACAAATGTAAACAAAGTCTCTAAATATAAACAAAGTCTAAATGTAAACAAAGACTACAAGTGTCAACAAAGACTACAAATGTAAGCAAAGACACTAAACGTAAACAAAAACTACAAACGTAAACAGATTCTAAGTGTAAACAGACAACAAATGTAAACAAAGCCTCTAAATATAAACAAAGTATCTAAATGTAAGCAGACTACAAATGTAAACAAAGAATACAAATGTAAACAAAGACACTAAACGTAAACAAAAACTACAAACGTAAACAGACTCTAAGTGTAAACAGACAACAAATGTAAACAAAGCCTTTAAATATAAACAATGTATCTAAATGTAAGCAGACTACAAATGTAAACAAAGAATACAAATGTAAACAAAAAGCACAAATGTTAAGTGACTCAAACTGTAAACAAACTCTCGAAATGTAAACAAAGTCTACAAATGTAAATATTCTATAAATGAAAATAGACTCTAAATGCAAACAGGCTAAAAATGTAAACAAAGACTACAAATATAAAGAATCTAAATGGAAACAGACTACAGATATAAACAAAAACTACAAACGTAAACTAACACTCTAAATGTAAACAAAGACTACAAATGTAAACAAAACTAAAAGTAAACAAATACTACAAATATAAACAATGACTACAAATGTAAACAAAGCTAAATGTAAACAAATACTAGAAATATAAACAAAGACTCTAAATGTAACCAGACTGCAAACGTAAACAAAGTCTCTAAATGGAAACAAATAATAAAAATGTAAACAAAGACTCTAAATGTAATAAAAAACTCTGGGTATAAACAAGGACTCTAGGTGTAAACAAGGACTACAAACGTAAACAGACTCTAAATGTAAACAAAGGCTAAAAATGTAAACAAAGACTACAAATGTAAACAAAGGCTCTAAATGTAAACAAACAAGCTATATGTAAACAAAGACTACAAATGTAAACAAAGACACTAAATGTAAAGATGGTCTCTAAATGTAAACAAAGGCTAAAAATGTAAACAAAGACTACAAATGTAAACAAAGGGACTAAATGTAAACACTCTAAATGTAAACAAAGACTACATACGTAAACAAAGAATTTAAATGTAAATAAAGACTAAAACAAAGATTACAAATGTAAACAAAGACTACAAATGTAATTGTTTACATTTGTATTCTTTGTTTACATTTGTAGTCTGCTTACATTTAGATACTTTGTTTATATTTAGAGGCTTTGTTTACATTTGTTGTCTGTTTACATTTAGAATCTGTTTACGTTTGTAGTTTTTGTTTACGTTTAGTGTCTTTGCTTACATTTGTAGTCTTTGTTGACACTTGTAGTCTTTGTTTACATTTAGACTTTGTTTATATTTAGAGACTTTGTTTACATTTGTAGTCCTTTTTTACACCTAGAGTCCTTGTTTACACCAAGAGTTTTTGGTTACATTTAGAGTCTTTGTTTATATTTCTAGTATTTGTTTACAGTTAGTTTTGTTTACATTTGTAGTCGTTCTTTATATTTGTAGTATTTGTTTACTTTTAGTTTTGTTAACATTTGTAGTCTTTGTTTACATTTAGAGTGTTAGTTTACGTTTGTAGTCATTGTTTACATTTGTAGTCTTTGTTGACAAATGTAAACAAAGACTACAGACGTAAACAAAGACTCTAAATGTAAAGAAGGTCTCTAAATGCAAACAAAGATTACAAATGTAAACAAAGACTACAAATGTAATTGTTTACATTTGTATTCTTTGTTTACATTTGTAGTCCGCTTACATTTAAGACTCTAAATGTAAAGAAGGTCTCTAAATGCAAACAAAGATTACAAATGTAAACAAAGACTACAAATGTAAACAAAGACTACAAATATAAACAGACTCTAAATGGAAACAGACTACAAATGTAAACAAAAACTATAAACGTAAACTAACACTCTATATGTAAACAGACTACAAATGTAAAAAAAACTAAATGTAAACAAATACTAGAAATATAAACAAAGGCTCTAAATGTAACCAAAGACTGCAAACGTAAACAAAGTCTCTAAATGTAAACAAAAAATAAAAATGTAAACAAAGACTCTAAATGTAATAAAAAACTCTGGGTATAAACAAGGACTCTAGGTGTAAACAAGGACTACAAATGTAAACAGACTCTAAATGTAAACAAAGTCTAAAAATAAAAACAAAGGCTCTAAATGTAAACAAAGTCTAAATATGTAAACAAAGACTACAAATGTAAACAAAGTGTCTAAATGTAAACAAACAAGCTATATGTAAACAAAGACTACAAATGTAAACAAAGACACTAAATGGAACTCTAAATGTAAACAAAGAATAAAAATGTAAACAAAGACTACTAATGGTAACAAAGGCTCTAAATGTAAACAAACAAGCTATATGTAAACAAAGACTACAAATGTAAACAAAGACCCCAAATGGAACTCTAAATCTAAACAAAAAATAAAAATGTAAACAGACTACAAATGTAAACAAAACTAAAAGTAAACAAATACTACAAATATAAACAACGACTACAAATGTAAACAAAACTAAATGTAAACAAATACTAGAAATATAAACAAAGAGTCTAAATGTAACCAAAAATTCTTGGTGTAAACAAGGACTCTAGGTGTAAAAAAGGACTACAAACGTAAACAAAGTCTCTAAATATAAACAAAGTCTAAATGTAAACAAAGACTACAAGTGTAAACAAAGACTGCAAATGTAAACAAAAACTCTACATGTAAACAATCTCTCTAAATGTGAACAAAGACTACAAATATAAACGGACTCTCAATGTAAACAAAGTCACTAAATTTAAACAAAGAATGCAAATGTAAACAAAGACTATAAATGTTAAGAAAGTTTACAACTGTAAACAAAGACTACAAATGTAAACAAAGACACTAAACGTAAACAAAAACTACAAATGTAAACAGACTCTAAGTGTAAACAGACAACAAATGTAAACAAAGCCTCTACATATAAACAAAGTACCTAAATGTAAGCAGACTACAAATGTAAACAAAGAATACAAATGTAAACAAAGAGCACAAATGTTAAGTGACTCAAACTGTAAACAAACTCTCTAAATGTAAACAAAGTCTACAAATGTAAACAGACTATAAATGAAAACAGACTCTAAATGCAAACAGACTAAAAGTGTAAACAAAGACTACAAATATAAACAGACTCTAAATGGAAACAGACTACAAATGTAAACAAAAACTACAAACGTAATCCAACACTCTAAATGTAAACAAAGACTACAAATGTAAACAAAGGGACTAAATGTAAACACTCTAAATGTAAACAAAGACTACATATGTAAACAAAGAATTTAAATGTAAATAAAGACTACAAATGTAAACAAAGACCTTAAATGTAAACAGACTCTAAGTGAAAACAAAGACTAAAAATGTAAACAAAGACTACAGACGTAAACAAAGACTCTAAATGTAAAGAAGGTCTCTAAATGCAAACAAAGATTACAAATGTAAACAAAGACTACAAATGTAAACAAAGACTACAAATATAAACAGACTCTAAATGGAAACAGACTACAAATGTAAACAAAAACTATAAACGTAAACTAACACTCTATATGTAAACAAACTACAAATGTAAACAAAACTAAATGTAAACAAATACTAGAAATATAAACAAAGGCTCTAAATGGAACCAAAGACTGCAAACGTAAACAAAGTCTCTAAATGTAAACAAAAAATAAAAATGTAAACAAAGACTCTAAATGTAATAAAAAACTCTGGGTATAAACATTGACTCTAGGTGTAAACAAGGACTACAAATGTAAACAGACTCTAAATGTAAACAAAGTCTAAAAATAAAAACAAAGACTCTAAATGTAAACAAAGGCTAAAAATGTAAACAAAGACTAGGAATGTAAACAAAGGCTCTTAATGTAAACAAACAAGCTATATGTAAACAAAGACTACAAATGTAAACAAAGACACTACATGGAACTCTAAATGTAAACAAAGAATAAAAATGTAAACAAAGACTACAAATGTAAACAAAGACCTTAAATGTAAACAGACTCTAAATGAAAGCAAAGACTAAAAATGTAAACAAAAACTACAAACGTAAACAAAGACTCCAAATGTAAAGAAGTTCTCTAAATGCAAACAAAGATTACAAATGTAAACAAAAACTACAAATGTAAACAAAGGTACAAATATAAACAAAAACTCTAAATGGAAACAGACTACAAATGTAAACAAAAATTACAAACGTAAACTAACACTCTAAATGTAAACAAGGACTACAAATGTAAACAGACTCTAAATGTAAACAATGTCTAAAAATAAAAACAAAGACTCTAAATGTAAACAAAGTATAAAAATGTAAACAAAGACTACAAATGTAAACAAAGGCTCTAAATGTAAACAAACACGCTATATGTAAACAAACACTACAAATGTAAACAAAGACCCCAAATGGAACTCAAAATCTAAACAAAAAATAAAAATGTAAACAGACTACAAATGTAAACAAAACTAAATGTAAACAAATACTAGAAATATAAACAAAGACTCTAAATGTAACCAAAAATTCTTGGTGTAAACAAGGACTCTAGGTGTAAAATAGGATTACAAACGTAAACAAAGTCTCTAAATATAAACAAAGTCTAAATTTAAACAAAGACTACAAGTGTAAACAAAGACACTAAACGTAAACAAAAACTACAAACGTAAACAGACTCTAAGTGTAAACAGACAACAAATGTAAACAAAGCCTTTAAATATAAACAATGTATCTAAATGTAAGCAGACTACAAATGTAAACAAAGAATACAAATGTAAACAAAAAGCACAAATGTTAAGTGACTCAAACTGTAAACAAACTCTCGAAATGTAAACAAAGTCTACAAATGTAAATATTCTATAAATGAAAATAGACTCTAAATGCAAACAGGCTAAAAATGTAAACAAAGACTACAAATATAAAGAATCTAAATGGAAACAGACTACAGATATAAACAAAAACTACAAACGTAAACTAACACTCTAAATGTAAACAAAGACTACAAATGTAAACAAAACTAAAAGTAAACAAATACTACAAATATAAACAATGACTACAAATGTAAACAAAGCTAAATGTAAACAAATACTAGAAATATAAACAAAGACTCTAAATGTAACCAGACTGCAAACGTAAACAAAGTCTCTAAATGGAAACAAATAATAAAAATGTAAACAAAGACTCTAAATGTAATAAAAAACTCTGGGTATAAACAAGGACTCTAGGTGTAAACAAGGACTACAAACGTAAACAGACTCTAAATGTAAACAAAGGCTAAAAATGTAAACAAAGACTACAAATGTAAACAAAGGCTCTAAATGTAAACAAACAAGCTATATGTAAACAAAGACTACAAATGTAAACAAAGACACTAAATGTAAAGATGGTCTCTAAATGTAAACAAAGGCTAAAAATGTAAACAAAGACTACAAATGTAAACAAAGGGACTAAATGTAAACACTCTAAATGTAAACAAAGACTACATACGTAAACAAAGAATTTAAATGTAAATAAAGACTAAAACAAAGATTACAAATGTAAACAAAGACTACAAATGTAATTGTTTACATTTGTATTCTTTGTTTACATTTGTAGTCTGCTTACATTTAGATACTTTGTTTATATTTAGAGGCTTTGTTTACATTTGTTGTCTGTTTACATTTAGAATCTGTTTACGTTTGTAGTTTTTGTTTACGTTTAGTGTCTTTGCTTACATTTGTAGTCTTTGTTGACACTTGTAGTCTTTGTTTACATTTAGACTTTGTTTATATTTAGAGACTTTGTTTACATTTGTAGTCCTTTTTTACACCTAGAGTCCTTGTTTACACCAAGAGTTTTTGGTTACATTTAGAGTCTTTGTTTATATTTCTAGTATTTGTTTACAGTTAGTTTTGTTTACATTTGTAGTCGTTCTTTATATTTGTAGTATTTGTTTACTTTTAGTTTTGTTAACATTTGTAGTCTTTGTTTACATTTTGAGTGCTAGTTTACGTTTGTAGTCATTGTTTACATTTGTAGTCTTTGTTGACAAATGTAAACAAAGACTACAGACGTAAACAAAGACTCTAAATGTAAAGAAGGTCTCTAAATGCAAACAAAGATTACAAATGTAAACAAAGACTACAAATGTAATTGTTTACATTTGTATTCTTTGTTTACATTTGTAGTCCGCTTACATTTAAGACTCTAAATGTAAAGAAGGTCTCTAAATGCAAACAAAGATTACAAATGTAAACAAAGACTACAAATGTAAACAAAGACTACAAATATAAACAGACTCTAAATGGAAACAGACTACAAATGTAAACAAAAACTATAAACGTAAACTAACACTCTATATGTAAACAGACTACAAATGTAAAAAAAACTAAATGTAAACAAATACTAGAAATATAAACAAAGGCTCTAAATGTAACCAAAGACTGCAAACGTAAACAAAGTCTCTAAATGTAAACAAAAAATAAAAATGTAAACAAAGACTCTAAATGTAATAAAAAACTCTGGGTATAAACAAGGACTCTAGGTGTAAACAAGGACTACAAATGTAAACAGACTCTAAATGTAAACAAAGTCTAAAAATAAAAACAAAGGCTCTAAATGTAAACAAAGTCTAAATATGTAAACAAAGACTACAAATGTAAACAAAGGGTCTAAATGTAAACAAACAAGCTATATGTAAACAAAGACTACAAATGTAAACAAAGACACTAAATGGAACTCTAAATGTAAACAAAGAATAAAAATGTAAACAAAGACTACTAATGGTAACAAAGGCTCTAAATGTAAACAAACAAGCTATATGTAAACAAAGACTACAAATGTAAACAAAGACCCCAAATGGAACTCTAAATCTAAACAAAAAATAAAAATGTAAACAGACTACAAATGTAAACAAAACTAAAAGTAAACAAATACTTCAAATATAAACAACGACTACAAATGTAAACAAAACTAAATGTAAACAAATACTAGAAATATAAACAAAGAGTCTAAATGTAACCAAAAATTCTTGGTGTAAACAAGGACTCTAGGTGTAAAAAAGGACTACAAACGTAAACAAAGTCTCTAAATATAAACAAAGTCTAAATGTAAACAAAGACTACAAGTGTAAACAAAGACTGCAAATGTAAACAAAAACTCTACATGTAAACAATCTCTCTAAATGTAAACAAAGACTACAAATATAAACGGACTCTCAATGTAAACAAAGTCACTAAATTTAAACAAAGAATGCAAATGTAAACAAAGACTATAAATGTTAAGAAAGTTTACAACTGTAAACAAAGACTACAAATGTAAACAAAGACACTAAACGTAAACAAAAACTACAAATGTAAACAGACTCTAAGTGTAAACAGACAACAAATGTAAACAAAGCCTCTACATATAAACAAAGTACCTAAATGTAAGCAGACTACAAATGTAAACAAAGAATACAAATGTAAACAAAGAGCACAAATGTTAAGTGACTCAAACTGTAAACAAACTCTCTAAATGTAAACAAAGTCTACAAATGTAAACAGACTATAAATGAAAACAGACTCTAAATGCAAACAGACTAAAAGTGTGAACAAAGACTACAAATATAAACAGACTCTAAATGGAAACAGACTACAAATGTAAACAAAAACTACAAACGTAATCCAACACTCTAAATGTAAACAAAGACTACAAATGTAAACAAAGGGACTAAATGTAAACACTCTAAATGTAAACAAAGACTACATATGTAAACAAAGAATTTAAATGTAAATAAAGACTACAAATGTAAACAAAGACCTTAAATGTAAACAGACTCTAAGTGAAAACAAAGACTAAAAATGTAAACAAAGACTACAGACGTAAACAAAGACTCTAAATGTAAAGAAGGTCTCTAAATGCAAACAAAGATTACAAATGTAAACAAAGACTACAAATGTAAACAAAGACTACAAATATAAACAGACTCTAAATGGAAACAGACTACAAATGTAAACAAAAACTATAAACGTAAACTAACACTCTATATGTAAACAAACTACAAATGTAAACAAAACTAAATGTAAACAAATACTAGAAATATAAACAAAGGCTCTAAATGGAACCAAAGACTGCAAACGTAAACAAAGTCTCTAAATGTAAACAAAAAATAAAAATGTAAACAAAGACTCTAAATGTAATAAAAAACTCTGGGTATAAACATTGACTCTAGGTGTAAACAAGGACTACAAATGTAAACAGACTCTAAATGTAAACAAAGTCTAAAAATAAAAACAAAGACTCTAAATGTAAACAAAGGCTAAAAATGTAAACAAAGACTAGAAATGTAAACAAAGGCTCTTAATGTAAACAAACAAGCTATATGTAAACAAAGACTACAAATGTAAACAAAGACACTACATGGAACTCTAAATGTAAACAAAGAATAAAAATGTAAACAAAGACTACAAATGTAAACAAAGACCTTAAATGTAAACAGACTCTAAATGAAAGCAAAGACTAAAAATGTAAACAAAAACTACAAACGTAAACAAAGACTCCAAATGTAAAGAAGTTCTCTAAATGCAAACAAAGATTACAAATGTAAACAAAAACTACAAATGTAAACAAAGGTACAAATATAAACAAAAACTCTAAATGGAAACAGACTACAAATGTAAATAAAAATTACAAACGTAAACTAACACTCTAAATGTAAACAAGGACTACAAATGTAAACAGACTCTAAATGTAAACAATGTCTAAAAATAAAAACAAAGACTCTAAATGTAAACAAAGTATAAAAATGTAAACAAAGACTACAAATGTAAACAAAGGCTCTAAATGTAAACAAACACGCTATATGTAAACAAACACTACAAATGTAAACAAAGACCCCAAATGGAACTCAAAATCTAAACAAAAAATAAAAATGTAAACAGACTACAAATGTAAACAAAACTAAATGTAAACAAATACTAGAAATATAAACAAAGACTCTAAATGTAACCAAAAATTCTTGGTGTAAACAAGGACTCTAGGTGTAAAATAGGATTACAAACGTAAACAAAGTCTCTAAATATAAACAAAGTCTAAATGTAAACAAAGACTACAAGTGTAAACAAAGACTGCAAATGTAAACAAAAACTCTACATGTAAACAATCTCTCTAAATGTAAACAAAGACTACAAATATAAACGGACTCTAAATGTAAACAAAGTCACTAAATGTAAACAAAGAATGCAAATGTAAACAAAGACTATAAATGTTAAGAAAGTTTACAACTGTAAACAAAGACTACAAATGTAAACAAAGACACTAAACGTAAACAAAAACTACAAATGTAAACAGACTCTAAGTGTAAACAGACAACAAATGTAAACAAAGCCTCTACATATAAACAAAGTACCTAAATGTAAGCAGACTACAAATGTAAACAAAGAATACAAATGTAAACAAAGAGCACAAATGTTAAGTGACTCAAACTGTAAACAAACTCTCTAAATGTAAACAAAGTCTACAAATGTAAACAGACTATAAATGAAAACAGACTCTAAATGCAAACAGACTAAAAGTGTAAACAAAGACTACAAATATAAACAGACTCTAAATGGAAACAGACTACAAATGTAAACAAAAACTACAAACGTAAACCAACACTCTAAATGTAAACAAAGACTACAAATGTAAACAAAACTAAAAGTAAACAAATACTACAAATATAAACAACGACTACAAATGTAAACAAAACTAAATGTAAACAAATACTAGAAATATAAACAAAGACTCTAAATGTAACCAAAGACTGCAAACGTAAACAAAAACTCTAAATGGAAAAAAATAATAAAAATGTAAACAAAGACTCTAAATGTAATAAAAAACTCTGGGTATAAACAAGGACTCTAGGTGTAAACAAGGACTACAAATGTAAACAGAATCTAAATGTAAACAAAGTCTAAAAATATAAACAAAGACTCTGAATGTAAACAAAGGCTAAAAATGTAAACAAAGACTACTAATGTAAACAAAGGCTCTAAATGTAAACAAACAAGCTATATGTAAACAAAGACTACAAATGTAAACAAAGACACTAAATGGAACTCTAAATGTAAACAAAGAATAAAAATGTAAACAAAGACTACAAATGTAAACAAAGGCTATAAATGTAAACAAACACGCTATATGTAAACAACGACTACAAATGTAAACAAAGACACTAAATGTAAACAGAATCTTAATGAAAACAAAGACTAAAAATGTAAACAAAGACTCTAAATGTACAGATGGTCTCTAAATGCAAACAAAGATTACAAATGTAAACAAAAACTACAAATGTAAACAAAGACTACAAATATAAACAAAAACTCTAAATGGAAATAGACTACAAATGTAAACAAAGACTACATATGTAAACAAAGACTGCAAACGTAAACAAAAACTCTAAATGGAAACAAATAATAAAAATGTAAACAAAGACTCTAAATGTAATAAAAAACTCTGGGTATAAACAAGGACTACAAATGTAAACTGACTCTAAATATAAACAAAGTCTAAAAATAAAAACAGACTCTAAATGTAAACAAAGGCTAAAAATGTAAACAAAGACTACAAATGTAAACAAAGGGACTAAATGTAAACACTCTAAATGTAAACAAAGACTACATATGTAAACAAAGAATTTAAATGTAAATAAAGACTACAAATGTAAACAAAGACCTTAAATGTAAACAGACTCTAAGTGAAAACAAAGACTGAAAATGTAAACAGACTACAGACGTAAACAAAGACTCTAAATGTAAAGAAGGTCTCTAAATGCAAACAAAGATTACAAATGTAAACAAAGACTACAAATGTAAACAAAGACTACAATTATAAACAGACTTTAAATGGAAACAGACTACAAATGTAAACAAAAACTATAAACGTAAACTAACACTCTATATGTAAACAGACTACAAATGTAAACAAAACTAAATGTAAAAAAATACTAGAAATATAAACAAAGGCTCTAAATGTAACCAAAGTCTGCAAACGTAAACAAAGACTCTAAATGTAAACAAAAAATAAAAATGTAAACAAAGACTCTAAATGTAATAAAAAACTCTGGGTATAAACAAGGTCTCTAGGTGTAAACAAGGACTACAAATGTAAACAGACTCTAAATGTAAACAAAGTCTAAAAATAAAAACAAAGACTCTAAATGTAAACAAAAGCTAAAAATGTAAACAAAGACTACAAATGTAAACAAAGGCTCTAAATGTAAACAAACACGCTATATGTAAACAAAGACTACAAATGTAAACAAAGACACTAAATGGAACTCTAAATGTAAACAAAGAATAAAAATGTAAACAAAGACTACTAATGTAAACAAAGGCTCTAAATGTAAACAAACAAGCTATATGTAAACAAAGACTACAAATGTAAACAAAGACACTAAATGGAACTCTAAATGTAAACAAAGAATAAAAATGTAAACAAAGACTACAAATGTAAACAAAGACCTTAAATGTAAACAGACTCTAAATATAAACAAAGACTAAAAATGTAAACAAAGACTACAAACGTAAACAAAGACTCCAAATGTAAAGAAGTTCTCTAAATGCAAACAAAGATTACAAATGTAAACAAAAACTACAAATGTAAACAAAGGCTACAAATATAAACAAAAACTCTAAATGGAACAAGACTACATTGTAAACAAAAACTACAAACGTAAACTAACACTCTAAATGTAAACAAGGACTACAAATGTAAACAGACTCTAAATGTAAACAAAGTCTAAAAATAAAAACAAAGACTCTAAATGTAAACAAAGGATAAAAATGTAAACAAAGACTACAAATGTAAACAAAGGCTCTAAATGTAAACAAACACGCTATACGTAAACAAAGACTACAAATGTAAACAAAGACCCCAAATGGAACTCTAAATCTAAACAAAAAATAAAAATGTAAACGGACTACAAATGTAAACAAAACTAAAAGTAAACAAATACTACAAATATAAACAACGACTACAAATGTAAACAAAACTAAATGTAAACAAATACTAGAAATATGAACAAAGACTCTAAATGTAACCAAAAATTCTTGGTGTAAACAAGGACTCTAGGTGTAAAAAAGGACTACAAACGTAAACAAAGTCTCTAAATATAAACAAAGTCTAAATGTAAACAAAGACTACAAGTGTAAACAAAGACTGCAAATGTAAACAAAAACTCTACATGTAAACAATCTCTCTAAATGTAAACAAAGACTACAGATATAAACGGACTCTAAATGTAAACAAAGTCACTAAATTTAAACAAAGAATACAAATGTAAACAAAGACTATAAATGGTAAGAAACTTTACAACTGTAAACAAAGACTACAAATGTAAACAAAGACACTAAACGTAAACAAAAACTACAAACGTAAACATACTCTAAGTGTAAACAGACAACAAATGTAAACAAAGCCTCGTAATATAAACAAAGTACCTAAATGTAAGCAGACTACAAATGTAAACAAAGAATACAAATGTAAACAAAGAGCACAAATGTTAAGTGACTCAAACTGTAAACAAACTCTCTAAATGTAAACAAAGTCTACAAATGTAAACAGACTATAAATGAAAACAGACTCTAATTGAAAACAGACTAAAAGTGTAAACAAAGACTACAAATATAAACAGACTCTAAATGGAAACAGACTACAAATGTAAACAAAAACTACAAACGTAAACCAACACTCTAAATGTAAACAAAGACTACAAATGTAAAAAAAACTAAAAGTAAACAAATACTACAAATATAAACAACGACTACAAATGTAAACAAAACTAAATGTAAACAAATACTAGAAATATAAACAAAGACTCTAAATGTAACCAAAGACTGCAAACGTAAACAAAAACTCTAAATGGAAAAAAATAATAAAAATGTAAACAGACTCTAAATGTAATAAAAAACTCTGGGTATAAACAAGGACTACAAATGTAAACAGACTCTAAATACAAACAAAGTCTAAAAATAAAAACAAAGTCTCTAAATGTAAACAAAGGCTAAAAATGTAAACAAAGACTACAAATGTAAACAAAGGGACTAAATGTAAACACTTAAAATTTAAACAAAGACTACATATGTAAACAAAGAATTTAAATGTAAATAAAGACTACAAATGTAAACAAAGACCTTAAATGTAAACAGACTCTAAATGTAAACAAAGACTACAAATGTAAACAAAGACTACAAATATAAACAAACTCTAAATGGAAACAGACTACAAATATAAACAAAAACAACAAACGTAAACTAACACTCTAAATGTAAACAAAGACTACAAATGTTAACAAAACTAAAAGTAAACAAATACTACAAATATAAAGAACGACTACAAATGTAAACAAAACTAAATGTAAACAAATACTACAAATATAAACAAAGACTCTAAATGTAACCAAAAGCTCTTGGTGTAAACAAGGACTCTAGGTGTAAAAAAGGACTACAAATGTAAACAAAGTCTCTAAATATAAACAAAGTCCAAATGTAAACAAAGACTACAAGTGTCAACAAAGACTACAAATGTAAACAAAAAGTCTACATGTAAACAATCTCTCTAAATGTAAACAAAGACTACAAATATAAACGGACTCTAAATGTAAACAAAGTCTCTAAATTTAAACAAAGAATACAAATGTATACAAAGACTATAAATGTTAAGAAAGTTTACAACTGTAAACAAAGACTACAAATGTAAACAAAGACACTAAACGTAAACAAAAACTACAAACGTAAACAGACTCTAAGTGTAAACAGACAACAAATGTAAACAAAGCCTCTAAATATAAACAAAGTATCTAAATGTAAGCAGACTACAAATGTAAACAAAGAATACAAATGTAAACAAAGACACTAAACGTAAACAAAAACTACAAACGTAAACAGACTCTAAGTGTAAACAGACAACAAATGTAAACAAAGCCTTTAAATATAAACAATGTATCTAAATGTAAGCAGACTACAAATGTAAACAAAGAATACAAATGTAAACAAAAAGCACAAATGTTAAGTGACTCAAACTGTAAACAAAAAGCACAAATGTTAAGTGACTCAAACTGTAAACAAACTCTCGAAATGTAAACATTCTATAAATGAAAATAGACTCTAAATGCAAACAGACTAAAAATATAAACAAAGACTACAAATATAAAGAATCTAAATGGAAACAGACTACAAATGTAAACAAAAACTACAAACGTAAACTAACACTCTAAATGTAAACAAAGACTACAAATGTAAACAAAACTAAAAGTAAACAAATGCTACAAATATAAACAATGACTACAAATGTAAACAAAACTAAATGTAAACAAATACTAGAAATATAAACAAAGACTCTACATGTAACCAAAGACTGCAAACGTAAACAAAGTCTCCAAATGGAAACAAATAATAAAAATGTAAACAAAGACTCTAAATGTAATAAAAAACTCTGGGTATAAACAAGGACTCTAGGTGTAAACAAGGACTACAAATGTAAACAGACTCTAAATGTAAACAAAGTCTAAAAATAAAAACAAAGACTCTAAATGTAAACAAAGGCTAAAAATGTAAACAAAGAGTACAAATGTAAACAAAGGCTCTAAATGTAAACAAACAAGCTATATGTAAACAAAGACTACAAATGTAAACAAAGACACTAAATGGAACTCTAAATGTAAACAAAGAATAAAAATGTAAACAAAGACTACTAATGTAAACAAAGGCTCTAAATGTAAACAAACAAGCTATATGTAAACAAAGACTACAAATGTAAACAAAGACACTAAATGGAACTCTAAATGTAAACAAAGAATAAAAATGTAAACAAAGACTACAAATATAAACAAAGACCTTAAATGTAAACAGAATCTTAATGAAAACAAAGACTAAAAATGTAAACAAAGACTCTAAATGTACAGATGGTCTCTAAATGCAAACAAAGATTACAAATGTAAACAAAAACTACAAATGTAAACAAAGACTACAAATATAAACAAAAACTCTAAATGGAAATAGACTACAAATGTAAACAAAGAATACAAATGTAAACAAAGACACTAAATGTAACTCTAAATGTAATAGAAGTCACTAAATTTAAACAAAGAATACAAATGTAAACAAAGACTAAAAATGTTACGAAAGTTTACAACTGTAAACAAAGACTACAAATGTAAACAAAGACACTAAACGTAAACAAAAACTACAAATGTAAACAGACTCTAAGTGTAAACAGACAACAATTGTAAACAAAGCCTCTAAATATAAACAAAGTACCTAAATGTAAGCAGACTTCAAATGTAAACAAAGAATACAAATGTAAACAAAGAGCACAAATGTTAAGTGACTCAAACTGTAAACAAACTCTCTAAATGTAAACAAAGTCTACAAATGTAGACAGACTCTAAATGGAAACAGACTACAAATGTAAACAAAAACTACAAACGTAAACCAACACTCTAAATGTAAACAAACACTACAAATATAAACAGACTCTAAATGGAAACAGACTACAAATGTAAACAAAAACTACAAACGTAAACCAACACTCTAAATGTAAACAAACACTACAAATGTAAACAAAACTAAAAGTAAACAAATACTACAAATATAAACAACGACTACAAATGTGAAAAAAATTAATATAAACAAATACTAGAAATATAAACAAAGACTCTAAATGTAAGCAAAGACTGCAAACGTAAACAAAAACTCTAAATGGAAAAAAATAATAAAAATGTAAAAAAAGACTCTAAATGTAATAAAAAAATCTGGGTATAAACAAAGACTACAAATGAAAACAGACTCTAAATACAAACAAAGTCTAAAAATAAAAACAAAGTCTCTAAATGTAAACAAAGGCTAAAAATGTAAACAAAGACTACAAATGTAAACAAAGGGACTAAATGTAAACACTTTAAATGTAAACAAAGACTACATATGTAAACAAAGAATTTAAATGTAAATAAAGACTACAAATGTAAACAAAGACCTTAAATGTAAACAGACTCTAAATGAAAACAAAGACTAAAAATGTAATCAAAGACTACAAACGTAAACAAAGACTCTAAATGTAAAGAAGGTCTCTAAATGCAAACAAAGATTAAAAATGTAAACAAAGACTACAAATGTAAACAAAGTCTACAAATATAAACAGACTCTAAATTGAAACAGACTACAAATGTAAACAAAAACTACAAACGTAAACTAACACTCTAAATGTAAACAAAGACTACAAATGTTAACAAAACTAAAAGTAAACAAATACTACAAATATAAAGAACGACTACAAATGTAAACAAAACTAAATGTAAACAAATACTAGAAATATAAACAAAGACTCTAAATGTAACCAAAAACTCTTGGTGTAAACAAGGACTCTAGGTGTAAAAAAGGACTACAAATGTAAACAAAGTCTCTAAATATAAACAAAGTCTAAATGTAAACAAAGACTACAAGTGTCAACAAAGACTACAAATGTAAGCAAAGACACTAAACGTAAACAAAAACTACAAACGTAAACAGATTCTAAGTGTAAACAGACAACAAATGTAAACAAAGCCTCTAAATATAAACAAAGTATCTAAATGTAAGCAGACTACAAATGTAAACAAAGAATACAAATGTAAACAAAGACACTAAACGTAAACAAAAACTACAAACGTAAACAGACTCTAAGTGTAAACAGACAACAAATGTAAACAAAGCCTTTAAATATAAACAATGTATCTAAATGTAAGCAGACTACAAATGTAAACAAAGAATACAAATGTAAACAAAAAGCACAAATGTTAAGTGACTCAAACTGTAAACAAACTCTCGAAACGTCTACAAATGTAAATATTCTATAAATGAAAATAGACTCTAAATGCAAACAGGCTAAAAATGTAAACAAAGACTACAAATATAAAGAATCTAAATGGAAACAGACTACAAATATAAACAAAAACTACAAACGTAAACCAACACTCTAAATGTAAACAAAGACTACAAATGTAAACAAAACTAAAAGTAAACAAATACTACAAATATAAACAATGACTACAAATGTAAACAAAGCTAAATGTAAACAAATACTAGAAATATAAACAAAGACTCTAAATGTAACCAGACTGCAAACGTAAACAAAGTCTCTAAATGGAAACAAATAATAAAAATGTAAACAAAGACTCTAAATTTAATAAAAAACTCTGGGTATAAACAAGGACTCTAGGTGTAAACAAGGACTACAAACGTAAACAGACTCTAAATGTAAACAAAGGCTAAAAATGTAAACAAAGACTACAAATGTAAACAAAGGCTCTAAATGTAAACAAACAAGCTATATGTAAACAAAGACTACAAATGTAAACAAAGACACTAAATGGAACTCTAAATGTAAACAAAGAATAAAAATGTAAACAAAGACTACAAATGTAAATAAAGACCTTAAATGTAAACAGAATCTTAATGAAAACAAAGACTAAAAATGTAAACAAAAACTCTAAATGTAAAGATGGTCTCTAAATGTAAACAAAGGCTAAAAATGTAAACAAAGGGACTAAATGTAAACACTCTAAATGTAAACAAAGACTACATACGTAAACAAAGAATTTAAATGTAAATAAAGACTAAAACAAAGACTAAAAATGTGAACAAAGACTACAGACGTAAACAAAGACTCTAAATGTAAAGAAGGTCTCTAAATGCAAACAAAGATTACAAATGTAAACAAAGACTACAAATGTAATTGTTTACATTTGTATTCTTTGTTTACATTTGTAGTCTGCTTACATTTAGATACTTTGTTTATATTTAGAGGCTTTGTTTACATTTGTTGTCTGTTTACACTTAGAATCTGTTTACGTTTGTAGTTTTTGTTTACGTTTAGTGTCTTTGCTTACATTTGTAGTCTTTGTTGACACTTGTAGTCTTTGTTTACATTTAGACTTTGTTTATATTTAGAGACTTTGTTTACATTTGTAGTCCTTTTTTACACCTAGAGTCCTTGTTTACACCAAGAGTTTTTGGTTACATTTAGAGTCTTTGTTTATATTTCTAGTATTTGTTTACAGTTAGTTTTGTTTACATTTGTAGTCGTTCTTTATATTTGTAGTATTTGTTTACTTTTAGTTTTGTTAACATTTGTAGTCTTTGTTTACATTTAGAGTGTTAGTTTACGTTTGTAGTTTTTGTTTACATTTGTAGTCTGTTTACATTTAGAGTCTGTTTATATTTGTAGTCATTGTTTACATTTGTAGTCTTTGTTGACAAATGTAAACAAAGACTACAGACGTAAACAAAGACTCTAAATGTAAAGAAGGTCTCTAAATGCAAACAAAGATTACAAATGTAAACAAAGACTACAAATGTAATTGTTTACATTTGTATTCTTTGTTTACATTTGTAGTCTGCTTACATTTAAGACTCTAAATGTAAAGAAGGTCTCTAAATGCAAACAAAGATTACAAATGTAAACAAAGACTACAAATGTAAACAAAGACTACAAATATAAACAGACTCTAAATGGAAACAGACTACAAATGTAAACAAAAACTATAAACGTAAACTAACACTCTATATGTAAACAGACTACAAATGTAAAAAAAACTAAATGTAAACAAATACTAGAAATATAAACAAAGGCTCTAAATGTAACCAAAGACTGCAAACGTAAACAAAGTCTCTAAATGTAAACAAAAAATAAAAATGTAAACAAAGACTCTAAATGTAATAAAAAACTCTGGGTATAAACAAGGACTCTAGGTGTAAACAAGGACTACAAATGTAAACAGACTCTAAATGTAAACAAAGTCTAAAAATAAAAACAAAGACTCTAAATGTAAACAAAGGCTAAAAATGTAAACAAAGACTACAAATGTAAACAAAGGCTCTAAATGTAAACAAACAAGCTATATGTAAACAAAGACTACAAATGTAAACAAAGACACTAAATGGAACTCTAAATGTAAACAAAGAATAAAAATGTAAACAAAGACTACTAATGTAAACAAAGGCTCTAAATGTAAACAAACAAGCTATATGTAAACAAAGACTACAAATGTAAATAAAGACACTAAATTGAACTCTAAATGTAACCAAAGAATAAAAATGTAAACAAAGAATAAAAATGTAAACAAAGAATAAAAATGTAAACAAAGACTACAAATGTAAACAAGGACCTTAAATGTAAACAGACTCTAAATGAAAACAAAGACTAAAAATGTAAACAAAGACTACAAACGTAAACAAAGACTCCAAATGTAAAGAAGTTCTCTAAATGCAAACAAAGAATACAAATGTAAACAAAAACTACAAATGTAAACAAAGGCTACAAATATAAACAAAAACTCTAAATGGAAACAGACTACAAATGTAAACAAAAACTACAAACGTAAACTAACACTCTAAATGTAAACAAGGACTACAAATGTAAACAGACTCTAAATGTAAACAAAGTCTAAAAATAAAAACAAATACTCTAAATGTAAACAAAGGATAAAAATGTAAGCAAAGACTACAAATGTAAACAAAGGCTCTAAATGTAAACAAACACGCTATATGTAAACAAAGACTACAAATGTAAACAAAGACCCCAAATGGAACTCTAAATCTAAACAAAAAATAAAAATGTAAACAGACTACAAATGTAAAGAAAACTAAAAGTAAACAAATACTACAAATAGAAACAACGACTACAAATGTAAACAAAACTGAATGTAAACAAATACTAGAAATATAAACAAAGACTCTAAATGTAACCAAAAATTCTTGGTGTAAACGAGGACTCTAGGTGTAAAAAAGGACTACAAACGTAAACAAAGTCTCTAAATATAAACAAAGTCTAAATGTAAACAAAGACTACAAGTGTAAACAAAGACTGCAAATGTAAACAAAAACTCTACATGTAAACAATCTCTCTAAATGTAAACAAAGACTACAAATATAAACGGACTCTAAATGTAAACAAAGTCACTAAATTTAAACAAAGAATACAAATGTAAACAAAGACTATAAATGTTAAGAAAGTTTACAACTGTAAACAAAGACTACAAATGTAAACAAAGACACTAAACGTAAACAAAAACTACAAATGTAAACAGACTCTAAGTGTAAACAGACAACAAATGTAAACAAAGCCTCTACATATAAACAAAGTACCTAAATGTAAGCAGACTACAAATGTAAACAAAGAATACAAATGTAAACAAAGAGCACAAATGTTAAGTGACTCAAACTGTAAACAAAGTCTACAAATGTAAACAGACTATAAATGAAAACAGACTCTAAATGCAAACAGACAAAGTGTAAACAAAGACTACAAATATAAACAGACTCTAAATGGAAACAGACTACAAATGTAAACAAAAACTACAAACGTAAACCAACACTCTAAATGTAAACAAAGACTACAAATGTAAACAAAACTAAAAGTAAACAAATACTACAAATATAAACAACGACTACAAATGTAAACAAAACTAAATGTAAACAAATACTAGAAATATAAACAAAGACTCTAAATGTAACCAAAGACTGCAAACGCAAACAAAAACTCTAAATGGAAAAAAATAATAAAAATGTAAACAAAGACTCTAAATGTAATAAAAAACTCTGGGCATAAACAAGGACTACAAATGTAAACAGACTCTAAATACAAACAAAGTCTAAAAATAGAAACAGTCTCTAAATGTAAACAAAGGCTAAAAATGTAAACAAAGACTACAAATGTAAACAAAGGGACTAAATGTAAACACTTTAAATGTAAACAAAGACTACATATGTAAACAAAGAATTTAAATGTAAATAAAGACTACAAATGTAAACAAAGACCTTAAATGTAAACAGACTCTAAATGAAAACAAAGACTAAAAATGTAAACAAAGACTACAAACGTAAACAAAGACTCTAAATGTAAAGAAGGTCTCTAAATGCAAACAAAGATTAAAAATGTAAACAAAGACTACAAATATAAACAGACTCTAAATGGAAACAGACTTCAAATGTAAACAAAAACTACAAACGTAAACTAACACTCTAAATGTAAAGAAAGACTAAATATAACCAAAGACTGCAAACGTAAACAAAGTCTCTAAATGGAAACAAATAATAAAAATGTAAACAAAGACTCTAAATGTAATAAAAAACTCTGGGTATAAACAAGGACTCTAGGTGAAAACAAGGACTACAAACGTAAACAGACTCTAAATGTAAACAAAGTCTAAAATTAAAACAAAGACTCTAAATGTAAACAAAGGCAAAAATGTAAACAAAGACTACAAATGTAATCAAAGGCTCTAAATGTAAACAAACACGCTATATGTAAACAAAGACTACAAATGTAAACAAAGACACTAAATGGAACTCTAAATGTAAACAAATAAAAATGTAAACAAAGACTACAAATGTAAAGAAAGACCTTAAATATAAACAGACTCTTAATGAGAACAAAGACTAAAAATGTAAACAAAGACTCTAAAAGTAAAGATGGTGTCTAAATGCAAACAAAGATTACGAATGTAAACAAAAACTACAAATGTAAACAAAGACTACAAATATAAACAAAAACTCTAAATGGAAACAGACTACAAATGTAAACAAAGACTGCAAACGTAAACAAAGACTCTAAATGTAAACAAATAATAAAAATGTAAACAAAGACTCTAAATGTAATAAAAAACTCTGGGTATAAACAAGGACTCTAGGTGTAAACAAGGACTACAAATGTAAACAGACTCTAAATGTAAACAAAGTCTAAAAATAAAAACAGACTCTAAATGTAAACAAAGGATAAAAATGTAAACAAAGACTACAAATGTAAACAAAGGCTCTAAATGTAAACAAACACGCTATATGTAAACAAAGACTACAAATGCAAACAAAGACCCCAAATGGAACTCTAAATGTAAACAAAAAATGAAAATGTAAGCAGACTACAAATGTAAACAAAACTAAAAGTAAACAAATACTACAAATATAAACAACGACTACAAATGTAAACAAAACTAAATGTAAACAAATACTAGAAATATAAACAAAGACTCTAAATGTAACCAAAACTCTTGTTGTAAACAAGGACTCTTGGTGTAAAAAAGGACTACACATGTAAACAAATTCTCTAAATATAAACAAAGTCTAAATGTAAACAAAGACTACAAGTGTAAACAAAAACTCTACATGTAAACAATATCTCTAAATGTAAACAAAGACTAAAAATATAAACGGACTCTAAATGTAAACAAAGTCTCTAAATTTAAACAGAGAATACAAATGTAAACAAAGACTATAAATGTTAAGAAAGTCTACAACTGTAAACAAAGACTACAAATGTGAACAAAGACACTAAACGAAAACAAAAACTACAAACGTAAACAGACTCTAAGTGTAAACAGACAACAAATGTAAACAAAGCCTCGTAATATAAACAAAGTATCTAAATGTAAGCAGAATACAAATGTAAACAAAGAATACAAATGTAAACAAAGAGCACAAATGTTAAGTGACTCAAACTGTAAACAAACTCTCTAAATGTAAACAAAGTTTACAAATGTAAACAGACTAAAAATGTACATATGTAAACAAAGACTGCAAATGTAAACAAAAACTCTAAATGGAAACAAATAATAAAAATGTTAACAAAGACTCTAATTGTAATAAAAAAACTGGGTATAAACAAGGACTACAAATGTAAACTGACTCTAAATATAAACAAAGTATAAAAATAATGACAGACTCTAAATGTAAACAAAGGCTAAAAATGTTAACAAAGACTACAAATGTAAACAAAGGGACTAAATGTAAACACTCTAAATGTAAACAAAGACTACATATGTAAACAAAGAATTTAAATGTAAATAAAGACTACAAATGTAAACAAAGACCTTAAATGTAAACAGACTCTAAATGAAAACAAAGACTAAAAATGTAAACAAAGACTACAGACGTAAACAAAGACTCTAAATGAAAGAAGGTCTCTAAATGCAAACAAAGATTACAAATGTAAACAAAGACTACAAATATAAACAGACTCTAAATGGAAACAGACTACAAATGTAAACAAAAACTATAAACGTAAACTAACACTCTATATGTAAACAGATTACAAATGTAAACAAAACTAAAAGTAAACAAATACTACAAATATAAACAACGACAACAAATGTAAACAAAACTAAATGTAAACAAATACTAGAAATATAAACAAAGACTCTAAATGTAACCAAAGACTGCAAACGTAAACAAAGTCTCTAAATGTAAACAAAAAATAAAAATGTAAACAAAGACTCTAAATGTAATAAAAAACTCTGGGTATAAACAAGGACTCTAGGTGTAAACAAGAACTACAAATGTAAACAGACTCTAAATGTAAACAAAGGCTAAAAATGTAAACAAAGACTACAAATGTAAACAAACAAGCTATATGTAAACAAAGACTACAAATGTGAACAAAGACACTAAATGGAACTCTAAATGTAAACAAAGAATAAAAATGTAAACAAAGACTACAAATGTAAACAAAGACCTTAAATGTAAACAGACTCTAAATGAAAACAAAGACTAAAAATGTAAACAAACACTACAAACGTAAACAAAGACTCCAAATGTAAAAAAGTTCTCTAAATGCAAACAAAGATTACAAATGTAAACAAAAACTACAAATGTAAACAAAGGCTACAAATATAAACAAAAACTCTAAATGGAAAGAGACTACAAATGCAAACAAAAACTACAAACGTAAACTAGCACTCTAAATGTAAACAAAGACTACAATTGTAAACAAAGACTGCAATCGTAAACAAATACTCTAAATGTAAACAAATAATAAAAATGTAAACAAAGACTCTAAATATAATAAAAAACTCTGGGTGTAAACAAGGACAACAAATGTAAACTGACTCTAAATGTAAACAAAGTCTAAAAATAAAAACAAAGACTCTAAATGTAAACAAAGGATAAAAATGTAAACAAAGACTACAAATGTAAACAAAGTCTCTAAATGTAAACAAACACGCTATATGTAAACAAAGACTACAAATGTAAACAAAGACCCCAAATGGAACTCTAAATGTAAACAAAAAATGAAAATGTAAACAGACTACAAATGTAAACAAAACTAAAAGTAAACAAATACTACAAATATAAACAACGACTACAAATGTAAACAAAACTAAATGTAAACAAATACTAGAAATATAAACAAAGAATCTAACTGTAACCAAAAACCCTTGGTGTAAACAAGGACTCTAGGTGTAAAAAAGGACTACAAATGTAAACAAAGTCTCTAAATATAAACAAAGTCTAAATGTACTACAAGTGTAAACAAAGACTACAAAAGTAAACAAAAACTCTACATGTAAACAATCTCTCTAAATGTAAACAAAGACTACAAATATAAACGGACTCTAAATATAAACAAAGTCACTAAATTTAAACAAAGAATACAAATGTAAACAAAGACTATAAATGTTAAGAAAGTTTACAACTGTAAACAAAGACTACAAATGTAAACAAAGACACTAAACGTAAACAAAAACTACAAATGAAAAAAGACTCTAAGTGTAAACAGACAACAAATGTAAACAAAGCCTCTAATTATAAACAAAGTACCTAAATTTAAGCAGACTACAAATGTAAACAAAGAATACAAATGTAAACAAAGAGCACAAATATTAAGTGACTCAAACTGCAAACAAACTCTCTAAATGTAAACAGAGTCTACAAATGTAGACGGACTATAAATGAAAACAGACTCTAAATACAAACAGACTAAAAGTGTAAACAAAAACTACAAACGTAAACCAACACTCTAAATGTAAACAAACACTACAAATGTAAACAAAACTAAAAGTAAACAAATACTACAAATATAAACAAGTACTACAAATGTAAACAAAACTAAATGTAAACAAATACTAGAAATATAAACAAAGACTCTAAATGTAACCAAAGACTGCAAACGTAAACAAAAACTCTAAATGGAAAAAAATAATAAAAATGTAAACAAAAACTCTAAATGTAATAAAAAACTCTGGGTATAAACAAGGACTACAAATGTAAACAGACTCTAAATACAAACAAAGTCTAAAAATAAAAACAAAGTCTCTAAATGTAAACAAAGGCTAAAAATGTAAACAAAGACTACAAATGTAAACAAAGGGACTAAATGTAAACACTTTAAATGTAAACAAAGACTACATATGTAAACAAAGAATTTAAATGTAAATAGACTACAAATGTAAACAAGGACCTTAAATGTAAACAGACTCTAAATGAAAACAAAGACTAAAAATGTAAACAAAGACTACAAACGTAAACAAAGACTCTAAATGTAAAGAAGGTCTCTAAATGCAAACTAAGATTAAAAATGTAAACAAAGACTGCAAATGTAAACAAAGACTACAAATATAAACAGACTCTAAATGGAAACAGACTACAAATGTAAACAAAAACTACAAACGTAAACTAACACTCTAAATGTAAACAAAGACTACAAATGTTAACAAAACTAAAAGTAAACAAATACTAGAAATATAAACAAAGACTCTAAATGTAACCAAAAACTCTTGGTGTAAACAAGGACTCTAGGTGTAAAAAAGGACTACAAATGTAAACAAAGTCTCTAAATATAAACAAAGTCTAAATGTAAACAAAGAATACAAGTGTAAACAAAGACTATAAATGTTAAGAAAGTTTACAACTGTAAACAAAGACTACAAATGTAAACAAAGACACTAAACGTAAACAAAAACTACAAACGTAAACAGACTCTAAGTGTAAACAGACAACAAATGCAAACAAAGCCTCCAAATATAAACAAAGTATCTAAACGTAAGCAGACTACAAATGTAAACAAAGAATACAAATGTAAACAAAGACACTAAACTTAAACAAAAACTACAAATGTAAACAGACTCTAAGTGTAAACAGACAACAAATGTAAACAAAGCCTTTAAATATAAACAAAGTATCTAAATGTAAGCAGACTACAAATGTAAACAAAGAATACAAATGTAAACAAAGACACTAAATGTAACTCTAAATGTAAACAAAGTCACTAAATTTAAACAAAGAATACAAATGTAAACAAAGACTATAAATGTTACGAAAGTTTACAACTGTAAACAAAGACTACAAATGTAAACAAAGAGCACAAATGTTAAGTGACTCAAACTGTAAACAAACTCTCTAAATGTAAACAAAATCTACAAATGTAGACAGACTATAAATGAAAACAGACTCTAAATGCAAACAGACTAAAAGAGTAAACAAAGACTACAAATATAAACAGACTCTAAATGGAAACAGACTACAAATGTAAACAAAAACTACAAACGTAAACCAACACTCTAAATGTAAACAAACACTACAAATGTAAACAAAACTAAAAGTAAACAAATACTACAAATATAAACGACTACAAATGTGAACAAAACTAAATGTAAACAAATACTAGAAATATAAACAAAGACTCTAAATGTAAGCAAAGACTGCAAACGTAAACAAAAACTCTAAATGGAAAAAATAATAAAAATGTAAACAAAGACTCTAAATGTAAAGAAGGTCTCTAAATGCAAACAAAGATTAAAAATGTAAACAAAGACTACAAATGTAAACAAAGACTACAAATATAAACAGACTCTAAATTGAAACAGACTACAAATGTAAACAAAAACTACAAACGTAAACTAACACTCTAAATGTAAACAAAGACTACAAATGTTAACAAAACTAAAAGTAAACAAATACTACAAATATAAAAAATGACTACAAATGTAAACAAGACTAAATGTAAACAAATACTAGAAATATAAACAAAGACTCTAAATGTAACCAAAAACTCTTGGTGTAAACATGGACTCTAGGTGTAAAAAAGGACTACAAATGTAAACAAAGTCTCTAAATATAAACAAAGTCTAAATGTAAACAAAGACTACAAGTGTCAACAAAGACTACAAATGTAAACAAAACTCTACATGTAAACAGTCTCTCTAAATGTAAACAAAGACTACAAATATAAACGGACTCTAAATGTAAACAAAGTCTCTAAATTTAAACAAAGAATACAAATGTAAACAAAGACTATAAATGTTAAGAAAGTTTACAACTGTAAACAAAGACTACAAATATAAACAAAGACACTAAACGTAAACTGACTCTAAGTGTAAACAGACAACAAATGTAAACAAAGCCTTTAAATATAAACAAAGTATCTAAATGTAAGCAGACTACAAATGTAAACAAAGAATACAAATGTAAACAAAGAGCTCAAATGTTAAGTGACTCAAACTGTAAACAATCTGTCTAAATGTAAACAAAGTCTACAAATGTAAACAGTCTATAAATGAAAATAAACTCTAAATGCAAACAGACTAAAAATGTAAACAAAGACTACAAATATAAAGACTCTAAATGGAAACAGACTACAAATGTAAACAAAAACTACAAACGTAAACTAACACTCTAAATGTAAACAGAGACTACAAATGTAAACAAAACTAAAAGTAAACAAATACTACAAATATAAACAATGACTACATATGTAAACAAAACTAAATGTAAACAAATACTAGAAATATTTACAAAGACGCTAAATGTAACCAAAGTCTGCAAACGTAAACAAAGTCTCTAAATGGAAACAAATAATAGAAACGTAAACAAAGACTCTAAATGTAATAAAAAACTCTGGGTATAAACAAGGACTCTAGGTGTAAACAAGGACTACAAACGTAAACAGACTCTAAATGTAAACAAAGTCTAAAAATAAAAACAAAGACTCTAAATGTAAACAAAGGCTACAAATGTAAACAAAGACTACAAATGTAAACAAAGACCTTAAATGTAAACAGACTCTTAATGAAAATAAAGACTAAAAATGTAAACAAAGACTCTAAATGTAAAGATGGTCTCTAAATGCAAACAAAGATTACAAATGTAAACAAAAACTACAAATGCAAACAAAGACTACAAATATAAACAAAAACTCTAAATGGAAACAGACTACAAATGAAAAAAAAACTACAAACGTAAACTAGCACTCTAAATGTAAACAAAGACTACAATTGTAAACAAAGACTGCAAACGTAAACAAAGACTCTAAATGTAAACAAATAATAAAAATGTAAACAAAGACTCTAAATGTAATAAAAAACTCTGGGTGTAAACAAGGACTCTAGGTGTAAACAAGGACTACAAATGTAAACAGACTCTAAATGTAAACGAAGTCTGAAAATAAAAACAAAGACTCTAAATGTAAACAAAGGATAAAAATGTACACAAAGACTACAAATGTAAACAAAGGCTCTAAATGTAAACAAACACGCTATATGTAAACAAAGACTACAAATGTAAACAAAGACCCCAAATGGAACTTTAAATGTAAACAAAAAATGAAAATGTAAACAGACTACAAATGTAAACAAAACTAAAAGTAAACAAATACTACAAATATAAAGAACGACTACTAATGTAAACAAAACTAAATGTAAGCAAATACTAGAAATATAAACAAAGACTCTAAATGTAACCAAAAACTCTTGGTGTAAACAAGGACACTAGGTGTAAAAAAGGACTACAAATGTAAACAAAGTCTCTAAATATAAACAAAGTCTAAATGTAAACAAAGACTACAAGTGTCAAGAAAGACTACAAATGTAAACAAAAACTCTACATGTTGTAATGACTTCAGACTAATGACTTTAAGACTCACGAGAGGGCGCTGCTTGTTCAGCACAGTGAAAAGTTTTTCGAATTGAAGAGAGACTTTAGTTTTTGAGTTTTGTTTTGTAAAGAAATGATGCAACGCCAAGAATCGCGATGCCTGGCTTGAGTGCCGTTCATGTTTTATTATTTCGGTCCAAAGTTTAGCGACCATTTTATGCAATATGTGCTAAGTGTTTTCGTTTACCTTTTTGTATGTGTGTATGTGTCGTATAGTGTTTGTAAATGAGAAATAAAAAATATTTCTCTAAAGAAAAGCAATCTTCTCTTGATTTCAAGCTTACGATACATCACAGACTAGTGATATGGTGGCAGCTCAAGGAATACGTCCGACGCTACAAAGAATTCACGTTACTAAAGGGGTAAGTGCCTTTATGTATGAAACAGTGCCTTGATTTAAAAATAATATAATAAATACCTCAGTCCTCAGTTCTTGTATTAGAACGTGAGAAAATATTCTTTTTTTAAAAAGGGTACTTTAATTCAGATTATGTATTTAAATCATGAATTATATAGCACTGCTTATCCCTATTCATTTAGTAAAAGTGTTATTTAAAGATAAATTATTATTGTAGAGAAAAATATGTATTATTAACCTGATTCATCCGTTGTTTAAAAGAAATAAAAAAGAAGGAAATCTTTCGTTTTTTTGTCGATGTGTTTCGAAAAAAAATAAATAAATAAAGTTGATGAATCAGTGATAAATAAATGAATATATATGTTTTTTCTTTTGTTTAATGGTATAATAATAATAAAAACTTACTGTAGAATAAGTACATTTTGAAAAGAATTTCGGTTTTAACGGAATTGCAAATTTGAGAACAGATTTTTAAAAAGTACCTGTTCTGTATTTTATGGAAGAATAAATATTCTTGTTTAGTAATCTGTGGTTTAGAGCTTTGAGAAATAAAAAAATAAAAAAGAATGTATTTATTATAGAATTAAAAAGAAAAATGTTGAATGATTCATATTAATGTGCATTTCAGGTCATTTTTATTTCTGATATTTTATTGGATTTATTCTGTCTCTTTTTACTGATTTGGTATTTCTTTGCTTAATAATACAAAAATAAATGGGTAAATAAAGAGTGAATGAAGGATAAAAATAAAAAAAAAAATTAGTTTCGATTTCATGTAAAATGAATTTGTTCGTGTTTGGAACAAAATATTTTCGTTTCGATATTCGATTTGAAGTAAAATAGTAGTTTCTGTTTCAAATGAAGTGTTTAACGATGATTAGATGTTCATTTTATTTCTTAATATTAATTACTATGGTAATTTATGTTACTTAAATCCAATTTCGATTGAACTTACTTTTTTCTGATAAAGTTTCGATTTGAAAACGAAACTGTTGTGTGTTTTTTTTTGTTTGGGTTTGAAGAAAAATATTAATTATTCTATTTCCTGAGAAATATGTGTGCAAAAAGAATCAAATGGTTTTGCAAATAAATTAATTTATTTCTGTTTTGAACTGAAATAATGATTGTGTAGGAAACAAGTAGTCTTTGGTATGAGAACATACTTGGTTTAAAATATTATTTTGAATATTATTTTTGAATATATGATTTATTTAATAAAAGAAATTTCTGTGATTAAGAATTTTCATGTATTTTTAAGAATTTTCATTTTCTTTAAGAAGAAAAGTGTTGTTGTTTTTTTATATGAAAGAAATATATATATTAAAAAAAAAGTGTTCTCTTAAATAGAGAAAAATATTAAGATACCATTAACGGTATTAGATATTACTTTTTTAATTGATTGCAAAGATTGCCCTTATTATCTTATTTTATTTGTGTGTTTGATTGATTTTGGAAAAAAAAGGGGTAATAAAGAAAAAAAAAGAAAATAATAATAATTTTTCTGATAATTTTATTTGTTTATATCTTATTATCGTTTTGAGAGCATTCTGGTTTCGTTTGGGGTTTACAAACATGGCATTTTTAGCGAAAGCTCGAAAACATGACTTAATTCAAATTTGTGAGGAAATCGGTGTCGAAGTAGATACTTCCAGTAGAGTTATTGACATCAAGAAATTAATTTTATCTAGCAAGTCCTATAATGAGGAAGAAGTAAAATTAATATTGGAAAGGCTTCTTGAAGATAAAAAACTACAAGAAGAAGAGAGAATAAGACTAGAAGAAAGAGAGGAAAGAAGGACCCGAGAAACTCAACAATATGAAATTGAATTAAAAAAATTAGAAATTTCAAGAGAAAATCCTAAAAGAATATTAGAACCAGAAACATTGGCTGAATCGGTTCCAAGACTACAGTTAACCCAAATTACCCCAAGATTTGATGAAAAACATGATGAAATGGGTTTATACTTAATAAACTTCGAAAGAAGAGCGGAGATGGCACAAGTTCCAAAAAAGGATTGGGTGGCCTACCTGTTAGCAGTTTTACCGCCAGAACTTTCCAATATGTTGGCCAGAGAGTCGCCAACCGATGCGACAAATTATGATTTTGTTAAAAATATCATCATGAAAAGATATAAATTAAATAGTGAAAAATTGAAACAATGTTTTTATAAGCACCACAAATCGTCCGAAAAATCTTGGAGAAATTATGCTCAAGAGCTTTCTAGTTATTTTACGGAGTGGCTTGCAGAATTAAAGATAGAGAATTTCCAACAGCTGAAAGACCTAATAGTGACTGAGCAGTTGAAGTTTCGAGTGCCTGCTGATGTAAGAGATCATTTCTTAGAAAACTGGCTTACATTCATGACACCTATGGACTTAGCTGAAAAACTAGATGAATTTGAAAGTATAAGAGAAAGTTTCAAAAAGAGGGATTTGCCCAAAAGGAACTTTTCCAACTTTCGTAACCAAAGTGGAAACTTTTGTGATAAGTCTGGGGAAAATAGTAAAGATGTCAAGCCGAAATTTCATGCAAATCAAGAAGCATCCCAGGAACATCAGAGAAATACAGAATTTGATAAAAGAAAAATTGCTCGTTGCTATGAATGTGGTTCTCCTAATCATCTTAGACCTCAGTGTGATAAATTAAAGAAAAAGGAAGAATTTATCTCACATATTATAGCTGAGGCTGGTTCTGATGAATCAATGACACCTTATACTAGTATAGGTAAAGTGAATGGTGTTGAGATGAAAATAATTCGAGACACGGGTGCTTCATGTGATCTGATAAGCAGCAAGTATGTGAAACCACATATGTACACAAATGAGAAAGTGTACATTAGAAATCCATTAGAAGTGGATCCTGTTTGTCTACCACTTGCAGAAATTGAATTGGATTGTAAAATGGGACACTTAAAAACTAAAGCAGCTGTCCTACAAAATTCTTTTTATGGTGACAAGTATTTGTTAGGAAATAAAACTGCTGCAATGTTCAAAGATTGTAAATCAAAAGAAAATGTACAAGTCTCTAAGTTAAATTCAGTACAAATAAGAAATCCTAAGAAATTTTTAAAGGTGAAGAAAAATATTCAAAATAAAGATGTTGCTCATTTTGACCAAAAGTTGATTGAGAGCAAATCTGAAGATGAAAAGAAAACTGAGGAGGTAGAAGAAATCCTGCCAGAATTTTCATGGCCAGAACTTAATAAAACCTCTCCAAAAGTGTTTGCTAAAGCAATGCAGGATATCAAAGAAAATCAAAATAAAATAGAAAATGAAGTTGTACTTAAAGAGAAAATAAATTTTGACCATCTCAAATCTGAAAATTTCAGATTGTTAAATGAAATAATATGTTTGAAAGGGGAGATGGAAGAAAAGAAAATTAAAGAACAAGAACTGTCTCTTGAAAACAAAAAACTTACTGAAGAGTTGGAACATACTACTAAAAATATTTCGGAACTAAATAATGCCTTAAAAGACCTTAAACAGAAAAATGAACACTCTAATTTTGTAATGGAAGAACTAAAAGCTGAAATAGATGCTTATCTGAATAAAAAGTGCTTAGAATATGAAAAGCAGATAAATAAAGAAATTCAAGAGAAAGAAAAGTTTGAAAATCAGTTAAAAAATCTTCGTCTTGATTCACAAAGGGAAAAGAAGAATTTTCTAAATCAGTTAGAAATTCTGAATGTTGAAAAGAATAATTACAAACAAGATCTGGAAAATACTAAAATTGAAAATCTTAAGCTGTCTAATGAAATCAACAAAATTAAAGAAGAGCTCTTAAGAATAAAAGGTAAAGAAAAAGAAATTTGTCTTAAAAATGAAATGCTTGTTGAAGAAAGAAATGAAATTAGTACAATTAATTTCAAATTAGATTACCTGCTTAATATATTTGAAGAGAAAGAAAAAATTTCTAATGCTAAATTGGATGAGTTGACAGCTGAATTGCAGAAGAATAAATTAGATCTTATGCAATTATCTGAAAAATGCTTAATTTATGAAAAACAATTGAAGGAACAAAATTACTTGAAGGAAGAACTTTCTGCGACAACTTTGGGTCCCTTGAAAAATCTACCTAAAGATTCTAGTCAACTAATGGCAAATTCATTGAAAGACAGTGAAAAGTGTCTAGTGCCACATAGTGAGAAAGTCGCCAATTTTCCTAAAACAAGGAAAAATCATGTAAAACAGCTAAATGACATCTCCTTCAAGATAAGTACTACTAAGTTGCACATCAAATCCTCTAAATGTCAACCTACTCGAGCTCATGTGAAGAATACTGAACATTTAGTAGGCCAAGGATTGAGAATTTCAAGTAAAATAAATGTTCGAGACAAAAGAGATTCTTCGTTTTCTACTATCAAGACTCATGTAAGAGCCTTTTTGGAATTAGCTGAATACTATCGAAAATGCATTCCTGAATTTTCTGAAGATGCAACTTTGTCAGACTTACTAAAGGATTGGACTCTAAAATCCACTGACTGGAATAGCTCTTGCCAAAGGTCATTTGAAGAACTAAAGGAGAATTTAACTCAAAATCCTATTTTACTTAGTCCTAATTGTATAAAGCTATTCATGTTCCTGAGAAAAGGGAAAAAAAAAAAAAAAAAAGACCAAATCCCAGACTTTTACTTTGGGAACTCTATGCAGATTATTTAATTATGAGGTTGTTGAGTGTATATAATTACAATCTCTGAATGCTGATAGATTAAGTCTTATCCCTTAGTTTAAAAAAGGTTTCTGTATTTGTTTAAATATTGCTATAAACCGTATTTGTTTAATTATTGCTATATATATCGTATTTGTTTAATTATTGCTACATATATTTGTTTAATAATTGCTATATATATATACATATGTGGTATATAATTGTTTTCACTATCTATATTTTACTTTGCATATCTATTTAGTGTCACAGGTATATTGTGTAATAATATTTAATTTTCTATTTGGTATATATTATTTTGTATATTTTAAAATAAGTTAAATAGTGTATTTAATCTGAAATAGGGATAAGTCTGGTGCATTTAGGTATAACCAGGTACTGTTTCTGCATAGAATTGGTGCTTGCTCGTATTTTTCTTATTACTTGTTTTAAACTAATTACGATATCTAGAAGATGAACTAATATGTTGAACATTGTGACTTTATTTTATTTGAATATAAGACTTATCCTAATCAAGCATTATTTAACCAAACTTTTCCCTCTACAATAGTGAAAAGTTTCTCCCCTGAAGGGAGGAGGTCTGTAATGACTTCAGACTAATGACTTTAAGACTCACGAGAGGGCGCTGCTTGTTCAGCACAGTGAAAAGTTTTTCGAATTGAAGAGAGACTTTAGTTTTTGAGTTTTGTTTTGTAAAGAAATGATGCAACGCCAAGAATCGCGATGCCTGGCTTGAGTGCCGTTCATGTTTTATTATTTCGGTCCAAAGTTTAGCGACCATTTTATGCAATATGTGCTAAGTGTTTTCGTTTACCTTTTTGTATGTGTGTATGTGTCGTATAGTGTTTGTAAATGAGAAATAAAAAATATTTCTCTAAAGAAAAGCAATCTTCTCTTGATTTCAAGCTTACGATACATCACAATGTAAACAGTCTCTCTAAATGTAAACAAAGACTACAAATATAAACGGACTCTAAATGTAAACAAAGTCTCTAAATTTAAACAAAGAATACAAATGTAAACAAAGACTATAAATGTTAAGAAAGTTTACAACTGTAAACAAAGACTACAAATGTAAACAAAGACACTAAACGTAAACAAAAACTACAAACGTAAACAGACTCTAAGTGTAAACAGACAACAAATGTAAACAAAGCCTTTAAATATAAACAAAGTATCTAAATGTAAGCAGACTACAAATGTAAACAAAGAATACAAATGTAAACAGAGAGCACAAATGTTAAGTGACTCAAACTGTAAACAATCTGTCGAAATGTAAACAAAGTCTACAAATGTAAACAGTCTATAAATGAAAATAGACTCTACATGCAAACAGACTAAAAATGTAAACAAAGACTACAAATATAAAGACTCTAAATGGAAACAGACTACAAATGTAAACAAAAACTACAAACGGAAACTAACACTCTAAATGTAAACAAAGACTACAAATGTAAACAAAACTTAAAGTAAACAAATACTACAAATATAAACAATGACTACAAATGTAAACGAATACTAGAAATATAAACAAAGACTCTAAATATAACCAAAGACTGCAAACGTAAACAAAGTCTCTAAATGGAAACAAATAATAAAAATGTAAAGAAAGACTCTAAATGTAATAAAAAACTCTGGGTATAAACAAGGACTCTAGGTGTAAACAAGGACTACAAACGTAAATAGACTCTAAATGTAAACAAAGTCTAAAATTGAAACAAAGAGTCTAAATGTAAACAAAGTATAAAAATGTAAACAAAGACTACAAATGTAAACAAAGGCTCTAAATGTAAACAAACACGCTATATGTAAACAAACACTACAAATGTAAACAAAGACCCCAAATGGAACTCAAAATCTAAACAAAAAATAAAAATGTAAACAGACTACAAATGTAAACAAAACTAAATGTAAACAAATACTAGAAATATAAACAAAGACTCTAAATGTAACCAAAAATTCTTGGTGTAAACAAGGACTCTAGGTGTAAAATAGGATTACAAACGTAAACAAAGTCTCTAAATATAAACAAAGTCTAAATGTAAACAAAGACTACAAGTGTAAACAAAGACTGCAAATGTAAACAAAAACTCTACATGTAAACAATCTCTCTAAATGTAAACAAAGACTACAAATATAAACGGACTCTAAATGTAAACAAAGTCACTAAATGTAAACAAAGAATGCAAATGTAAACAAAGACTATAAATGTTAAGAAAGTTTACAACTGTAAACAAAGATTACAAATGTAAACAAAGACACTAAACGTAAACAAAAACTACAAATGTAAACAGACTCTAAGTGTAAACAGACAACAAATGTAAACAAAGCCTCTACATATAAACAAAGTACCTAAATGTAAGCAGACTACAAATGTAAACAAAGAATACAAATGTAAACAAAGAGCACAAATGTTAAGTGACTCAAACTGTAAACAAACTCTCTAAATGTAAACAAAGTCTACAAATGTAAACAGACTATAAATGAAAACAGACTCTAAATGCAAACAGACTAAAAGTGTAAACAAAGACTACAAATATAAACAGACTCTAAATGGAAACAGACTACAAATGTAAACAAAAACTACAAACGTAAACCAACACTCTAAATGTAAACAAAGACTACAAATGTAAACAAAACTAAAAGTAAACAAATACTACAAATATAAACAACGACTACAAATGTAAACAAAACTAAATGTAAACAAATACTAGAAATATAAACAAAGACTCTAAATGTAACCAAAGACTGCAAACGTAAACAAAAACTCTAAATGGAAAAAAATAATAAAAATGTAAACAAAGACTCTAAATGTAATAAAAAACTCTGGGTATAAACAAGGACTCTAGGTGTAAACAAGGACTACAAATGTAAACAGAATCTAAATGTAAACAAAGTCTAAAAATTAAAACAAAGACTCTGAATGTAAACAAAGGCTAAAAATGTAAACAAAGACTACTAATGTAAACAAAGGCTCTAAATGTAAACAAACAAGCTATATGTAAACAAAGACTACAAATGTAAACAAAGACACTAAATGGAACTCTAAATGTAAACAAAGAATAAAAATGTAAACAAAGACTACAAATGTAAACAAAGGCTATAAATGTAAACAAACACGCTATATGTAAACAACGACTACAAATGTAAACAAAGACACTAAATGTAAACAGAATCTTAATGAAAACAAAGACTAAAAATGTAAACAAAGACTCTAAATGTACAGATGGTCTCTAAATGCAAACAAAGTTTACAAATGTAAACAAAAACTACAAATGTAAACAAAGACTACAAATATAAACAAAAACTCTAAATGGAAATAGACTACAAATGTAAACAAAGACTACATATGTAAACAAAGACTGCAAACGTAAACAAAAACTCTAAATGGAAACAAATAATAAAAATGTAAACAAAGACTCTAAATGTAATAAAAAACTCTGGGTATAAACAAGGACTACAAATGTAAACTGACTCTAAATATAAACAAAGTCTAAAAATAAAAACAGACTCTAAATGTAAACAAAGGCTAAAAATGTAAACAAAGACTACAAATGTAAACAAAGGGACTAAATGTAAACACTCTAAATGTAAACAAAGACTACATATGTAAACAAAGAATTTAAATGTAAATAAAGACTACAAATGTAAACAAAGACCTTAAATGTAAACAGACTCTAAGTGAAAACAAAGACTGAAAATGTAAACAGACTACAGACGTAAACAAAGACTCTAAATGTAAAGAAGGTCTCTAAATGCAAACAAAGATTACAAATGTAAACAAAGACTACAAATGTAAACAAAGACTACAATTATAAACAGACTCTAAATGGAAACAGACTACAAATGTAAACAAAAACTATAAACGTAAACTAACACTCTATATGTAAACAGACTACAAATGTAAACAAAACTAAATGTAAACAAATACTAGAAATATAAACAAAGGCTCTAAATGTAACCAAAGTCTGCAAACGTAAACAAAGACTCTAAATGTAAACAAAAAATAAAAATGTAAACAAAGACTCTAAATGTAATAAAAAACTCTGGGTATAAACAAGGACTCTAGGTGTAAACAAGGACTACAAATGTAAACAGACTCTAAATGTAAACAAAGTCTAAAAATAAAAACAAAGACTCTAAATGTAAACAAAAGCTAAAAATGTAAACAAAGACTACAAATGTAAACAAAGGCTGGCTCTAAATGTAAACAAACACGCTATATGTAAACAAAGACTACAAATGTAAACAAAGGCTCTAAATGTAAACAAACAAGCTATATGTAAACAAAGACTACAAATGTAAACAAAGACACTAAATGGAACTCTAAATGTAAACAAAGAATAAAAATGTAAACAAAGACTACTAATGTAAACAAAGGCTCTAAATGTAAACAAACAAGCTATATGTAAACAAAGACTACAAATGTAAACAAAGACACTAAATGGAACTCTAAATGTAAACAAAGAATAAAAATGTAAACAAAGACTACAAATGTAAACAAAGACCTTAAATGTAAACAGACTCTAAATATAAACAAAGACTAAAAATGTAAACAAAGACTACAAACGTAAACAAAGACTCCAAATGTAAAGAAGTTCTCTAAATGCAAACAAAGATTACAAATGTAAACAAAAACTACAAATGTAAACAAAGGCTACAAATATAAACAAAAACTCTAAATGGAACAAGACTACATTGTAAACAAAAACTACAAACGTAAACTAACACTCTAAATGTAAACAAGGACTACAAATGTAAAGAGACTCTAAATGTAAACAAAGTCTAAAAATAAAAACAAAGACTCTAAATGTAAACAAAGGATAAAAATGTAAACAAAGACTACAAATGTAAACAAAGGCTCTAAATGTAAACAAACACGCTATACGTAAACAAAGACTACAAATGTAAACAAAGACCCCAAATGGAACTCTAAATCTAAACAAAAAATAAAAATGTAAACGGACTACAAATGTAAACAAAACTAAAAGTAAACAAATACTACAAATATAAACAACGACTACAAATGTAAACAAAACTAAATGTAAACAAATACTAGAAATATGAACAAAGACTCTAAATGTAACCAAAAATTCTTGGTGTAAACAAGGACTCTAGGTGTAAAAAAGGACTACAAACGTAAACAAAGTCTCTAAATATAAACAAAGTCTAAATGTAAACAAAGACTACAAGTGTAAACAAAGACTGCAAATGTAAACAAAAACTCTACATGTAAACAATCTCTCTAAATGTAAACAAAGACTACAGATATAAACGGACTCTAAATGTAAACAAAGTCACTAAATTTAAACAAAGAATACAAATGTAAACAAAGACTATAAATGGTAAGAAACTTTACAACTGTAAACAAAGACTACAAATGTAAACAAAGACACTAAACGTAAACAAAAACTACAAACGTAAACATACTCTAAGTGTAAACAGACAACAAATGTAAACAAAGCCTCGTAATATAAACAAAGTACCTAAATGTAAGCAGACTACAAATGTAAACAAAGAATACAAATGTAAACAAAGAGCACAAATGTTAAGTGACTCAAACTGTAAACAAACTCTCTAAATGTAAACAAAGTCTACAAATGTAAACAGACTATAAATGAAAACAGACTCTAATTGAAAACAGACTAAAAGTGTAAACAAAGACTACAAATATAAACAGACTCTAAATGGAAACAGACTACAAATGTAAACAAAAACTACAAACGTAAACCAACACTCTAAATGTAAACAAAGACTACAAATGTAAAAAAAACTAAAAGTAAACAAATACTACAAATATAAACAACGACTACAAATGTAAACAAAACTAAATGTAAACAAATACTAGAAATATAAACAAAGACTCTAAATGTAACCAAAGACTGCAAACGTAAACAAAAACTCTAAATGGAAAAAAATAATAAAAATGTAAACAGACTCTAAATGTAATAAAAAACTCTGGGTATAAACAAGGACTACAAATGTAAACAGACTCTAAATACAAACAAAGTCTAAAAATAAAAACAAAGTCTCTAAATGTAAAGAAAGGCTAAAAATGTAAACAAAGACTACAAATGTAAACAAAGGGACTAAATGTAAACAGTTAAAATTTAAACAAAGACTACATATGTAAACAAAGAATTTAAATGTAAATAAAGACTACAAATGTAAACAAAGACCTTAAATGTAAACAGACTCTAAATGTAAACAAAGACTACAAATGTAAACAAAGACTACAAATATAAACAAACTCTAAATGGAAACAGACTACAAATATAAACAAAAACAACAAACGTAAACTAACACTCTAAATGTAAACAAAGACTACAAATGTTAACAAAACTAAAAGTAAACAAATACTACAAATATAAAGAACGACTACAAATGTAAACAAAACTAAATGTAAACAAATACTACAAATATAAACAAAGACTCTAAATGTAACCAAAAGCTCTTGGTGTAAACAAGGACTCTAGGTGTAAAAAAGGACTACAAATGTAAACAAAGTCTCTAAATATAAACAAAGTCCAAATGTAAACAAAGACTACAAGTGTCAACAAAGACTACAAATGTAAACAAAAAGTCTACATGTAAACAATCTCTCTAAATGTAAACAAAGACTACAAATATAAACGGACTCTAAATGTAAACAAAGTCTCTAAATTTAAACAAAGAATACAAATGTAGACAAAGACTATAAATGTTAAGAAAGTTTACAACTGTAAACAAAGACTACAAATGTAAACAAAGACACTAAACGTAAACAAAAACTACAAACGTAAACAGACTCTAAGTGTAAACAGACAACAAATGTAAACAAAGCCTCTAAATATAAACAAAGTATCTAAATGTAAGCAGACTACAAATGTAAACAAAGAATACAAATGTAAACAAAGACACTAAACGTAAACAAAAACTACAAACGTAAACAGACTCTAAGTGTAAACAGACAACAAATGTAAACAAAGCCTTTAAATATAAACAATGTATCTAAATGTAAGCAGACTACAAATGTAAACAAAGAATACAAATGTAAACAAAAAGCACAAATGTTAAGTGACTCAAACTGTAAACAAACTCTCGAAATGTAAACAAAGTCTACAAATGTAAACATTCTATAAATGAAAATAGACTCTAAATGCAAACAGACTAAAAATATAAACAAAGACTACAAATATAAAGAATCTAAATGGAAACAGACTACAAATGTAAACAAAAACTACAAACGTAAACTAACACTCTAAATGTAAACAAAGACTACAAATGTAAACAAAACTAAAAGTAAACAAATGCTACAAATATAAACAATGACTACAAATGTAAACAAAACTAAATGTAAACAAATACTAGAAATATAAACAAAGACTCTACATGTAACCAAAGACTGCAAACGTAAACAAAGTCTCTAAATGGAAACAAATAATAAAAATGTAAACAAAGACTCTAAATGTAATAAAAAACTCTGGGTATAAACAAGGACTCTAGGTGTAAACAAGGACTACAAATGTAAACAGACTCTAAATGTAAACAAAGTCTAAAAATAAAAACAAAGACTCTAAATGTAAACAAAGGCTAAAAATGTAAACAAAGACTACAAATGTAAACAAAGGCTCTAAATGTAAACAAACAAGCTATATGTAAACAAAGACTACAAATGTAAACAAAGACACTAAATGGAACTCTAAATGTAAACAAAGAATAAAAATGTAAACAAAGACTACTAATGTAAACAAAGGCTCTAAATGTAAACAAACAAGCTATATGTAAACAAAGACTACAAATGTAAACAAAGACACTAAATGGAACTCTAAATGTAAACAAAGAATAAAAATGTAAACAAAGACTACAAATATAAACAAAGACCTTAAATGTAAACAGAATCTTAATGAAAACAAAGACTAAAAATGTAAACAAAGACTCTAAATGTACAGATGGTCTCTAAATGCAAACAAAGATTACAAATGTAAACAAAAACTACAAATGTAAACAAAGACTACAAATATAAACAAAAACTCTATATGGAAATAGACTACAAATGTAAACAAAGAATACAAATGTAAACAAAGACACTAAATGTAACTCTAAATGTAATAGAAGTCACTAAATTTAAACAAAGAATACAAATGTAAACAAAGACTAAAAATGTTACGAAAGTTTACAACTGTAAACAAAGACTACAAATGTAAACAAAGACACTAAACGTAAACAAAAACTACAAATGTAAACAGACTCTAAGTGTAAACAGACAACAATTGTAAACAAAGCCTCTAAATATAAACAAAGTACCTAAATGTAAGCAGACTTCAAATGTAAACAAAGAATACAAATGTAAACAAAGAGCACAAATGTTAAGTGACTCAAACTGTAAACAAACTCTCTAAATGTAAACAAAGTCTACAAATGTAGACAGACTCTAAATGGAAACAGACTACAAATGTAAACAAAAACTACAAACGTAAACCAACACTCTAAATGGAAACAAACACTACAAATATAAACAGACTCTAAATGGAAACAGACTACAAATGTAAACAAAAACTACAAACGTAAACCAACACTCTAAATGTAAACAAACACTACAAATGTAAACAAAACTAAAAGTAAACAAATACTACAAATATAAACAACGACTACAAATGTGAACAAAATTAATATAAACAAATACTAGAAATATAAACAAAGACTCTAAATGTAAGCAAAGACTGCAAACGTAAACAAAAACTCTAAATGGAAAAAAATAATAAAAATGTAAAAAAAGACTCTAAATGTAATAAAAAAATCTGGGTATAAACAAAGACTACAAATGAAAACAGACTCTAAATACAAACAAAGTCTAAAAATAAAAACAAAGTCTCTAAATGTAAACAAAGGCTAAAAATGTAAACAAAGACTACAAATGTAAACAAAGGGACTAAATGTAAACACTTTAAATGTAAACAAAGACTACATATGTAAACAAAGAATTTAAATGTAAATAAAGACTACAAATGTAAACAAAGACCTTAAATGTAAACAGACTCTAAATGAAAACAAAGACTAAAAATGTAATCAAAGACTACAAACGTAAACAAAGACTCTAAATGTAAAGAAGGTCTCTAAATGCAAACAAAGATTAAAAATGTAAACAAAGACTACAAATGTAAACAAAGTCTACAAATATAAACAGACTCTAAATTGAAACAGACTACAAATGTAAACAAAAACTACAAACGTAAACTAACACTCTAAATGTAAACAAAGACTACAAATGTTAACAAAACTAAAAGTAAACAAATACTACAAATATAAAAAACGACTACAAATGTAAACAAAACTAAATGTAAACAAATACTAGAAATATAAACAAAGACTCTAAATGTAACCAAAAACTCTTGGTGTAAACAAGGACTCTAGGTGTAAAAAAGGACTACAAATGTAAACAAAGTCTCTAAATATAAACAAAGTCTAAATGTAAACAAAGACTACAAGTGTCAACAAAGACTACAAATGTAAGCAAAGACACTAAACGTAAACAAAAACTACAAACGTAAACAGATTCTAAGTGTAAACAGACAACAAATGTAAACAAAGCCTCTAAAAATAAACAAAGTATCTAAATGTAAGCAGACTACAAATGTAAACAAAGAATACAAATGTAAACAAAGACACTAAACGTAAACAAAAACTACAAACGTAAACAGACTCTAAGTGTAAACAGACAACAAATGTAAACAAAGCCTTTAAATATAAACAATGTATCTAAATGTAAGCAGACTACAAATGTAAACAAAGAATACAAATGTAAACAAAAAGCACAAATGTTAAGTGACTCAAACTGTAAACAAACTCTCGAAACGTCTACAAATGTAAATATTCTATAAATGAAAATAGACTCTAAATGCAAACAGGCTAAAAATGTAAACAAAGACTACAAATATAAAGAATCTAAATGGAAACAGACTACAAATATAAACAAAAACTACAAACGTAAACTAACACTCTAAATGTAAACAAAGACTACAAATGTAAACAAAACTAAAAGTAAACAAATACTACAAATATAAACAATGACTACAAATGTAAACAAAGCTAAATGTAAACAAATACTAGAAATATAAACAAAGACTCTAAATGTAACCAGACTGCAAACGTAAACAAAGTCTCTAAATGGAAACAAATAATAAAAATGTAAACAAAGACTCTAAATTTAATAAAAAACTCTGGGTATAAACAAGGACTCTAGGTGTAAACAAGGACTACAAACGTAAACAGACTCTAAATGTAAACAAAGGCTAAAAATGTAAACAAAGACTACAAATGTAAACAAAGGCTCTAAATGTAAACAAACAAGCTATATGTAAACAAAGACTACAAATGTAAACAAAGACACTAAATGGAACTCTAAATGTAAACAAAGAATAAAAATGTAAACAAAGACTACAAATGTAAATAAAGACCTTAAATGTAAACAGAATCTTAATGAAAACAAAGACTAAAAATGTAAACAAAGACTCTAAATGTAAAGATGGTCTCTAAATGTAAACAAAGGCTAAAAATGTAAACAAAGGGACTAAATGTAAACACTCTAAATGTAAACAAAGACTACATACGTAAACAAAGAATTTAAATGTAAATAAAGACTAAAACAAAGACTAAAAATGTAAACAAAGACTACAGACGTAAACAAAGACTCTAAATGTAAAGAAGGTCTCTAAATGCAAACAAAGATTACAAATGTAAACAAAGACTACAAATGTAATTGTTTACATTTGTATTCTTTGTTTACATTTGTAGTCTGCTTACATTTAGATACTTTGTTTATATTTAGAGGCTTTGTTTACATTTGTTGTCTGTTTACACTTAGAATCTGTTTACGTTTGTAGTTTTTGTTTACGTTTAGTGTCTTTGCTTACATTTGTAGTCTTTGTTGACACTTGTAGTCTTTGTTTACATTTAGACTTTGTTTATATTTAGAGACATTGTTTACATTTGTAGTCCTTTTTTACACCTAGAGTCCTTGTTTACACCAAGAGTTTTTGGTTACATTTAGAGTCTTTGTTTATATTTCTAGTATTTGTTTACAGTTAGTTTTGTTTACATTTGTAGTCGTTCTTTATATTTGTAGTATTTGTTTACTTTTAGTTTTGTTAACATTTGTAGTCTTTGTTTACATTTAGAGTGTTAGTTTACGTTTGTAGTTTTTGTTTACATTTGTAGTCTGTTTCCATTTAGAGTCTGTTTATATTTGTAGTCATTGTTTACATTTGTAGTCTTTGTTGACAAATGTAAACAAAGACTACAGACGTAAACAAAGACTCTAAATGTAAAGAAGGTCTCTAAATGCAAACAAAGATTACAAATGTAAACAAAGACTACAAATGTAATTGTTTACATTTGTATTCTTTGTTTACATTTGTAGTCTGCTTACATTTAAGACTCTAAATGTAAAGAAGGTCTCTAAATGCAAACAAAGATTACAAATGTAAACAAAGACTACAAATGTAAACAAAGACTACAAATATAAACAGACTCTAAATGGAAACAGACTACAAATGTAAACAAAAACTATAAACGTAAACTAACACTCTATATGTAAACAGACTACAAATGTAAAAAAAACTAAATGTAAACAAATACTAGAAATATAAACAAAGGCTCTAAATGTAACCAAAGACTGCAAACGTAAACAAAGTCTCTAAATGTAAACAAAAAATAAAAATGTAAACAAAGACACTAAATGTAATAAAAAACTCTGGGTATAAACAAGGACTCTAGGTGTAAACAAGGACTACAAATGTAAACAGACTCTAAATGTAAACAAAGTCTAAAAATAAAAACAAAGACTCTAAATGTAAACAAAGGCTAAAAATGTAAACAAAGACTACAAATGTAAACAAAGGCTCTAAATGTAAACAAACAAGCTATATGTAAACAAAGACTACAAATGTAAACAAAGACACTAAATGGAACTCTAAATGTAAACAAAGAATAAAAATGTAAACAAAGACTACTAATGTAAACAAAGGCTCTAAATGTAAACAAACAAGCTATATGTAAACAAAGACTACAAATGTAAACAAAGACACTAAATTGAACTCTAAATGTAACCAAAGAATAAAAATGTAAACAAAGAATAAAAATGTAAACAAAGAATAAAAATGTAAACAAAGACTACAAATGTAAACAAGGACCTTAAATGTAAACAGACTCTAAATGAAAACAAAGACTAAAAATGTAAACAAAGACTACAAACGTAAACAAAGACTCCAAATGTAAAGAAGTTCTCTAAATGCAAACAAAGAATACAAATGTAAACAAAAACTACAAATGTAAACAAAGGCTACAAATATAAACAAAAACTCTAAATGGAAACAGACTACAAATGTAAACAAAAACTACAAACGTAAACTAACACTCTAAATGTAAACAAGGACTACAAATGTAAACAGACTCTAAATGTAAACAAAGTCTAAAAATAAAAACAAATACTCTAAATGTAAACAAAGGATAAAAATGTAAGCAAAGACTACAAATGTAAACAAAGGCTCTAAATGTAAACAAACACGCTATATGTAAACAAAGACTACAAATGTAAACAAAGACCCCAAATGGAACTCTAAATCTAAACAAAAAATAAAAATGTAAACAGACTACAAATGTAAAGAAAACTAAAAGTAAACAAATACTACAAATAGAAACAACGACTACAAATGTAAACAAAACTGAATGTAAACAAATACTAGAAATATAAACAGACTCTAAATGTAACCAAAAATTCTTGGTGTAAACGAGGACTCTAGGTGTAAAAAAGGACTACAAACGTAAACAAAGTCTCTAAATATAAACAAAGTCTAAATGTAAACAAAGACTACAAGTGTAAACAAAGACTGCAAATGTAAACAAAAACTCTACATGTAAACAATCTCTCTAAATGTAAACAAAGACTACAAATATAAACGGACTCTAAATGTAAACAAAGTCACTAAATTTAAACAAAGAATACAAATGTAAACAAAGACTATAAATGTTAAGAAAGTTTACAACTGTAAACAAAGACTACAAATGTAAACAAAGACACTAAACGTAAACAAAAACTACAAATGTAAACAGACTCTAAGTGTAAACAGACAACAAATGTAAACAAAGCCTCTACATATAAACAAAGTACCTAAATGTAAGCAGACTACAAATGTAAACAAAGAATACAAATGTAAACAAAGAGCACAAATGTTAAGTGACTCAAACTGTAAACAAAGTCTACAAATGTAAACAGACTATAAATGAAAACAGACTCTAAATGCAAACAGACAAAGTGTAAACAAAGACTACAAATATAAACAGACTCTAAATGGAAACAGACTACAAATGTAAACAAAAACTACAAACGTAAACCAACACTCTAAATGTAAACAAAGACTACAAATGTAAACAAAACTAAAAGTAAACAAATACTACAAATATAAACAACGACTACAAATGTAAACAAAACTAAATGTAAACAAATACTAGAAATATAAACAAAGACTCTAAATGTAACCAAAGACTGCAAACGTAAACAAAAACTCTAAATGGAAAAAAATAATAAAAATGTAAACAAAGACTCTAAATGTAATAAAAAACTCTGGGTATAAACAAGGACTCTAGGTGTAAACAAGGACTACAAATGTAAACAGACTCTAAATGTAAACAAAGTCTAAAAATAAAAACAAAGACTCTAAATGTAAACAAAGGCTAAATATGTAAACAAAGACTACAAATGTAAACAAAGGCTCTAAATGTAAACAAACAAGCTATATGTAAACAAAGACTACAAATGTAAACAAAGACACTAAATGGAACTCTAAATGTAAACAAAGAATAAAAATGTAAACAAAGACTACTAATGGTAACAAAGGCTCTAAATGTAAACAAACAAGCTATATGTAAACAAAGACTACAAATGTAAACAAAGACACTAAATGGAACTCTAAATGTAAACAAAGAATAAAAATGTAAACAAAGACATTAAATGTAAACAGAATCTTAATGAAAACAAAGACTAAAAATGTAAACAAAGACTCTAAATGTAAAGATGGTCTCTAAATGCAAACAAAGATTACAAATGTAAACAAAAACTACAAATGTAAACAAAGACTACAAATATAAACAAAAACTCTAAATGGAAATAGACTACAAATGTAAACAAAGACTACATATGTAAACAAAGACTGCAAACGTAAACAAAAACTCTAAATGGAAAGAAATAATAAAAATGTAAACAAAGACTCTAAATGTAATAAAAAACTCTGGGTATAAACAAGGACTCTAGGTGTAAACAAGGACTACAAATGTAAGCAGACTCTAAATGTAAACAAAGTCTAAAAATAAAAACAAAGACTCTAAATGTAAACAAAGGATAAAAATGTAAACAAAGACTACAAATGTAAACAAAGTCTCTAAATGTAAACAAACACGCTATATGTAAACAAAGACTACAAATGTAAACAAAGACCCCAAATGGAACTCTAAATCTAAACAAAAAATAAAAATGTAAACAGACTACAAATGTAAACAAAACTAAAAGTAAACAAATACTACAAATATAAACAACGACTACAAATGTAAACAAAACTAAATGTAAACAAATACTACAAATATAAACAAAGACTCTAAATGTAACCAAAAACTCTTGGTGTAAACAAGGACTCTAGGTGTAAAAAAGGACTAGAAATGTAAACAAAGTCTCTAAATATAAACAAAGTCCAAATGTAAACAAAGACTACAAGTGTCAACAAAGACTACAAATGTAAACAAAAACTCTACATGTAAACAGTCTCTCTAAATGTAAACAAAGACTACAAATATAAACGGACTCTAAATGTAAAGAAAGTCTCTAAATTTAAACAAAGAATACAAATGTAGACAAAGACTATAAATGTGAAGAAAGTTTACAACTGTAAACAAAGACTACAAATGTAAACAAAGACACTAAACGTAAACAAAAACTACAAACGTAAACAGACTCTAAGTGTAAACAGACAACAAATGTAAACAAAGCCTCTAAATATAAACAAAGTATCTAAATGTAAGCAGACTACAAATGTAAACAAAGAATACAAATGTAAACAAAGACACTAAACGTAAACAAAAACTACAAACGTAAACAGACTCTAAGTGTAAACAGACAACAAATGTAAACAAAGCCTTTAAATATAAACAATGTATCTAAATGTAAGCAGACTACAAATGTAAACAAAGAATACAAATGTAAACAAAAAGCACAAATGTTAAGTGACTCAAACTGTAAACAAACTCTCGAAATGTAAACAAAGTCTACAAATGTAAACATTCTATAAATGAAAATAGACTCTAAATGCAAACAGACTAAAAATGTAAACAAAGACTACAAATATAAAGAATCTAAATGGAAACAGACTACAAATGTAAACAAAAACTACAAACGTAAACTAACACTCTAAATGTAAACAAAGACTACAAATGTAAACAAAACTAAAAGTAAACAAATACTACAAATATAAACAATGACTACAAATGTAAACAAAACTAAATGTAAACAAATACTAGAAATATAAACAAAGACTCTAAATGTAACCAAAGACTGCAAACGAAAACAGTCTCTAAATGGAAACAAATAATAAAAATGTAAACAAAGTCTCTAAATGTAATAAAAAACTCTGGATATAAACATGGACTATAGGTGTAAACAAGAACTACAAACGTAAACAGACTCTAAATGTAAACAAAGGCTAAAAATGTAAACAAAGACTACAAATGTAAACAAAGACACTAAATGTAAACAGAATCTTAATGAAAACAAAGACTAAAAATGTAAACAAAGACTCTAAATGTAAAGATGGTGTCTAAATGCAAACAAAGATTACAAATGTAAACAAAAACTACAAATGTAAACAAAGACTACAAATATAAACAAAAACTCTAAATGGAAACAGACTACAAATGTAAACAAATACTACATATGTAAACAAAGACAGCAAACGTAAACAAAAACTCTAAATGGAAACAAATAATAAAAATGTAAACAAAGACTCTAAATGTAATAAAAAACTCTGGGTATAAACAAGGACTACAAATGTAAACTGACTCTAAATATAAACAAAGTCTAAAAATAAAAACAGACTCTAAATGTAAACAAAGGCTAAAAATGTAAACAAAGACTAAAAATGTAAACGAAGGGACTAAATGTAAACACTCTAAATGTAAACAAAGACTACATATGTAAACAAAGAATTTAAATGTAAATAAAGACTACAAATGTAAACAAAGACCTTAAATGTAAACAGACTCTAAATGAAAACAGTCTACAAATGTAAACATTCTATAAATGAAAATAGACTCTAAATGCAAACAGACTAAAAATGTAAACAAAGACTACAAATATGAAGAATCTAAATGGAAACAGACTACAAATGTAAACAAAAACTACAAACGTAAACTAACACTCTAAATGTAAACAAAGACTACAAATGTAAACAAAACTAAAAGTAAACAAATACTACAAATATAAACAATGACTACAAATGTAAACAAAACTAAATGTAAACAAATACTAGAAATATAAACAAAGACTCTAAATGTAACCAAAGACTGCAAACGTAAACAAAGTCTCTAAATGGAAACAAATATTAAAAATGTAAACAAAGACTCTAAATTTAATAAAAAACTCTGGGTATAAACATGGACTCTAGGTGTAAACAAGGACTACAAACGTAAACAGACTCTAAATGTAAACAAAGGCTAAAAATGTAAACAAAGACTACAAATGTAAACAAAGTCTACAAATATAAAGACTCTAAATGGAAACAGACTACAAATGCAAACAAAAACTACAAACGTAAACTAACACTCTAAATGTAAACAAAGACTACAAATGTAAACAAAACTAAAAGTAAGCAAATACTACAAATATAAACAATGACTACAAATGTAAACAAAACTAAATGTAAACAATACTAGAAATATAAACAAAGACTCTAAATGTAACCAAAGACTGCAAAAGTAAACAAAGTCTCTAAATGGAAACAAATAATAAAAATGTAAACAAAGACTCTAAATGTAAACAAACACGCTATATGTAAACAAAGACTACAAATGTAAACAAAGACACTGAATGGAACTCTAAATGTAAACAAAGAATAAAAATGTAAACAAAGACCTTAAATGTAAACAGACTCTTAATGAAAACAAAGACTAAAAATGTAAACAAAGACTCTAAATGTAAAGATGGTCTCTAAATGCAAAAAAAAATTACAAATGTAAACAAAAACTACAAATGTAAACAAAGACTACAAATATAAACAAAAACTCTAAATGGAAACGGACTACAAATGTAAACAAAAACTACAAACGTAAACTAACACTCTAAATGTAAACAAAGACTACAAATGTAAACAAAGACTGCAATCGTAAACAAAGACTCTAAATGTAAACAAATAATAAAAATGTAAACAATATCTCTAAATGTAATAAAAAACTCTGGGTATAAACAAGGACTCTAGGTGTAAACAAGGACTACAAATGTAAACAGACGCTAAATGTAAACAAAGTCTAAAAATAAAAACAAAGACTCTAAATGTAAACACGGGATAAAAATGTAAACAAAGACTACAAATGTAAACAAAGGCTCTAAATGTAAACAAACACGCTATATGTAAACAAAGACTACAAATGTAAACAAAACTAAAAGTAAACAAATACTACAAATATAAACAACGACTACAAATGTAAACAAAACTAAATGTAAACAAATACTAGAAATATAAACAGACTCTAAATGTAACCAAAAACTCTTGGTGTAAACAAGGACTCTTGGTGTAAAAAAGGACTACAAATGTAAACAAAGTCTTTAAATATAAACAAAGTCTTAATGTAAACAAAGACTACAAGTGTAAACAAAAACTCTACATGTAAACAATATCTCTAAATGTAAACAAAGACTAAAAATATAAACGGACTCTTAATGTAAACAAAGTCTCTAAATTTAAACAAAGAATACAAATGTAAACAAAGACTATAAATGTTAAGAAAGTCTACAACTGTAAACAAAGACTACAAATGTAAACAAAGACACTAAACATAAACAAAAACTACAAACGTAAACAGACTCTAAATGTAAGCAGAATACAAATGTAAACAAAGAATACAAATGTAAACAAAGAGCAAAAATGTTAAGTGAGTCAAACTGTAAACAAACTCTCTAAATGTAAAGAAAGTCTACAAATGTAAACAGACTATAAATGAAAACAGACTCTAAATGCAAACAGACTAAAAATGTAAACAAAGACTACATATGTAAACAAAGACTGCAAACGTAAACAAAAACTCTAAATGGAAACAAATAATAAAAATGTAAACAAAGACTCTAAATGTAATTAAAAAAACTGGGTATAAACAAGGACTACAAATGTAAACTGACTCTAAATGTAAACAAAAGCTAAAAATGTAAACAAAGACTACAAATGTAATCAAAGGGACTAAATGTAAACACTCTAAATGTAAACAAAGACTACATATGTAAACAAAGAATTTAAATGTAAACAAAGACTAAAAATGTAAACAAAGACTACAGACGTAAACACTCTAAATGTAAAGAAGGTCTCTAAATGCAAACAAAGATTACAAATGTAAACAAAGACTACAAATATAAACAGACTCTAAATGGAAACAGACTACAAATGTAAACAAAAACTACAAACGTAAACTAACACTCTATATGTAAACAGACTACAAATGTAAACAAAACTAAAAGTGAACAAATACTACAAATATAAACAACGACAACAAATGTAAAGAAGTTCTCTAAATGCAAACAAAGATTACAAATGTAAACAAAAACTACAAATGTAAACAAAAACTACAAACGTAAGCTAACACTCTAAATGTAAACAAAGACTACAAATGTAAACAAAGACTCTAAATGTAAACAAATAATAAAAATGTAAACAACTACTCTAAATGTAATAAAAAACTCTGGGTATAAACAAGGACTCTAGGTGTAAACAAGGACTACAAATGTAAACAGACTCTAAATGTAAACAAAGGATAAAAATGTAAACAAAGACTACAAATGTAAACAATGGCTCTAAATGTAAACAAACATGCTATATGTAAACAAAGACTACAAATGTAAACAAAGACCCCAAATGGAACTCTAAATGTAAATAAAAAATGAAAATGTAAACAGACTACAAATGTAAACAAAACTAAAAGTAAACAAATACTACAAATGTAAACAACGACTACAAATGTAAACAAAACTAAATGTAAACAAATACTAGAAATATAAACAAAGATTCTAAATGTAACCAAAAACTCTTGGTGTAAACAAGGACTCTAGGTGTAAAAAAGGACTACAAATGTAAACAAAGTCTCTAAATGTAAACAAAGTCTAAATGTAAACAAAGACTACAAGTGTAAACAAAGACTACAAATGTAAACAAAAACTCTACATGTAAACAATCTCTCTAAATGTAAACAAAGACTACAAATATAAACAAGACTCTAAATGTAAACAAAGTCACTAAATTTAAACAAAGAATACAAATGTAAACAAAGACTATTAATGTTAAGAATGTTTACAACTGTAAACAAAGACTACAAATGTAAACAAAGACACTAAACGTAAACAAAAACTACAAATGTAAACAGACTCTAAGTGTAAACAGACAACAAATGTAAACAAAGCCTCTAATTATAAACAAAGTACCTAAATTTAAGCAGACTACAAATGTAAACAAAGAATACAAATGTAAACAAAGAGCACAAATGTTAAGTGACTCAAACTGTAAACAAACTCTCTAAATGTAAACAAAGTCTACAAATGTAGACAGACTATAAATGAAAACAGACTAAATGCAAACAGACTAAAAGTGTAAACAAAGACTACAAATATAAACAGACTCTAAATGGAAACAGACTACAAATGTAAACAAAACTAAATTAAACAAATACTACAAATATAAACAAGGACTACAAATGTAAACAAAACTAAATGTAAACAAATACTAGAAATATAAACAAAGACTCTAAATGTAACCAAAGACTGCAAACGCAAACAAAAACTCTAAATGGAAAAAAATAATAAAAATGTAAACAAAGACTCTAAATGTAATAAAAAACTCTGGGCATAAACAAGGACTACAAATGTAAACAGACTCTAAATACAAACAAAGTCTAAAAATAGAAACAGTCTCTAAATGTAAACAAAGGCTAAAAATGTAAACAAAGACTACAAATGTAAACAAAGGGACTAAATGTAAACACTTTAAATGTAAACAAAGACTACATATGTAAACAAAGAATTTAAATGTAAATAAAGACTACAAATGTAAACAAAGACCTTAAATGTAAACAGACTCTAAATGAAAACAAAGACTAAAAATGTAAACAAAGACTACAAACGTAAACAAAGACTCTAAATGTAAAGAAGGTCTCTAAATGCAAACAAAGATTAAAAATGTAAACAAAGAATACAAATATAAACAGACTCTAAATGGAAACAGACTTTAAATGTAAACAAAAACTACAAACGTAAACTAACACTCTAAATGTAAAGAAAGACTCTAAATATAACCAAAGACTGCAAACCTAAACAAAGTCTCTAAATGGAAACAAATAATAAAAATGTAAACAAAGACTCTAAATGTAATAAAAAACTCTGGGTATAAACAAGGACTCTAGGTGAAAACAAGGACTACAAACGTAAACAGACTCTAAATGTAAACAAAGTCTAAAATTAAAACAAAGACTCTAAATGTAAACAAAGGCAAAAATGTAAACAAAGACTACAAATGTAATCAAAGGCTCTAAATGTAAACAAACACGCTATATGTAAACAAAGACTACAAATGTAAACAAAGACACTAAATGGAACTCTAAATGTAAACAAATAAAAATGTAAACAAAGACTACAAATGTAAAGAAAGACTCTAAAAGTAAAGATGGTGTCTAAATGCAAACAAAGATTACGAATGTAAACAAAAACTACAAATGTAAACAAAGACTACAAATATAAACAAAAACTCTAAATGGAAACAGACTACAAATGTAAATAAAAACTACAAACGTAAACTAAAACTCTAAATGTAAACAAAGACTACAAATGTAAACAAAGACTGCAAACGTAAACAAAGACTCTAAATGTAAACAAATAATAAAAATGTAAACAAAGACTCTAAATGTAATAAAAAACTCTGGGTATAAACAAGGACTCTAGGTGTAAACAAGGACTACAAATGTAAACAGACTCTAAATGTAAACAAAGTCTAAAAATAAAAACAGACTCTAAATGTAAACAAAGGATAAAAATGTAAACAAAGACTACAAATGTAAACAAAGGCTCTAAATGTAAACAAACACGCTATATGTAAACAAAGACTACAAATGCAAACAAAGACCCCAAATGGAACTCTAAATGTAAACAAAAAATGAAAATGTAAGCAGACTACAAATGTAAACAAAACTAAAAGTAAACAAATACTACAAATATAAACAACGACTACAAATGTAAACAAAACTAAATGTAAACAAATACTAGAAATATAAACAAAGACTCTAAATGTAACCAAAACTCTTGTTGTAAACAAGGACTCTTGGTGTAAAAAAGGACTACACATGTAAACAAATTCTCTAAATATAAACAAAGTCTAAATGTAAACAAAGACTACAAGTGTAAACAAAAACTCTACATGTAAACAATATCTCTAAATGTAAACAAAGACTAAAAATATAAACGGACTCTAAATGTAAACAAAGTCTCTAAATTTAAACAGAGAATACAAATGTAAACAAAGACTATAAATGTTAAGAAAGTCTACAACTGTAAACAAAGACTACAAATGTGAACAAAGACACTAAACGAAAACAAAAACTACAAACGTAAACAGACTCTAAGTGTAAACAGACAACAAATGTAAACAAAGCCTCGTAATATAAACAAAGTATCTAAATATAAGCAGAATACAAATGTAAACAAAGAATACAAATGTAAACAAAGAGCACAAATGTTAAGTGACTCAAACTGTAAACAAACTCTCTAAATGTAAACAAAGTTTACAAATGTAAACAGACTAAAAATGTACATATGTAAACAAAGACTGCAAATGTAAACAAAAACTCTAAATGGAAACAAATAATAAAAATGTTAACAAAGACTCTAATTGTAATAAAAAAACTGGGTATAAACAAGGACTACAAATGTAAACTGACTCTAAATATAAACAAAGTATAAAAATAAAGACAGACTCTAAATGTAAACAAAGGCTAAAAATGTTAACAAAGACTACAAATGTAAACAAAGGGACTAAATGTAAACACTCTAAATGTAAACAAAGACTACATATGTAAACAAAGAATTTAAATGTAAATAAAGACTACAAATGTAAACAAAGACCTTAAATGTAAACAGACTCTAAATGAAAACAAAGACTAAAAATGTAAACAAAGACTACAGACGTAAACAAAGACTCTAAATGAAAGAAGGTCTCTAAATGCAAACAAAGATTACAAATGTAAACAAAGACTACAAATATAAACAGACTCTAAATGGAAACAGAATACAAATGTAAACAAAAACTATAAACGTAAACTAACACTCTATATGTAAACAGATTACAAATGTAAACAAAACTAAAAGTAAACAAATACTACAAATATAAACAACGACAACAAATGTAAACAAAACTAAATGTAAACAAATACTAGAAATATAAACAAAGACTCTAAATGTAACCAAAGACTGCAAACGTAAACAAAGTCTCTAAATGTAAACAAAAAATAAAAATGTAAACAAAGACTCTAAATGTAATAAAAAACTCTGGGTATAAACAAGGACTCTAGGTGTAAACAAGAACTACAAATGTAAACAGACTCTAAATGTAAACAAAGGCTAAAAATGTAAACAAAGACTACAAATGTAAACAAACAAGCTATATGTAAACAAAGACTACAAATGTGAACAAAGACACTAAATGGAACTCTAAATGTAAACAAAGAATAAAAATGTAAACAAAGACTACAAATGTAAACAAAGACCTTAAATGTAAACAGACTCTAAATGAAAACAAAGACTAAAAATGTAAACAAACACTACAAACGTAAACAAACACTCCAAATGTAAAAAAGTTCTCTAAATGCAAACAAAGATTACAAATGTAAACAAAAACTACAAATGTAAACAAAGGCTACAAATATAAACAAAAACTCTAAATGGAAAGAGACTACAAATGCAAACAAAAACTACAAACGTAAACTAGCACTCTAAATGTAAACAAAGACTACAATTGTAAACAAAGACTGCAAACGTAAACAAATACTCTAAATGTAAACAAATAATAAAAATGTAAACAAAGACTCTAAATATAATAAAAAACTCTGGGTGTAAACAAGGACAACAAATGTAAACTGACTCTAAATGTAAACAAAGTCTAAAAATAAAAACAAAGACTCTAAATGTAAACAAAGGATAAAAATGTAAACAAAGACTACAAATGTAAACAAAGTCTCTAAATGTAAACAAACACGCTATATGTAAACAAAGACTACAAATGTAAACAAAGACCCCAAATGGAACTCTAAATGTAAACAAAAAATGAAAATGTAAACAGACTACAAATGTAAACAAAACTAAAAGTAAACAAATACTACAAATATAAACAACGACTACAAATGTAAACAAAACTAAATGTAAACAAATACTAGAAATATAAACAAAGAATCTAACTGTAACCAAAAACTCTTGGTGTAAACAAGGACTCTAGGTGTAAAAAAGGACTACAAATGTAAACAAAGTCTCTAAATATAAACAAAGTCTAAATGTACTACAAGTGTAAACAAAGACTACAAAAGTAAACAAAAACTCTACATGTAAACAATCTCTCTAAATGTAAACAAAGACTACAAATATAAACGGACTCTAAATATAAACAAAGTCACTAAATTTAAACAAAGAATACAAATGTAAACAAAGACTATAAATGTTAAGAAAGTTTACAACTGTAAACAAAGACTACAAATGTAAACAAAGACACTAAACGTAAACAAAAACTACAAATGAAAAAAGACTCTAAGTGTAAACAGACAACAAATGTAAACAAAGCCTCTAATTATAAACAAAGTACCTAAATTTAAGCAGACTACAAATGTAAACAAAGAATACAAATGTAAACAAAGAGCACAAATATTAAGTGACTCAAACTGCAAACAAACTCTCTAAATGTAAACAGAGTCTACAAATGTAGACGGACTATAACTGAAAACAGACTCTAAATACAAACAGACTAAAAGTGTAAACAAAAACTACAAACGTAAACCAACACTCTAAATGTAAACAAACACTACAAATGTAAACAAAACTAAAAGTAAACAAATACTACAAATATAAACAAGTACTACAAATGTAAACAAAACTAAATGTAAACAAATACTAGAAATATAAACAAAGACTCTAAATGTAACCAAAGACTGCAAACGTAAACAAAAACTCTAAATGGAAAAAAATAATAAAAATGTAAACAAAAACTCTAAATGTAATAAAAAACTCTGGGTATAAACAAGGACTACAAATGTAAACAGACTCTAAATACAAACAAAGTCTAAAAATAAAAACAAAGTCTCTAAATGTAAACAAAGGCTAAAAATGTAAACAAAGACTACAAATGTAAACAAAGGGACTAAATGTAAACACTTTAAATGTAAACAAAGACTACATATGTAAACAAAGAATTTAAATGTAAATAAAGACTACAAATGTAAACAAGGACCTTAAATGTAAACAGACTCTAAATGAAAACAAAGACTAAAAATGTAAACAAAGACTACAAACGTAAACAAAGACTCTAAATGTAAAGAAGGTCTCTAAATGCAAACTAAGATTAAAAATGTAAACAAAGACTGCAAATGTAAACAAAGACTACAAATATAAACAGACTCTAAATGGAAACAGACTACAAATGTAAACAAAAACTACAAACGTAAACTAACACTCTAAATGTAAACAAAGACTACAAATGTTAACAAAACTAAAAGTAAACAAATACTAGAAATATAAACAAAGACTAAATGGAAACAAATAATAAAAATGTAAACAAAGACTCTAAATTTAATAAAAAACTCTGGGTATAAACAAGGACTCTAGGTGTAAACAAGGACTACAAACGTAAACAGACTCTAAATGTAAACAAAGGCTAAAAATGTAAACAAAGACTACAAATGTAAACAAAGGCTCTAAATGTAAACAAACAAGCTATATGTAAACAAAGACTACAAATGTAAACAAAGACACTAAATGGAACTCTAAATGTAAACAAAGAATAAAAATGTAAACAAAGACTACAAATGTAAATAAAGACCTTAAATGTAAACAGAATCTTAATGAAAACAAAGACTAAAAATGTAAACAAAGACTCTAAATGTAAAGATGGTCTCTAAATGTAAACAAAGGCTAAAAATGTAAACAAAGGGACTAAATGTAAACACTCTAAATGTAAACAAAGACTACATACGTAAACAAAGAATTTAAATGTAAATAAAGACTAAAACAAAGACTAAAAATGTAAACAAAGACTACAGACGTAAACAAAGACTCTAAATGTAAAGAAGGTCTCTAAATGCAAACAAAGATTACAAATGTAAACAAAGACTACAAATGTAATTGTTTACATTTGTATTCTTTGTTTACATTTGTAGTCTGCTTACATTTAGATACTTTGTTTATATTTAGAGGCTTTGTTTACATTTGTTGTCTGTTTACACTTAGAATCTGTTTACGTTTGTAGTTTTTGTTTACGTTTAGTGTCTTTGCTTACATTTGTAGTCTTTGTTGACACTTGTAGTCTTTGTTTACATTTAGACTTTGTTTATATTTAGAGACTTTGTTTACATTTGTAGTCCTTTTTTACACCTAGAGTCCTTGTTTACACCAAGAGTTTTTGGTTACATTTAGAGTCTTTGTTTATATTTCTAGTATTTGTTTACAGTTAGTTTTGTTTACATTTGTAGTCGTTCTTTATATTTGTAGTATTTGTTTACTTTTAGTTTTGTTAACATTTGTAGTCTTTGTTTACATTTAGAGTGTTAGTTTACGTTTGTAGTTTTTGTTTACATTTGTAGTCTGTTTCCATTTAGAGTCTGTTTATATTTGTAGTCATTGTTTACATTTGTAGTCTTTGTTGACAAATGTAAACAAAGACTACAGACGTAAACAAAGACTCTAAATGTAAAGAAGGTCTCTAAATGCAAACAAAGATTACAAATGTAAACAAAGACTACAAATGTAATTGTTTACATTTGTATTCTTTGTTTACATTTGTAGTCTGCTTACATTTAAGACTCTAAATGTAAAGAAGGTCTCTAAATGCAAACAAAGATTACAAATGTAAACAAAGACTACAAATGTAAACAAAGACTACAAATATAAACAGACTCTAAATGGAAACAGACTACAAATGTAAACAAAAACTATAAACGTAAACTAACACTCTATATGTAAACAGACTACAAATGTAAAAAAAACTAAATGTAAACAAATACTAGAAATATAAACAAAGGCTCTAAATGTAACCAAAGACTGCAAACGTAAACAAAGTCTCTAAATGTAAACAAAAAATAAAAATGTAAACAAAGACACTAAATGTAATAAAAAACTCTGGGTATAAACAAGGACTCTAGGTGTAAACAAGGACTACAAATGTAAACAGACTCTAAATGTAAACAAAGTCTAAAAATAAAAACAAAGACTCTAAATGTAAACAAAGGCTAAAAATGTAAACAAAGACTACAAATGTAAACAAAGGCTCTAAATGTAAACAAACAAGCTATATGTAAACAAAGACTACAAATGTAAACAAAGACACTAAATGGAACTCTAAATGTAAACAAAGAATAAAAATGTAAACAAAGACTACTAATGTAAACAAAGGCTCTAAATGTAAACAAACAAGCTATATGTAAACAAAGACTACAAATGTAAACAAAGACACTAAATTGAACTCTAAATGTAACCAAAGAATAAAAATGTAAACAAAGAATAAAAATGTAAACAAAGAATAAAAATGTAAACAAAGACTACAAATGTAAACAAGGACCTTAAATGTAAACAGACTCTAAATGAAAACAAAGACTAAAAATGTAAACAAAGACTACAAACGTAAACAAAGACTCCAAATGTAAAGAAGTTCTCTAAATGCAAACAAAGAATACAAATGTAAACAAAAACTACAAATGTAAACAAAGGCTACAAATATAAACAAAAACTCTAAATGGAAACAGACTACAAATGTAAACAAAAACTACAAACGTAAACTAACACTCTAAATGTAAACAAGGACTACAAATGTAAACAGACTCTAAATGTAAACAAAGTCTAAAAATAAAAACAAATACTCTAAATGTAAACAAAGGATAAAAATGTAAGCAAAGACTACAAATGTAAACAAAGGCTCTAAATGTAAACAAACACGCTATATGTAAACAAAGACTACAAATGTAAACAAAGACCCCAAATGGAACTCTAAATCTAAACAAAAAATAAAAATGTAAACAGACTACAAATGTAAAGAAAACTAAAAGTAAACAAATACTACAAATAGAAACAACGACTACAAATGTAAACAAAACTGAATGTAAACAAATACTAGAAATATAAACAAAGACTCTAAATGTAACCAAAAATTCTTGGTGTAAACGAGGACTCTAGGTGTAAAAAAGGACTACAAACGTAAACAAAGTCTCTAAATATAAACAAAGTCTAAATGTAAACAAAGACTACAAGTGTAAACAAAGACTGCAAATGTAAACAAAAACTCTACATGTAAACAATCTCTCTAAATGTAAACAAAGACTACAAATATAAACGGACTCTAAATGTAAACAAAGTCACTAAATTTAAACAAAGAATACAAATGTAAACAAAGACTATAAATGTTAAGAAAGTTTACAACTGTAAACAAAGACTACAAATGTAAACAAAGACACTAAACGTAAACAAAAACTACAAATGTAAACAGACTCTAAGTGTAAACAGACAACAAATGTAAACAAAGCCTCTACATATAAACAAAGTACCTAAATGTAAGCAGACTACAAATGTAAACAAAGAATACAAATGTAAACAAAGAGCACAAATGTTAAGTGACTCAAACTGTAAACAAAGTCTACAAATGTAAACAGACTATAAATGAAAACAGACTCTAAATGCAAACAGACAAAGTGTAAACAAAGACTACAAATATAAACAGACTCTAAATGGAAACAGACTACAAATGTAAACAAAAACTACAAACGTAAACCAACACTCTAAATGTAAACAAAGACTACAAATGTAAACAAAACTAAAAGTAAACAAATACTACAAATATAAACAACGACTACAAATGTAAACAAAACTAAATGTAAACAAATACTAGAAATATAAACAAAGACTCTAAATGTAACCAAAGACTGCAAACGTAAACAAAAACTCTAAATGGAAAAAAATAATAAAAATGTAAACAAAGACTCTAAATGTAATAAAAAACTCTGGGTATAAACAAGGACTCTAGGTGTAAACAAGGACTACAAATGTAAACAGACTCTAAATGTAAACAAAGTCTAAAAATAAAAACAAAGACTCTAAATGTAAACAAAGGCTAAATATGTAAACAAAGACTACAAATGTAAACAAAGGCTCTAAATGTAAACAAACAAGCTATATGTAAACAAAGACTACAAATGTAAACAAAGACACTAAATGGAACTCTAAATGTAAACAAAGAATAAAAATGTAAACAAAGACTACTAATGGTAACAAAGGCTCTAAATGTAAACAAACAAGCTATATGTAAACAAAGACTACAAATGTAAACAAAGACACTAAATGGAACTCTAAATGTAAACAAAGAATAAAAATGTAAACAAAGACATTAAATGTAAACAGAATCTTAATGAAAACAAAGACTAAAAATGTAAACAAAGACTCTAAATGTAAAGATGGTCTCTAAATGCAAACAAAGATTACAAATGTAAACAAAAACTACAAATGTAAACAAAGACTACAAATATAAACAAAAACTCTAAATGGAAATAGACTACAAATGTAAACAAAGACTACATATGTAAACAAAGACTGCAAACGTAAACAAAAACTCTAAATGGAAAGAAATAATAAAAATGTAAACAAAGACTCTAAATGTAATAAAAAACTCTGGGTATAAACAAGGACTCTAGGTGTAAACAAGGACTACAAATGTAAGCAGACTCTAAATGTAAACAAAGTCTAAAAATAAAAACAAAGACTCTAAATGTAAACAAAGGATAAAAATGTAAACAAAGACTACAAATGTAAACAAAGTCTCTAAATGTAAACAAACACGCTATATGTAAACAAAGACTACAAATGTAAACAAAGACCCCAAATGGAACTCTAAATCTAAACAAAAAATAAAAATGTAAACAGACTACAAATGTAAACAAAACTAAAAGTAAACAAATACTACAAATATAAACAACGACTACAAATGTAAACAAAACTAAATGTAAACAAATACTACAAATATAAACAAAGACTCTAAATGTAACCAAAAACTCTTGGTGTAAACAAGGACTCTAGGTGTAAAAAAGGACTAGAAATGTAAACAAAGTCTCTAAATATAAACAAAGTCCAAATGTAAACAAAGACTACAAGTGTCAACAAAGACTACAAATGTAAACAAAAACTCTACATGTAAACAGTCTCTCTAAATGTAAACAAAGACTACAAATATAAACGGACTCTAAATGTAAAGAAAGTCTCTAAATTTAAACAAAGAATACAAATGTAGACAAAGACTATAAATGTGAAGAAAGTTTACAACTGTAAACAAAGACTACAAATGTAAACAAAGACACTAAACGTAAACAAAAACTACAAACGTAAACAGACTCTAAGTGTAAACAGACAACAAATGTAAACAAAGCCTCTAAATATAAACAAAGTATCTAAATGTAAGCAGACTACAAATGTAAACAAAGAATACAAATGTAAACAAAGACACTAAACGTAAACAAAAACTACAAACGTAAACAGACTCTAAGTGTAAACAGACAACAAATGTAAACAAAGCCTTTAAATATAAACAATGTATCTAAATGTAAGCAGACTACAAATGTAAACAAAGAATACAAATGTAAACAAAAAGCACAAATGTTAAGTGACTCAAACTGTAAACAAACTCTCGAAATGTAAACAAAGTCTACAAATGTAAACATTCTATAAATGAAAATAGACTCTAAATGCAAACAGACTAAAAATGTAAACAAAGACTACAAATATAAAGAATCTAAATGGAAACAGACTACAAATGTAAACAAAAACTACAAACGTAAACTAACACTCTAAATGTAAACAAAGACTACAAATGTAAACAAAACTAAAAGTAAACAAATACTACAAATATAAACAATGACTACAAATGTAAACAAAACTAAATGTAAACAAATACTAGAAATATAAACAAAGACTCTAAATGTAACCAAAGACTGCAAACGAAAACAGTCTCTAAATGGAAACAAATAATAAAAATGTAAACAAAGTCTCTAAATGTAATAAAAAACTCTGGATATAAACATGGACTATAGGTGTAAACAAGAACTACAAACGTAAACAGACTCTAAATGTAAACAAAGGCTAAAAATGTAAACAAAGACTACAAATGTAAACAAAGACACTAAATGTAAACAGAATCTTAATGAAAACAAAGACTAAAAATGTAAACAAAGACTCTAAATGTAAAGATGGTGTCTAAATGCAAACAAAGATTACAAATGTAAACAAAAACTACAAATGTAAACAAAGACTACAAATATAAACAAAAACTCTAAATGGAAACAGACTACAAATGTAAACAAATACTACATATGTAAACAAAGACAGCAAACGTAAACAAAAACTCTAAATGGAAACAAATAATAAAAATGTAAACAAAGACTCTAAATGTAATAAAAAACTCTGGGTATAAACAAGGACTACAAATGTAAACTGACTCTAAATATAAACAAAGTCTAAAAATAAAAACAGACTCTAAATGTAAACAAAGGCTAAAAATGTAAACAAAGACTAAAAATGTAAACGAAGGGACTAAATGTAAACACTCTAAATGTAAACAAAGACTACATATGTAAACAAAGAATTTAAATGTAAATAAAGACTACAAATGTAAACAAAGACCTTAAATGTAAACAGACTCTAAATGAAAACAGTCTACAAATGTAAACATTCTATAAATGAAAATAGACTCTAAATGCAAACAGACTAAAAATGTAAACAAAGACTACAAATATAAAGAATCTAAATGGAAACAGACTACAAATGTAAACAAAAACTACAAACGTAAACTAACACTCTAAATGTAAACAAAGACTACAAATGTAAACAAAACTAAAAGTAAACAAATACTACAAATATAAACAATGACTACAAATGTAAACAAAACTAAATGTAAACAAATACTAGAAATATAAACAAAGACTCTAAATGTAACCAAAGACTGCAAACGTAAACAAAGTCTCTAAATGGAAACAAATATTAAAAATGTAAACAAAGACTCTAAATTTAATAAAAAACTCTGGGTATAAACATGGACTCTAGGTGTAAACAAGGACTACAAACGTAAACAGACTCTAAATGTAAACAAAGGCTAAAAATGTAAACAAAGACTACAAATGTAAACAAAGTCTACAAATATAAAGACTCTAAATGGAAACAGACTACAAATGCAAACAAAAACTACAAACGTAAACTAACACTCTAAATGTAAACAAAGACTACAAATGTAAACAAAACTAAAAGTAAGCAAATACTACAAATATAAACAATGACTACAAATGTAAACAAAACTAAATGTAAACAATACTAGAAATATAAACAAAGACTCTAAATGTAACCAAAGACTGCAAAAGTAAACAAAGTCTCTAAATGGAAACAAATAATAAAAATGTAAACAAAGACTCTAAATGTAAACAAACACGCTATATGTAAACAAAGACTACAAATGTAAACAAAGACACTGAATGGAACTCTAAATGTAAACAAAGAATAAAAATGTAAACAAAGACCTTAAATGTAAACAGACTCTTAATGAAAACAAAGACTAAAAATGTAAACAAAGACTCTAAATGTAAAGATGGTCTCTAAATGCAAAAAAAAATTACAAATGTAAACAAAAACTACAAATGTAAACAAAGACTACAAATATAAACAAAAACTCTAAATGGAAACGGACTACAAATGTAAACAAAAACTACAAACGTAAACTAACACTCTAAATGTAAACAAAGACTACAAATGTAAACAAAGACTGCAATCGTAAACAAAGACTCTAAATGTAAACAAATAATAAAAATGTAAACAATATCTCTAAATGTAATAAAAAACTCTGGGTATAAACAAGGACTCTAGGTGTAAACAAGGACTACAAATGTAAACAGACGCTAAATGTAAACAAAGTCTAAAAATAAAAACAAAGACTCTAAATGTAAACACGGGATAAAAATGTAAACAAAGACTACAAATGTAAACAAAGGCTCTAAATGTAAACAAACACGCTATATGTAAACAAAGACTACAAATGTAAACAAAACTAAAAGTAAACAAATACTACAAATATAAACAACGACTACAAATGTAAACAAAACTAAATGTAAACAAATACTAGAAATATAAACAGACTCTAAATGTAACCAAAAACTCTTGGTGTAAACAAGGACTCTTGGTGTAAAAAAGGACTACAAATGTAAACAAAGTCTTTAAATATAAACAAAGTCTTAATGTAAACAAAGACTACAAGTGTAAACAAAAACTCTACATGTAAACAATATCTCTAAATGTAAACAAAGACTAAAAATATAAACGGACTCTTAATGTAAACAAAGTCTCTAAATTTAAACAAAGAATACAAATGTAAACAAAGACTATAAATGTTAAGAAAGTCTACAACTGTAAACAAAGACTACAAATGTAAACAAAGACACTAAACATAAACAAAAACTACAAACGTAAACAGACTCTAAATGTAAGCAGAATACAAATGTAAACAAAGAATACAAATGTAAACAAAGAGCAAAAATGTTAAGTGAGTCAAACTGTAAACAAACTCTCTAAATGTAAAGAAAGTCTACAAATGTAAACAGACTATAAATGAAAACAGACTCTAAATGCAAACAGACTAAAAATGTAAACAAAGACTACATATGTAAACAAAGACTGCAAACGTAAACAAAAACTCTAAATGGAAACAAATAATAAAAATGTAAACAAAGACTCTAAATGTAATTAAAAAAACTGGGTATAAACAAGGACTACAAATGTAAACTGACTCTAAATGTAAACAAAAGCTAAAAATGTAAACAAAGACTACAAATGTAATCAAAGGGACTAAATGTAAACACTCTAAATGTAAACAAAGACTACATATGTAAACAAAGAATTTAAATGTAAACAAAGACTAAAAATGTAAACAAAGACTACAGACGTAAACACTCTAAATGTAAAGAAGGTCTCTAAATGCAAACAAAGATTACAAATGTAAACAAAGACTACAAATATAAACAGACTCTAAATGGAAACAGACTACAAATGTAAACAAAAACTACAAACGTAAACTAACACTCTATATGTAAACAGACTACAAATGTAAACAAAACTAAAAGTGAACAAATACTACAAATATAAACAACGACAACAAATGTAAAGAAGTTCTCTAAATGCAAACAAAGATTACAAATGTAAACAAAAACTACAAATGTAAACAAAAACTACAAACGTAAACTAACACTCTAAATGTAAACAAAGACTACAAATGTAAACAAAGACTGCAATCGTAAACAAAGACTCTAAATGTAAACAAATAATAAAAATGTAAACAATATCTCTAAATGTAATAAAAAACTCTGGGTATAAACAAGGACTCTAGGTGTAAACAAGGACTACAAATGTAAACAGACGCTAAATGTAAACAAAGTCTAAAAATAAAAACAAAGACTCTAAATGTAAACACGGGATAAAAATGTAAACAAAGACTACAAATGTAAACAAAGGCTCTAAATGTAAACAAACACGCTATATGTAAACAAAGACTACAAATGTAAACAAAACTAAAAGTAAACAAATACTACAAATATAAACAACGACTACAAATGTAAACAAAACTAAATGTAAACAAATACTAGAAATATAAACAGACTCTAAATGTAACCAAAAACTCTTGGTGTAAACAAGGACTCTTGGTGTAAAAAAGGACTACAAATGTAAACAAAGTCTTTAAATATAAACAAAGTCTTAATGTAAACAAAGACTACAAGTGTAAACAAAAACTCTACATGTAAACAATATCTCTAAATGTAAACAAAGACTAAAAATAAAAACGGACTCTTAATGTAAACAAAGTCTCTAAATTTAAACAAAGAATACAAATGTAAACAAAGACTATAAATGTTAAGAAAGTCTACAACTGTAAACAAAGACTACAAATGTAAACAAAGACACTAAACATAAACAAAAACTACAAACGTAAACAGACTCTAAATGTAAGCAGAATACAAATGTAAACAAAGAATACAAATGTAAACAAAGAGCAAAAATGTTAAGTGAGTCAAACTGTAAACAAACTCTCTAAATGTAAAGAAAGTCTACAAATGTAAACAGACTATAAATGAAAACAGACTCTAAATGCAAACAGACTAAAAATGTAAACAAAGACTACATATGTAAACAAAGACTGCAAACGTAAACAAAAACTCTAAATGGAAACAAATAATAAAAATGTAAACAAAGACTCTAAATGTAATTAAAAAAACTGGGTATAAACAAGGACTACAAATGTAAACTGACTCTAAATGTAAACAAAAGCTAAAAATGTAAACAAAGACTACAAATGTAATCAAAGGGACTAAATGTAAACACTCTAAATGTAAACAAAGACTACATATGTAAACAAAGAATTTAAATGTAAACAAAGACTAAAAATGTAAACAAAGACTACAGACGTAAACACTCTAAATGTAAAGAAGGTCTCTAAATGCAAACAAAGATTACAAATGTAAACAAAGACTACAAATATAAACAGACTCTAAATGGAAACAGACTACAAATGTAAACAAAAACTACAAACGTAAACTAACACTCTATATGTAAACAGACTACAAATGTAAACAAAACTAAAAGTGAACAAATACTACAAATATAAACAACGACAACAAATGTAAAGAAGTTCTCTAAATGCAAACAAAGATTACAAATGTAAACAAAAACTACAAATGTAAACAAAAACTACAAACGTAAGCTAACACTCTAAATGTAAACAAAGACTACAAATGTAAACAAAGACTGCAAACGTAAACAAAGACTCTAAATGTAAACAAATAATAAAAATGTAAACAAAGACTCTAAATGTAATAAAAAACTCTGGGTATAAACAAGGACTCTAGGTGTAAACAAGGACTACAAATGTAAACAGACTCTAAATGTAAACAAAGGATAAAAATGTAAACAAAGACTACAAATGTAAACAATGGCTCTAAATGTAAACAAACATGCTATATGTAAACAAAGACTACAAATGTAAACAAAGACCCCAAATGGAACTCTAAATGTAAATAAAAAATGAAAATGTAAACAGACTACAAATGTAAACAAAACTAAAAGTAAACAAATACTACAAATGTAAACAACGACTACAAATGTAAACAAAACTAAATGTAAACAAATACTAGAAATATAAACAAAGATTCTAAATGTAACCAAAAACTCTTGGTGTAAACAAGGACTCTAGGTGTAAAAAAGGACTACAAATGTAAACAAAGTCTCTAAATGTAAACAAAGTCTAAATGTAAACAAAGACTACAAGTGTAAACAAAGACTACAAATGTAAACAAAAACTCTACATGTAAACAATCTCTCTAAATGTAAACAAAGACTACAAATATAAACAAGACTCTAAATGTAAACAAAGTCACTAAATTTAAACAAAGAATACAAATGTAAACAAAGACTATTAATGTTAAGAATGTTTACAACTGTAAACAAAGACTACAAATGTAAACAAAGACACTAAACGTAAACAAAAACTACAAATGTAAACAGACTCTAAGTGTAAACAGACAACAAATGTAAACAAAGCCTCTAATTATAAACAAAGTACCTAAATTTAAGCAGACTACAAATGTAAACAAAGAATACAAATGTAAACAAAGAGCACAAATGTTAAGTGACTCAAACTGTAAACAAACTCTCTAAATGTAAACAAAGTCTACAAATGTAGACAGACTATAAATGAAAACAGACTAAATGCAAACAGACTAAAAGTGTAAACAAAGACTACAAATATAAACAGACTCTAAATGGAAACAGACTACAAATGTAAACAAAACTAAATTAAACAAATACTACAAATATAAACAAGGACTACAAATGTAAACAAAACTAAATGTAAACAAATACTAGAAATATAAACAAAGACTCTAAATGTAACCAAAGACTGCAAACGCAAACAAAAACTCTAAATGGAAAAAAATAATAAAAATGTAAACAAAGACTCTAAATGTAATAAAAAACTCTGGGCATAAACAAGGACTACAAATGTAAACAGACTCTAAATACAAACAAAGTCTAAAAATAGAAACAGTCTCTAAATGTAAACAAAGGCTAAAAATGTAAACAAAGACTACAAATGTAAACAAAGGGACTAAAAGTAAACACTTTAAATGTAAACAAAGACTACATATGTAAACAAAGAATTTAAATGTAAATAAAGACTACAAATGTAAACAAAGACCTTAAATGTAAACAGACTCTAAATGAAAACAAAGACTAAAAATGTAAACAAAGACTACAAACGTAAACAAAGACTCTAAATGTAAAGAAGGTCTCTAAATGCAAACAAAGATTAAAAATGTAAACAAAGAATACAAATATAAACAGACTCTAAATGGAAACAGACTTTAAATGTAAACAAAAACTACAAACGTAAACTAACACTCTAAATGTAAAGAAAGACTCTAAATATAACCAAAGACTGCAAACGTAAACAAAGTCTCTAAATGGAAACAAATAATAAAAATGTAAACAAAGACTCTAAATGTAATAAAAAACTCTGGGTATAAACAAGGACTCTAGGTGAAAACAAGGACTACAAACGTAAACAGACTCTAAATGTAAACAAAGTCTAAAATTAAAACAAAGACTCTAAATGTAAACAAAGGCAAAAATGTAAACAAAGACTACAAATGTAATCAAAGGCTCTAAATGTAAACAAAAACGCTATATGTAAACAAAGACTACAAATGTAAACAAAGACACTAAATGGAACTCTAAATGTAAACAAATAAAAATGTAAACAAAGACTACAAATGTAAAGAAAGACTCTAAAAGTAAAGATGGTGTCTAAATGCAAACAAAGATTACGAATGTAAACAAAAACTACAAATGTAAACAAAGACTACAAATATAAACAAAAACTCTAAATGGAAACAGACTACAAATGTAAATAAAAACTACAAACGTAAACTAAAACTCTAAATGTAAACAAAGACTACAAATGTAAACAAAGACTGCAAACGTAAACAAAGACTCTAAATGTAAACAAATAATAAAAATGTAAACAAAGACTCTAAATGTAATAAAAAACTCTGGGTATAAACAAGGACTCTAGGTGTAAACAAGGACTACAAATGTAAACAGACTCTAAATGTAAACAAAGTCTAAAAATAAAAACAGACTCTAAATGTAAACAAAGGATAAAAATGTAAACAAAGACTACAAATGTAAACAAAGGCTCTAAATGTAAACAAACACGCTATATGTAAACAAAGACTACAAATGCAAACAAAGACCCCAAATGGAACTCTAAATGTAAACAAAAAATGAAAATGTAAGCAGACTACAAATGTAAACAAAACTAAAAGTAAACAAATACTACAAATATAAACAACGACTACAAATGTAAACAAAACTAAATGTAAACAAATACTAGAAATATAAACAAAGACTCTAAATGTAACCAAAACTCTTGTTGTAAACAAGGACTCTTGGTGTAAAAAAGGACTACACATGTAAACAAATTCTCTAAATATAAACAAAGTCTAAATGTAAACAAAGACTACAAGTGTAAACAAAAACTCTACATGTAAACAATATCTCTAAATGTAAACAAAGACTAAAAATATAAACGGACTCTAAATGTAAACAAAGTCTCTAAATTTAAACAGAGAATACAAATGTAAACAAAGACTATAAATGTTAAGAAAGTCTACAACTGTAAACAAAGACTACAAATGTGAACAAAGACACTAAACGAAAACAAAAACTACAAACGTAAACAGACTCTAAGTGTAAACAGACAACAAATGTAAACAAAGCCTCGTAATATAAACAAAGTATCTAAATGTAAGCAGAATACAAATGTAAACAAAGAATACAAATGTAAACAAAGAGCACAAATGTTAAGTGACTCAAACTGTAAACAAACTCTCTAAATGTAAACAAAGTTTACAAATGTAAACAGACTAAAAATGTACATATGTAAACAAAGACTGCAAATGTAAACAAAAACTCTAAATGGAAACAAATAATAAAAATGTTAACAAAGACTCTAATTGTAATAAAAAAACTGGGTATAAACAAGGACTACAAATGTAAACTGACTCTAAATATAAACAAAGTATAAAAATAAAGACAGACTCTAAATGTAAACAAAGGCTAAAAATGTTAACAAAGACTACAAATGTAAACAAAGGGACTAAATGTAAACACTCTAAATGTAAACAAAGACTACATATGTAAACAAAGAATTTAAATGTAAATAAAGACTACAAATGTAAACAAAGACCTTAAATGTAAACAGACTCTAAATGAAAACAAAGACTAAAAATGTAAACAAAGACTACAGACGTAAACAAAGACTCTAAATGAAAGAAGGTCTCTAAATGCAAACAAAGATTACAAATGTAAACAAAGACTACAAATATAAACAGACTCTAAATGGAAACAGAATACAAATGTAAACAAAAACTATAAACGTAAACTAACACTCTATATGTAAACAGATTACAAATGTAAACAAAACTAAAAGTAAACAAATACTACAAATATAAACAACGACAACAAATGTAAACAAAACTAAATGTAAACAAATACTAGAAATATAAACAAAGACTCTAAATGTAACCAAAGACTGCAAACGTAAACAAAGTCTCTAAATGTAAACAAAAAATAAAAATGTAAACAAAGACTCTAAATGTAATAAAAAACTCTGGGTATAAACAAGGACTCTAGGTGTAAACAAGAACTACAAATGTAAACAGACTCTAAATGTAAACAAAGGCTAAAAATGTAAACAAAGACTACAAATGTAAACAAACAAGCTATATGTAAACAAAGACTACAAATGTGAACAAAGACACTAAATGGAACTCTAAATGTAAACAAAGAATAAAAATGTAAACAAAGACTACAAATGTAAACAAAGACCTTAAATGTAAACAGACTCTAAATGAAAACAAAGACTAAAAATGTAAACAAACACTACAAACGTAAACAAACACTCCAAATGTAAAAAAGTTCTCTAAATGCAAACAAAGATTACAAATGTAAACAAAAACTACAAATGTAAACAAAGGCTACAAATATAAACAAAAACTCTAAATGGAAAGAGACTACAAATGCAAACAAAAACTACAAACGTAAACTAGCACTCTAAATGTAAACAAAGACTACAATTGTAAACAAAGACTGCAAACGTAAACAAATACTCTAAATGTAAACAAATAATAAAAATGTAAACAAAGACTCTAAATATAATAAAAAACTCTGGGTGTAAACAAGGACAACAAATGTAAACTGACTCTAAATGTAAACAAAGTCTAAAAATAAAAACAAAGACTCTAAATGTAAACAAAGGATAAAAATGTAAACAAAGACTACAAATGTAAACAAAGTCTCTAAATGTAAACAAACACGCTATATGTAAACAAAGACTACAAATGTAAAGAAAGACCCCAAATGGAACTCTAAATGTAAACAAAAAATGAAAATGTAAACAGACTACAAATGTAAACAAAACTAAAAGTAAACAAATACTACAAATATAAACAACGACTACAAATGTAAACAAAACTAAATGTAAACAAATACTAGAAATATAAACAAAGAATCTAACTGTAACCAAAAACTCTTGGTGTAAACAAGGACTCTAGGTGTAAAAAAGGACTACAAATGTAAACAAAGTCTCTAAATATAAACAAAGTCTAAATGTACTACAAGTGTAAACAAAGACTACAAAAGTAAACAAAAACTCTACATGTAAACAATCTCTCTAAATGTAAACAAAGACTACAAATATAAACGGACTCTAAATATAAACAAAGTCACTAAATTTAAACAAAGAATACAAATGTAAACAAAGACTATAAATGTTAAGAAAGTTTACAACTGTAAACAAAGACTACAAATGTAAACAAAGACACTAAACGTAAACAAAAACTACAAATGAAAAAAGACTCTAAGTGTAAACAGACAACAAATGTAAACAAAGCCTCTAATTATAAACAAAGTACCTAAATTTAAGCAGACTACAAATGTAAACAAAGAATACAAATGTAAACAAAGAGCACAAATATTAAGTGACTCAAACTGCAAACAAACTCTCTAAATGTAAACAGAGTCTACAAATGTAGACGGACTATAAATGAAAACAGACTCTAAATACAAACAGACTAAAAGTGTAAACAAAAACTACAAACGTAAACCAACACTCTAAATGTAAACAAACACTACAAATGTAAACAAAACTAAAAGTAAACAAATACTACAAATATAAACAAGTACTACAAATGTAAACAAAACTAAATGTAAACAAATACTAGAAATATAAACAAAGACTCTAAATGTAACCAAAGACTGCAAACGTAAACAAAAACTCTAAATGGAAAAAAATAATAAAAATGTAAACAAAAACTCTAAATGTAATAAAAAACTCTGGGTATAAACAAGGACTACAAATGTAAACAGACTCTAAATACAAACAAAGTCTAAAAATAAAAACAAAGTCTCTAAATGTAAACAAAGGCTAAAAATGTAAACAAAGACTACAAATGTAAACAAAGGGACTAAATGTAAACACTTTAAATGTAAACAAAGACTACATATGTAAACAAAGAATTTAAATGTAAATAAAGACTACAAATGTAAACAAGGACCTTAAATGTAAACAGACTCTAAATGAAAACAAAGACTAAAAATGTAAACAAAGACTACAAACGTAAACAAAGACTCTAAATGTAAAGAAGGTCTCTAAATGCAAACTAAGATTAAAAATGTAAACAAAGACTGCAAATGTAAACAAAGACTACAAATATAAACAGACTCTAAATGGAAACAGACTACAAATGTAAACAAAAACTACAAACGTAAACTAACACTCTAAATGTAAACAAAGACTACAAATGTTAACAAAACTAAAAGTAAACAAATACTAGAAATATAAACAAAGACTCTAAATGTAACCAAAAACTCTTGGTGTAAACAAGGACTCTAGGTGTAAAAAAGGACTACAAATGTAAACAAAGTCTCTAAATATAAACAAAGTCTAAATGTAAACAAAGAATACAAGTGTAAACAAAGACTATAAATGTTAAGAAAGTTTACAACTGTAAACAAAGACTACAAATGTAAACAAAGACACTAAACGTAAACAAAAACTACAAACGTAAACAGACTCTAAGTGTAAACAGACAACAAATGCAAACAAAGCCTCCAAATATAAACAAAGTATCTAAACGTAAGCAGACTACAAATGTAAACAAAGAATACAAATGTAAACAAAGACACTAAACTTAAACAAAAACTACAAATGTAAACAGACTCTAAGTGTAAACAGACAACAAATGTAAACAAAGCCTTTAAATATAAACAAAGTATCTAAATGTAAGCAGACTACAAATGTAAACAAAGAATACAAATGTAAACAAAGACACTAAATGTAACTCTAAATGTAAACAAAGTCACTAAATTTAAACAAAGAATACAAATGTAAACAAAGACTATAAATGTTACGAAAGTTTACAACTGTAAACAAAGACTACAAATGTAAACAAAGAGCACAAATGTTAAGTGACTCAAACTGTAAACAAACTCTCTAAATGTAAACAAAATCTACAAATGTAGACAGACTATAAATGAAAACAGACTCTAAATGCAAACAGACTAAAAGAGTAAACAAAGACTACAAATATAAACAGACTCTAAATGGAAACAGACTACAAATGTAAACAAAAACTACAAACGTAAACCAACACTCTAAATGTAAACAAACACTACAAATGTAAACAAAACTAAAAGTAAACAAATACTACAAATATAAACGACTACAAATGTGAACAAAACTAAATGTAAACAAATACTAGAAATATAAACAAAGACTCTAAATGTAAGCAAAGACTGCAAACGTAAACAAAAACTCTAAATGGAAAAAATAATAAAAATGTAAACAAAGACTCTAAATGTAAAGAAGGTCTCTAAATGCAAACAAAGATTAAAAATGTAAACAAAGACTACAAATGTAAACAAAGACTACAAATATAAACAGACTCTAAATTGAAACAGACTACAAATGTAAACAAAAACTACAAACGTAAACTAACACTCTAAATGTAAACAAAGACTACAAATGTTAACAAAACTAAAAGTAAACAAATACTACAAATATAAAAAATGACTACAAATGTAAACAAGACTAAATGTAAACAAATACTAGAAATATAAACAAAGACTCTAAATGTAACCAAAAACTCTTGGTGTAAACAAGGACTCTAGGTGTAAAAAAGGACTACAAATGTAAACAAAGTCTCTAAATATAAACAAAGTCTAAATGTAAACAAAGACTACAAGTGTCAACAAAGACTACAAATGTAAACAAAACTCTACATGTAAACAGTCTCTCTAAATGTAAACAAAGACTACAAATATAAACGGACTCTAAATGTAAACAAAGTCTCTAAATTTAAACAAAGAATACAAATGTAAACAAAGACTATAAATGTTAAGAAAGTTTACAACTGTAAACAAAGACTACAAATATAAACAAAGACACTAAACGTAAACTGACTCTAAGTGTAAACAGACAACAAATGTAAACAAAGCCTTTAAATATAAACAAAGTATCTAAATGTAAGCAGACTACAAATGTAAACAAAGAATACAAATGTAAACAAAGAGCTCAAATGTTAAGTGACTCAAACTGTAAACAATCTGTCTAAATGTAAACAAAGTCTACAAATGTAAACAGTCTATAAATGAAAATAAACTCTAAATGCAAACAGACTAAAAATGTAAACAAAGACTACAAATATAAAGAATCTAAATGGAAACAGACTACAAATGTAAACAAAAACTACAAACGTAAACTAACACTCTAAATGTAAACAGAGACTACAAATGTAAACAAAACTAAAAGTAAACAAATACTACAAATATAAACAATGACTACATATGTAAACAAAACTAAATGTAAACAAATACTAGAAATATTTACAAAGACGCTAAATGTAACCAAAGTCTGCAAACGTAAACAAAGTCTCTAAATGGAAACAAATAATAGAAACGTAAACAAAGACTCTAAATGTAATAAAAAACTCTGGGTATAAACAAGGACTCTAGGTGTAAACAAGGACTACAAACGTAAACAGACTCTAAATGTAAACAAAGTCTAAAAATAAAAACAAAGACTCTAAATGTAAACAAAGGCTACAAATGTAAACAAAGACTACAAATGTAAACAAAGACCTTAAATGTAAACAGACTCTTAATGAAAATAAAGACTAAAAATGTAAACAAAGACTCTAAATGTAAAGATGGTCTCTAAATGCAAACAAAGATTACAAATGTAAACAAAAACTACAAATGTAAACAAAAACTACAAATATAAACAAAAACTCTAAATGGAAACAGACTACAAATGAAAAAAAAACTACAAACGTAAACTAGCACTCTAAATGTAAACAAAGACTACAATTGTAAACAAAGACTGCAAACGTAAACAAAGACTCTAAATGTAAACAAATAATAAAAATGTAAACAAAGACTCTAAATGTAATAAAAAACTCTGGGTGTAAACAAGGACTCTAGGTGTAAACAAGGACTACAAATGTAAACAGACTCTAAATGTAAACGAAGTCTGAAAATAAAAACAAAGACTCTAAATGTAAACAAAGGATAAAAATGTACACAAAGACTACAAATGTAAACAAAGGCTCTAAATGTAAACAAACACGCTATATGTAAACAAAGACTACAAATGTAAACAAAGATCCCAAATGGAACTTTAAATGTAAACAAAAAATGAAAATGTAAACAGACTACAAATGTAAACAAAACTAAAAGTAAACAAATACTACAAATATAAAGAACGACTACAAATGTAAACAAAACTAAATGTAAGCAAATACTAGAAATATAAACAAAGACTCTAAATGTAACCAAAAACTCTTGGTGTAAACAAGGACACTAGGTGTAAAAAAGGACTACAAATGTAAACAAAGTCTCTAAATATAAACAAAGTCTAAATGTAAACAAAGACTACAAGTGTCAAGAAAGACTACAAATGTAAACAAAAACTCTACATGTAAACAGTCTCTCTAAATGTAAACAAAGACTACAAATATAAACGGACTCTAAATGTAAACAAAGTCTCTAAATTTAAACAAAGAATACAAATGTAAACAAAGACTATAAATGTTAAGAAAGTATACAACTGTAAACAAAGACTACAAATGTAAACAAAGACACTAAACGTAAACAAAAACTACAAACGTAAACAGACTCTAAGTGTAAACAGACAACAAATGTAAACAAAGCCTTTAAATATAAACAAAGTATCTAAATGTAAGCAGACTACAAATGTAAACAAAGAATACAAATGTAAACAGAGAGCACAAATGTTAAGTGACTCAAACTGTAAACAATCTGTCGAAATGTAAACAAAGTCTACAAATGTAAACAGTCTATAAATGAAAATAGACTCTAAATGCAAACAGACTAAAAATGTAAACAAAGACTACAAATATAAAGACTCTAAATGGAAACAGACTACAAATGTAAACAAAAACTACAAACGGAAACTAACACTCTAAATGTAAACAAAGACTACAAATGTAAACAAAACTTAAAGTAAACAAATACTACAAATATAAACAATGACTACAAATGTAAACGAATACTAGAAATATAAACAAAGACTCTAAATATAACCAAAGACTGCAAACGTAAACAAAGTCTCTAAATGGAAACAAATAATAAAAATGTAAAGAAAGACTCTAAATGTAATAAAAAACTCTGGGTATAAACAAGGACTCTAGGTGTAAACAAGGACTACAAACGTAAACAGACTCTAAATGTAAACAAAGTCTAAAATTGAAACAAAGAGTCTAAATGTAAACAAAGGCAAAAATGTAAACAAAGACTACAAATGTAAGCAAAGGCTCTAAATGTAAACAAACACGCTATATGTAAACAAAGACTACAAATGTAAACAAAGACACTAAATGGAACTCTAAATGTAAACAAATAAAAATGTAAACAAAGACTACAAATGTAAAGAAAGACCTTAAATATAAACAGACTCTTAATGAAAACAAAGACTAAAAATGTAAACAAAGACTCTAAAAGTAAAGATGGTGTCTAAATGCAAACAAAGATTACAAATGTAAACAAAAACTACAAATGTAAACAAAGACTACAAATATAAACAAAAACTCTAAATGGAAACAGACTACAAATGTAAATAAAAACTACAAACGTAAACTAAAACTCTAAATGTAAACAAAGACTACAAATGTAAACAAAGACTGCAAACGTAAACAAAGACTCTAAATGTAAACAAATAATAAAAATGTAAACAAAGACTCTAAATGTAATAAAAAACTCTGGGTATAAACAAGGACTCTAGGTGTAAACAAGGACTACAAATGTAAACAGACTCTAAATGTAAACAATGTCTAAAAATAAAAACAAAGACTCTAAATGTAAACAAAGGATAAAAATGTGAACAAAGACTACAAATGTAAACAAAGGCTCTAAATGTAAACAAACACGCTATATGTCAACAAAGACTACAAATGTAAACAAAGACCCCAAATGGAACTCTAAATGTAAACAAAAAATGAAAATGTAAGCAGACTACAAATGTAAACAAAACTAAAAGTAAACAAATACTAGAAATATAAACAAAGACTCTAAATGTAACCAAAAACTCTTGGTGTAAACAAGGACTCTTGGTGTAAAAAAGGACTAAACATGTAAACAAAGTCTCTAAATATAAACAAAGTCTAAATGTAAACAAAGACTACAAGTGTAAACAAAAACTCTACATGTAAACAATATCTCTAAATGTAAACAAAGACTAAAAATATAAACGGACTCTAAATGTAAACAAAGTCTCTAAATTTAAACAAAGAATACAAATGTAAACAAAGACTATAAATGTTAAGAAAGTCTACAACTGTAAACAAAGACTACAAATGTAAACAAAGACACTAAACGTAAACAAAAACTACAAACGTAAACAGACTCTAAGTGTAAACAAACAACAAATGTAAACAAAACCTCGTAATATAAACAAAGTATCTAAATGTAATCAGAATACAAATGTAAACAAAGAATACAAATGTAAACAAAGAGCACAAATGTTAAGTGACTCAAACTGTAAACAAACTCTCTAAATGTAAACAAAGTTTACAAATGTAAACAGACTAAAAATGAAAACAGACTCTAAATGAAAACAGACTAAAAATGTAAACAAAGACTACATATGTAAAAAAAGACTGCAAACGTAAACAAAAACTCTAAATGGAAACAAATAATAAAAATGTTAACAAAGACTCTAAATGTAATAAAAAAACTGGGTATAAACAAGGACTACAAATGTAAACTGACTCTAAATATAAAAAAAGTATAAAAATAAAAACAGACTCTAAATGTAAACAAAGGCTAAAAATGTAAACAAAGACTACAAATGTAAACAAAGGGACTAAATGTAAACACTCTAAATGTAAAAAAAGACTACATATGTAAACAAAGAATTTAAATGTAAATAAAGACTACAAATGTAAACAAAGACCTTAAATGTAAACAGACTCAAAATGAAAACAAAGACTAAAAATGTAAACAAAGACTACAGACGTAAACAAAGACTCTAAATGAAAGAAGGTCTCTAAATGCAAACAAAGATTACAAATGTAAACAAAGACTGCAAATATAAACAGACTCTAAATGGAAACAGACTACAAATGTAAACAAAAACTATAAACGTAAACTAACACTCTATATGTAAACAGATTACAAATGTAAACAAAACTAAAAGTAAACAAATACTACAAATATAAACAAAGACAACAAATGTAAACAAAACTAAATGTAAACAAATACTAGAAATATAAACAAAGACTCTAAATGTAACCAAAGACTGCAAATGTAAACAAAGTCTCTAAATGTAAACAAAAAATAAAAATGTAAACAAAGACTCTAAATGTAATAAAAAACTCTGGGTATAAACAAGGACTCTAGGTGTAAACAAGAACTACAAATGTAAACAGACTCTAAATGTAAACAAAGTCTAAAAATAAAAACAAAGACTCTAAACGTAAACAAAGGCTAAAAATGTAAACAAAGACTACAAATGTAAACAAAGGCTATAAATGTAAACAAACAAGCTATATGTAAACAAAGACTACAAATGTAAACAAAGACACTAAATGGAACTCTAAATGTAAACAAAGAATAAAAATGTAAACAAAGACTACAAATGTAAACAAAGACCTTAAATGTAAACAGACTCTAAATGAAAACAAAGACTAAAAATGTAAACAAAGACTACAAACGTAAACAAAGACTCCAAATGTAAAAAAGTTCTCTAAATCCAAACAAAGATTACAAATGTAAACAAAAACTACAAATGTAAACAAAGGCTACAAATATAAACAAAAACTCTAAATGGAAAGAGACTACAAATGCAAACAAAAACTACAAACGTAAGCTAACACTGTAAATGTAAACAAAGACTACAAATGTAAACAAAGACTGCAAACGTAAACAAAGACTCTAAATGTAAACAAATAATAAAAATGTAAACAAAGACTCTAAATATAATAAAAAACTCTGGGTGTAAACAAGGACAACAAATGTAAACTGACTCTAAATGTAAACAAAGTCTAAAAATAAAAACAAAGACTCTAAATGTAAACAAAGGATAAAAATGTAAACAAAGTCTCTAAATATAAACAAAGTCTAAATGTAAACAAAGTCTACAAATGTAGACGGACTATAAATGAAAACAGACTCTAAATGCAAACAGACTAAAAGTGTAAACAAAGACTACAAATATAAACAGACTCTAAATGGTAACAGACTACAAATGTAAACAAAAACTACAAACGTAAACCAACACTCTAAATGTAAACAAACACTACAAATGTAAACAAAACTAAAAGTAAACAAATACTACAAATATAAACAAGTACTACAAATGTAAACAAAACTAAATGTAAACAAATACTAGAAATATAAACAAAGAATACAAATGTAAACAATGACACTAAACTTAAACAAAAACTACAAACGTAAACAGACTCTAAGTGTAAACAGACAACAAATGTAAACAAAGCCTTTAAATATAAACAAAGTGTCTAAATGTAAGCAGACTACAAATGTAAACAAAAAATACAAATGTAAACAAAGACACTAAATGTAACTCTAAATGTAAAGAAAGTCACTAAATTTAAACAAAGAATAAAAATGTAAACAAAGACTATAAATGTTACGAAAGTTTACAACTGTAAACAAAGACTACAAATGTAAACAAAGACACTAAACGTAAACAAAAACTACAAATGTAAACAGACTCTAAGTGTAAACAGACAACAAATGTAAACAAAGCCTCTAAATATAAACAAAGTACCTAAATGTAAGCAGACTTCAAATGTAAACAAAGAATACAAATGTAAACAAAGAGCACAAATGTTAAGTGACTCAAACTGTAAACAAACTCTCTAAATGTAAACAAAGTCTACAAATGTAAACAGACTATAAATGAAAACAGACTCTAAATGCAAACAGACTAAAAGTGTAAACAAAGACTACAAATATAAACAGACTCTGGAAACAGACTACAAATGTAAACAAAAACTACAAACGTAAACCAACACTCTAAATGTAAACAAAGACTACAAATGTAAACAAAAGGACTAAATGTAAACACTCTAAATGTAAACAAAGACTACATATGTAAACAAAGACTACAAATGTAGACAGACTCTAAATGGAAACAGACTACAAATGTAAACAAAAACTACAAACGTAAACCAACACTCTAAATGTAAACAAACACTACAAATATAAACAGACTCTAAATGGAAACAGACTACAAATGTAAACAAAAACTACAAACGTAAACCAACACTCTAAATGTAAACAAACACTACAAATGTAAACAAAACTAAAAGTAAACAAATACTACAAATATAAACAACGACTACAAATGTGAACAAAACTAAAATGTTAACAAATACTAGAAATATAAACAAAGACTCTAAATGTAAGCAAAGACTGCAAACGTAAACAAAAACTCTAAATGAAAAAAAATAATAAAAATGTAAAAAAAGACTCTAAATGTAATAAAAAAATCTGGGTATAAACAAAGACTACAAATGAAAACAGACTCTAAATACAAACAAAGTCTAAAAATAAAAACAAAGTCTCTAAATGTAAACAAAGGCTAAAAATGTAAACAAAGACTACAAATGTAAACAAAGGGACTAAATGTAAACACTTTAAATGTAAACAAAGACTACATATGTAAACAAAGAATTTAAATGTAAATAAAGACTACAAATGTAAACAAAGACCTTAAATGTAAACAGACTCTAAATGAAAACAAAGACTAAAAATGTAATCAAAGACTACAAACGTAAACAAAGACTCTAAATGTAAAGAAGGTCTCTAAATGCAAACAAAGATTAAAAATGTAAACAAAGACTACAAATGTAAACAAAGACTACAAATATAAACAGACTCTAAATTGAAACAGACTACAAATATAAACAAAAACTACAAACGTAAACTAACACTCTAAATGTAAACAAAGACTACAAATGTTAACAAAACTAAAAGTAAACAAATACTACAAATATAAAGAACGACTACAAATGTAAACAAAACTAAATGTAAACAAATACTAGAAATATAAACAAAGACTCTAAATGTAACCAAAAACTCTTGGTGTAAACAAGGACTCTAGGTGTAAAAAAGGACTACAAATGTAAACAAAGTCTCTAAATATAAACAAAGTCTAAATGTAAACAAAGACTACAAGTGTCAACAAAGACTACAAATGTAAACAAAAACTCTACATGTAAACAGTCTCTCTAAATGTAAGCAAAGACTACAAATATAAACGGACTATAAATGTAAACAAAGTCTCTAAATTTAAACAAAGAATACAAATGTAAACAAAGACTATAAATGCTAAGAAAGTTTACAACTGTAAACAAAGACTACAAATGTAAACAAAGACACTAAACGTAAACAGACTCTAAGTGTAAACAAACAACAAATGTAAACAAAGCCTTTAAATATAAACAAAGTATCTAAATGTAAGCAGACTACAAATGTAAAAAAAGAATACAAATGTAAACAAACACTACAAATGTAAACAAAACTAAAAGTAAACAAATACTACAAATATAAACAACGACTACAAATGTGAACAAAACTAAATGTAAACAAATACTAGAAATATAAACAAAGACTCTAAATGTAAGCAAAGACTGCAAACGTAAACAAAAACTCTAAATGGAAAAAAATAATAAAAATGTAAAAAAAGACTCTAAATGTAATAAAAAAATCTGGGTATAAACAAAGACTACAAATGAAAACAGACTCTAAATACAAACAAAGTCTAAAAATAAAAACAAAGTCTCTAAATGTAAACAAAGGCTAAAAATGTAAACAAAGACTACAAATGTAAACAAAGGGACTAAATGTAAACACTTTAAATGTAAACAAAGACTACATATGTAAACAAAGAATTTAAATGTAAATAAAGACTACAAATGTAAACAAAGACCTTAAATGTAAACAGACTCTAAATGAAAACAAAGACTAAAAATGTAATCAAAGACTACAAACGTAAACAAAGACTCTAAATGTAAAGAAGGTCTCTAAATGCAAACAAAGATTAAAAATGTAAACAAAGACTACAAATGTAAACAAAGACTACAAATATAAACAGACTCTAAATTGAAACAGACTACAAATGTAAACAAAAACTACAAACGTAAACTAACACTCTAAATGTAAACAAAGACTACAAATGTTAACAAAACTAAAAGTAAACAAATACTACAAATATAAAGAACGACTACAAATGTAAACAAAACTAAATGTAAACAAATACTAGAAATATAAACAAAGACTCTAAATGTAACCAAAAACTCTTGGTGTAAACAAGGACTCTAGGTGTAAAAAAGGACTACAAATGTAAACAAAGTCTCTAAATATAAACAAAGTCTAAATGTAAACAAAGACTACAAGTGTCAACAAAGACTACAAATGTAAACAAAAACTCTACATGTAAACAGTCTCTCTAAATGTAAGCAAAGACTACAAATATAAACGGACTCTAAATGTAAACAAAGTCTCTAAATTTAAACAAAGAATACAAATGTAAACAAAGACTATAAATGCTAAGAAAGTTTACAACTGTAAACAAAGACTACAAATGTAAACAAAGACACTAAACGTAAACAGACTCTAAGTGTAAACAAACAACAAATGTAAACAAAGCCTTTAAATATAAACAAAGTATCTAAATGTAAGCAGACTACAAATGTAAAAAAAGAATACAAATGTAAACACTGCAAATGTAAACAAAACTAAAAGTAAACAAATACTACAAATATAAACAACGACTACACATGTGAACAAAACTAAATGTAAACAAATACTAGAAATATAAACAAAGACTCTAAATGTAAGCAAAGACTGCAAACGTAAACAAAAACTCTAAATGGAAAAAAATAATAAAAATGTAAAAAAAGACTCTAAATGTAATAAAAAAATCTCGGTATAAACAAAGACTACAAATGAAAACAGACTCTAAATACAAACAAAGTCTAAAAATAAAAACAAAGTCTCTAAATGTAAACAAAGGCTAAAAATGTAAACAAAGACTACAAATGTAAACAAAGGGACTAAATGTAAACACATTAAATGTAAACAAAGACTACATATGTAAACAAAGAATTTAAATGTAAATAAAGACTACAAATGTAAACAAAGACCTTAAATGTAAACAGACTCTAAATGAAAACAAAGACTAAAAATGTAATCAAAGACTACAAACGTAAACAAAGACTCTAAATGTAAAGAAGGTCTCTGAATGCAAACAAAGATTAAAAATGTAAACAAAGACTACAAATGTAAACAAAGACTACAAATATAAACAGACTCTAAATTGAAACAGACTACAAATGTAAACAAAAACTACAAACGTAAACTAACACTCTAAATGTAAACAAAGACTACAAATGTTAACAAAACTAAAAGTAAACAAATACTACAAATATAAAGAACGACTACAAATGTAAACAAAACTAAATGTAAACAAATACTAGAAATATAAACAAAGACTCTAAATGTAACCAAAAACTCTTGGTGTAAACAAGGACTCTAGGTGTAAAAAAGGACTACAAATGTAAACAAAGTCTCTAAATATAAACAAAGTCTAAATGTAAACAAAGACTACAAGTGTCAACAAAGACTACAAATGTAAGCAAAGACACTAAACGTAAACAAAAACTACAAACGTAAACAGATTCTAAGTGTAAACAGACAACAAATGTAAACAAAGCCTCTAAATATAAACAAAGTATCTAAATGTAAGCAGACTACAAATGTAAACAAAGAATACAAATGTAAACAAAGACACTAAACGTAAACAAAAACTACAAACGTAAACAGACTCTAAGTGTAAACAGACAACAAATGTAAACAAAGCCTTTAAATATAAACAATGTATCTAAATGTAAACAAAGTCTCTAAATTTAAACAAAGAATACAAATGTAAACAAAGACTATAAATGCTAAGAAAGTTTACAACTGTAAACAAAGACTACAAATGTAAACAAAGACACTAAACGTAAACAGACTCTAAGTGTAAACAAACAACAAATGTAAACAAAGCCTTTAAATATAAACAAAGTATCTAAATGTAAGCAGACTACAAATGTAAAAAAAGAATACAAATGTAAACAAACACTACAAATGTAAACAAAACTAAAAGTAAACAAATACTACAAATATAAACAACGAATACAAATGTGAACAAAACTAAATGTAAACAAATACTAGAAATATAAACAAAGACTCTAAATGTAAGCAAAGACTGCAAACGTAAACAAAAACTCTAAATGGAAAAAAATAATAAAAATGTAAAAAAAGACTCTAAATGTAATAAAAAAATCTGGGTATAAACAAAGACTACAAATGAAAACAGACTCTAAATACAAACAAAGTCTAAATATAAAAACAAAATGTCTAAATGTAAACAAAGGCTAAAAATGTAAACAAAGACTACAAATGTAAACAAAGGGACTAAATGTAAACACTTTAAATGTAAACAAAGACTACATATGTAAACAAAGAATTTAAATGTAAATAAAGACTACAAACGTAAACAAAGACTCTAAATGTAAAGAAGGTCTCTGAATGCAAACAAAGATTAAAAATGTAAACAAAGACTACAAATGTAAACAAAGACTACAAATATAAACAGACTCTAAATTGAAACAGACTACAAATGTAAACAAAAACTACAAACGTAAACTAACACTCTAAATGTAAACAAAGACTACAAATGTTAACAAAACTAAAAGTAAACAAATACTACAAATATAAAGAACGACTACAAATGTAAACAAAACTAAATGTAAACAAATACTAGAAATATAAACAAAGACTCTAAATGTAACCGAAAACTCTTGGTGTAAACAAGAACTCTAGGTGTAAAAAAGGACTACAAATGTAAACAAAGTCTCTAAATATAAACAAAGTCTAAATGTAAACAAAGACTACAAGTGTCAACAAAGACTACAAATGTAAACAAAAACTCTACATGTAAAGAGTCTCCCTAAATGTAAACAAAGACTACAAATATAAACGGACTCTAAATGTAAACAAAGTCTCTAAATTTAAACAAAGAATACAAGTGTAAACAAAGACTATAAATGTTAAGAAAGTTTACAACTGTAAACAAAGACTACAAATGTAAACAAAGACACTAAACGTTAACAAAAACTACAAACGTAAACAGACTCTAAGTGTAAACAGACAACAAATGTAAACAAAGCCTCCAAATATAAACAAAGTATCTAAACGTAAGCAGACTACAAATGTAAACAAAGACTACAAATGTAAACAAAGACTACAAATATAAACAGACTCTAAATTGAAACAGACAAACAAAAACTACAAACGTAAACTAACACTCTAAATGTAAACAAAGACTACAAATGTTAACAAAACTAAAAGTAAACAAATACTACAAATATAAAGAACGACTACAAATGCAAACAAAACTAAATGTAAACAAATACTAGAAATATAAACAAAGACTCTAAATATAAACAAAGTATCTAAACGTAAGCAGACTACAAATGTAAACAAAGAATACAAATGTAAACAAAGACACTAAACGTTAACAAAAACTACAAACGTAAACAGACTCTAAGTGTAAACAGACAACAAATGTAAACAAAGCCTTTAAATATAAACAAAGTGTGTAAATGTAAGCAGACTACAAATGTAAACAAAGAATACAAATGTAAACAAAGACACTAAATGTAACTCTAAATGTAAACAAAGTCACTAAATTTAAACAAAGAATACAAATGTAAACAAAGACTAAAAATGTTACGAAAGTTTACAACTGTAAACAAAGACTACAAATGTAAACAAAGACACTAAACGTAAACAAAAACTACAAATGTAAACAGACTCTAAGTGTAAACAGACAACAAATGTAAACAAAGCCTCTAAATATAAACAAAGTACCTAAATGTAAGCAGACTTCAAATGTAAACAAAGAATACAAATGTAAACAAAGAGCACAAATGTTAAGTGACTCAAACTGTAAACAAACTCTCTAAATGTAAATAAAGTCTACAAATGTTGACAGACTCTAAATGGAAACAGACTACAAATGTAAACAAAAACTACAAACGTAAACCAACACTCTAAATGTAAACAAACACTACAAATATAAACAGACTCTAAATGGAAACAGACTACAAATGTAAACAAAAACTACAAACGTAAACCAACACTCTAAATGTAAACAAACACTACAAATGTAAACAAAACTAAAAGTAAACAAATACTACAAATATAAACAACGACTACAAATGTGAACAAAACTAAATATAAAATAATACTAGAAATATAAAAAAAGACTCTAAATGTAAGCAAAGACTGCAAACGTAAACAAAAACTCTAAATGGAAAAAAATAATAAAAATGTAAAAAAAGACTCTAAATGTAATAAAAATATCTGGGTATAAACAAAGACTACAAATGAAAACAGACTCTAAATACAAACAAAGTCTAAAAATAAAAACAAAGTCTCTAAATGTAAACAAAGGCTAAAAATGTAAACAAAGACTACAAATGTAAACAAAGGGACTAAATGTAAACACTTTAAATGTAAACAAAGACTACATATGTAAACAAAGAATTTAAATGTAAATAAAGACTACAAATGTAAACAAAGACCTTAAATGTAAACAGACTCTAAATGAAAACAAAGACTAAAAATGTAAGACTACAAATGTAAACAAAGACCTTAAATGTAAACAGACTCTAAATGAAAACAAAGACTAAAAATGTAATCAAAGACTACAAACGTAAACAAAGACTCTAAATGTAAAGAAGGTCTCTAAATGCAAACAAAGATTAAAAATGTAAACAAAGACTACAAATGTAAACAAAGACTACAAATATAAACAGACTCTAAATTGAAACAGACTACAAATGTAAACAAAAACTACAAACGTAAACTAACACTCTAAATGTAAACAAAGACTACAAATGTTAACAAAACTAAAAGTAAACAAATACTACAAATATAAAAAACGACTACAAATGTAAACAAAACTAAATGTAAACAAATACTAGAAATATAAACAAAGACTCTAAATGTAACCAAAAACTCTTGGTGTAAACAAGGACTCTAGGTGTAAAAAAGGACTACAAATGTAAACAAAGTCTCTAAATATAAACAAAGTCTAAATGTAAACAAAGACTACAAGTGTCAACAAAGACTACAAATGTAAGCAAAGACACTAAACGTAAACAAAAACTACAAACGTAAACAGATTCTAAGTGTAAACAGACAACAAATGTAAACAAAGCCTCTAAATATAAACAAAGTATCTAAATGTAAGCAGACTACAAATGTAAACAAAGAATACAAATGTAAACAAAGACACTAAACGTAAACAAAAACTACAAACGTAAACAGACTCTAAGTGTAAACAGACAACAAATGTAAACAAAGCCTTTAAATATAAACAATGTATCTAAATGTAAGCAGACTACAAATGTAAACAAAGAATACAAATGTAAACAAAAAGCACAAATGTTAAGTGACTCAAACTGTAAACAAACTCTCGAAATGTAAACAAAGTCTACAAATGTAAATATTCTATAAATGAAAATAGACTCTAAATGCAAACAGGCTAAAAATGTAAACAAAGACTACAAATATAAAGAATCTAAATGGAAACAGACTACAGATATAAACAAAAACTACAAACGTAAACTAACACTCTAAATGTAAACAAAGACTACAAATGTAAACAAAACTAAAAGTAAACAAATACTACAAATATAAACAATGACTACAAATGTAAACAAAGCTAAATGTAAACAAATACTAGAAATATAAACAAAGACTCTAAATGTAACCAGACTGCAAACGTAAACAAAGTCTCTAAATGGAAACAAATAATAAAAATGTAAACAAAGACTCTAAATGTAATAAAAAACTCTGGGTATAAACAAGGACTCTAGGTGTAAACAAGGACTACAAACGTAAACAGACTCTAAATGTAAACAAAGGCTAAAAATGTAAACAAAGACTACAAATGTAAACAAAGGCTCTAAATGTAAACAAACAAGCTATATGTAAACAAAGGCTAAAAATGTAAACAAAGACTACAAATGTAAACAAAGGGACTAAATGTAAACACTCTAAATGTAAACAAAGACTACATACGTAAACAAAGAATTTAAATGTAAATAAAGACTAAAACAAAGATTACAAATGTAAACAAAGACTACAAATGTAATTGTTTACATTTGTATTCTTTGTTTACATTTGTAGTCTGCTTACATTTAGATACTTTGTTTATATTTAGAGGCTTTGTTTACATTTGTTGTCTGTTTACATTTAGAATCTGTTTACGTTTGTAGTTTTTGTTTACGTTTAGTGTCTTTGCTTACATTTGTAGTCTTTGTTGACACTTGTAGTCTTTGTTTACATTTAGACTTTGTTTATATTTAGAGACTTTGTTTACATTTGTAGTCCTTTTTTACACCTAGAGTCCTTGTTTACACCAAGAGTTTTTGGTTACATTTAGAGTCTTTGTTTATATTTCTAGTATTTGTTTACAGTTAGTTTTGTTTACATTTGTAGTCGTTCTTTATATTTGTAGTATTTGTTTACTTTTAGTTTTGTTATCATTTGTAGTCTTTGTTTACATTTAGAGTGTTAGTTTACGTTTGTAGTTTTTGTTTACATTTGTAGTCTGTTTCCATTTAGAGTCTGTTTATATTTGTAGTCATTGTTTACATTTGTAGTCTTTGTTGACAAATGTAAACAAAGACTACAGACGTAAACAAAGACTCTAAATGTAAAGAAGGTCTCTAAATGCAAACAAAGATTACAAATGTAAACAAAGACTACAAATGTAATTGTTTACATTTGTATTCTTTGTTTACATTTGTAGTCCGCTTACATTTAAGACTCTAAATGTAAAGAAGGTCTCTAAATGCAAACAAAGATTACAAATGTAACCAAAGACTGCAAACGTAAACAAAGTCTCTAAATGTAAACAAAAAACTCTGGGTATAAACAAGGACTCTAGGTGTAAACAAGGACTACAAATGTAAACAGACTCTAAATGTAAACAAAGTCTAAAAATAAAAACAAAGGCTCTAAATGTAAACAAAGGCTAAATATGTAAACAAAGACTACAAATGTAAACAAAGGGTCTAAATGTAAACAAACAAGCTATATGTAAACAAAGACTACAAATGTAAACAAAGACACTAAATGGAACTCTAAATGTAAACAAAGAATAAAAATGTAAACAAAGACTACTAATGGTAACAAAGGCTCTAAATGTAAACAAACAAGCTATATGTAAACAAAGACTACAAATGTAAACAAAGACACTAAATGGAACTCTAAATGTAAACAAAGAATAAAAATGTAAACAAAGACATTAAATGTAAACAGAATCTTAATGAAAACAAAGACTAAAAATGTAAACAAAGACTCTAAATGTAAAGATGGTCTCTAAATGCAAACAAAGATTACAAATGTAAACAAAAACTACAAATGTAAACAAAGACTACAAATATAAACAAAAACTCTAAATGGAAATAGACTACAAATGTAAACAAAGACTACATATGTAAACAAAGACTGCAAACGTAAACAAAAACTCTAAATGGAAAGAAATAATAAAAATGTAAACAAAGACTCTAAATGTAATAAAAAACTCTGGGTATAAACAAGGACTCTAGGTGTAAACAAGGACTACAAATGTAAACAGACTCTAAATGTAGACAAAGTCTAAAAATAAAAACAAAGACTCTAAATGTAAACAAAGGCTAAAAATGTAAACAAAGACTACAAATGTAAACAAAGGCTCTAAATGTAAACAAACAAGCTATATATAAACAAAGACTACAAATGTAAACAAAGACACTAAATGGAACTCTAAATGTAAACAAAGAATAAAAATGTAAACAAAGACTACTAATGTAAACAAAGGCTCTAAATGTAAACAAACAAGCTATATGTAAACAAAGACAACAAATGTAAACGAAGACACTAAATGGAACTCTAAATGTAAACAAAGAATAAAAATGTAAACAAAGACTACAAATGTAAACAAAGACCTTAAATGTAAACAGACTCAAAATGAAAACAAAGACTAAAAATGTAAACAAAGACTACAAACGTAAACAAAGACTCCAAATGTAAAGAAGTTCTCTAAATGCAAACAAAGATTACAAATGTAAACAAAAACTACAAATGTAAACAAAGGCTACAAATATAAACAAAATCTCTAAATGGAAACAGACTACATTGTAAACAAAAACTACAAACGTAAACTAATACTCTAAATGTAAACAAGGACTACAAATGTAAACAGACTCTAAATGTAAACAAAGGCTAAAAATGTAAACAAAGACTACAAATGTAAACAAAGGCTCTAAATGTAAACAAACAAGCTATATGTAAACAAAGACTACAAATGTAAACAAAGACACTAAATGGAACTCTAAATGTAAACAAAGAATAAAAATGTAAACAAAGACTACAAATGTAAATAAAGACCTTAAATGTAAACAGAATCTTAATGAAAACAAAGACTAAAAATGTAAACAAAGACTCTAAATGTAAAGATGGTCTCTAAATGTAAACAAAGGCTAAAAATGTAAACAAAGACTACAAATGTAAACAAAGGGACTAAATGTAAACACTCTAAATGTAAACAAAGACTACATACGTAAACAAAGAATTTAAATGTAAATAAAGACTAAAACAAAGACTAAAAATGTAAACAAAGACTACAGACGTAAACAAAGACTCTAAATGTAAAGAAGGTCTCTAAATGCAAACAAAGATTACAAATGTAAACAAAGACTACAAATGTAATTGTTTACATTTGTATTCTTTGTTTACATTTGTAGTCTGCTTACGTTTAGATACTTTGTTTATATTTAGAGGCTTTGTTTACATTTGTTGTCTGTTTACATTTAGAATCTGTTTACGTTTGTAGTTTTTGTTTACGTTTAGTGTCTTTGCTTACATTTGTAGTCTTTGTTGACACTTGTAGTCTTTGTTTACATTTAGACTTTGTTTATATTTAGAGACTTTGTTTATATTTGTAGTCCTTTTTTACACCTAGAGTCCTTGTTTACACCAAGAGTTTTTGGTTACATTTAGAGTCTTTGTTTATATTTCTAGTATTTGTTTACAGTTAGTTTTGTTTACATTTGTAGTCGTTCTTTATGTTTGTAGTATTTGTTTACTTTTAGTTTTGTTAACATTTGTAGTCTTTGTTTACATTTAGAGTGTTAGTTTACGTTTGTAGTTTTTGTTTACATTTGTAGTCTGTTTCCATTTAGAGTCTGTTTATATTTGTAGTCATTGTTTACATTTGTAGTCTTTGTTGACAAATGTAAACAAAGACTACAGACGTAAACAAAGACTCTAAATGTAAAGAAGGTCTCTAAATGCAAACAAAGATTACAAATGTAAACAAAGACTACAAATGTAATTGTTTACATTTGTATTCTTTGTTTACATTTGTAGTCCGCTTACATTTAAGACTCTAAATGTAAAGAAGGTCTCTAAATGCAAACAAAGATTACAAATGTAAACAAAGACTACAAATGTAAACAAAGACTACAAATATAAACAGACTCTAAATGGAAACAGACTACAAATGTAAACAAAAACTATAAACGTAAACTAACACTCTATATGTAAACAGACTACAAATGTAAAAAAAACTAAATGTAAACAAATACTAGAAATATAAACAAAGGCTCTAAATGTAACCAAAGACTGCAAACGTAAACAAAGTCTCTAAATGTAAACAAAAAATAAAAATGTAAACAAAGACTCTAAATGTAATAAAAAACTCTGGGTATAAACAAGGACTCTAGGTGTAAACAAGGACTACAAATGTAAACAGACTCTAAATGTAAACAAAGTCTAAAAATAAAAACAAAGACTCTAAATGTAAACAAAGGCTAAATATGTAAACAAAGACTACAAATGTAAACAAAGGCTCTAAATGTAAACAAACAAGCTATATGTAAACAAAGACTACAAATGTAAACAAAGACACTAAATGGAACTCTAAATGTAAACAAAGAATAAAAATGTAAACAAAGACTACTAATGGTAACAAAGGCTCTAAATGTAAACAAACAAGCTATATGTAAACAAAGACTACAAATGTAAACAAAGACACTAAATGGAACTCTAAATGTAAACAAAGAATAAAAATGTAAACAAAGACATTAAATGTAAACAGAATCTTAATGAAAACAAAGACTAAAAATGTAAACAAAGACTCTAAATGTAAAGATGGTCTCTAAATGCAAACAAAGATTACAAATGTAAACAAAAACTACAAATGTAAACAAGGACTACAAATATAAACAAAAACTTTAAATGGAAATAGACTACAAATGTAAACAAAGACTACATATGTAAACAAAGACTGCAAACGTAAACAAAAACTCTAAATGGAAAGAAATAATAAAAATGTAAACAAAGACTCTAAATGTAATAAAAAACTCTGGGTATAAACAAGGACTCTAGGTGTAAACAAGGACTACAAATGTAAACAGACTCTAAATGTAGACAAAGTCTAAAAATAAAAACAAAGACTCTAAATGCAAACAAAGGCTAAAAATGTAAACAAAGACTACAAATGTAAACAAAGGCTCTAAATGTAAACAAACAAGCTATATGTAAACAAAGACTACAAATGTAAACAAAGACACTAAATGGAACTCTAAATGTAAACAAAGAATAAAAATGTAAACAAAGACTACTAATGTAAACAAAGGCTCTAAATGTAAACAAACAAGCTATATGTAAACAAAGACAACAAATGTAAACGAAGACACTAAATGGAACTCTAAATGTAAACAAAGAATAAAAATGTAAACAAAGACTACAAATGTAAACAAAGACCTTAAATGTAAACAGACTCAAAATGAAAACAAAGACTAAAAATGTAAACAAAGACTACAAACGTAAACAAAGACTCCAAATGTAAAGAAGTTCTCTAAATGCAAACAAAGATTACAAATGTAAACAAAAACTACAAATGTAAACAAAGGCTACAAATATAAACAAAATCTCTAAATGGAAACAGACTACATTGTAAACAAAAACTACAAACGTAAACTAATACTCTAAATGTAAACAAGGACTACAAATGTAAACAGACTCTAAATGTAAACAAAGGCTAAAAATGTAAACAAAGACTACAAATGTAAACAAAGGCTCTAAATGTAAACAAACAAGCTATATGTAAACAAAGACTACAAATGTAAACAAAGACACTAAATGGAACTCTAAATGTAAACAAAGAATAAAAATGTAAACAAAGACTACAAATGTAAATAAAGACCTTAAATGTAAACAGAATCTTAATGAAAACAAAGACTAAAAATGTAAACAAAGACTCTAAATGTAAAGATGGTCTCTAAATGTAAACAAAGGCTAAAAATGTAAACAAAGACTACAAATGTAAACAAAGGGACTAAATGTAAACACTCTAAATGTAAACAAAGACTACATACGTAAACAAATCATTTAAATGTAAATAAAGACTAAAACAAAGACTAAAAATGTAAACAAAGACTACAGACGTAAACAAAGACTCTAAATGTAAAGAAGGTCTCTAAATGCAAACAAAGATTACAAATGTAAACAAAGACTACAAATGTAATTGTTTACATTTGTATTCTTTGTTTACATTTGTAGTCTGCTTACATTTAGATACTTTGTTTATATTTAGAGGCTTTGTTTACATTTGTTGTCTGTTTACATTTAGAATCTGTTTACGTTTGTAGTTTTTGTTTACGTTTAGTGTCTTTGCTTACATTTGTAGTCTTTGTTGACACTTGTAGTCTTTGTTTACATTTAGACTTTGTTTATATTTAGAGACTTTGTTTACATTTGTAGTCCTTTTTTACACCTAGAGTCCTTGTTTACACCAAGAGTTTTTGGTTACATTTAGAGTCTTTGTTTATATTTCTAGTATTTGTTTACAGTTAGTTTTGTTTACATTTGTAGTCGTTCTTTATATTTGTAGTATTTGTTTACTTTTAGTTTTGTTAACATTTGTAGTCTTTGTTTACATTTAGAGTGTTAGTTTACGTTTGTAGTTTTTGTTTACATTTGTAGTCTGTTTCCATTTAGAGTCTGTTTATATTTGTAGTCATTGTTTACATTTGTAGTCTTTGTTGACAAATGTAAACAAAGACTACAGACGTAAACAAAGACTCTAAATGTAAAGAAGGTCTCTAAATGCAAACAAAGATTACAAATGTAAACAAAGACTACAAATGTAATTGTTTACATTTGTATTCTTTGTTTACATTTGTAGTCCGCTTACATTTAAGACTCTAAATGTAAAGAAGGTCTCTAAATGCAAACAAAGATTACAAATGTAAACAAAGACTACAAATGTAAACAAAGACTACAAATATAAACAGACTGTAAATGGAAACAGACTACAAATGTAAACAAAAACTATAAACGTAAACTAACACTCTATATGTAAACAGACTACAAATGTAAAAAAAACTAAATGTAAACAAATACTAGAAATATAAACAAAGGCTCTAAATGTAACCAAAGACTGCAAACGTAAACAAAGTCTCTAAATGTAAACAAAAAATAAAAATGTAAACAAAGACTCTAAATGTAATAAAAAACTCTGGGTATAAACAAGGACTCTAGGTGTAAACAAGGACTACAAATGTAAACAGACTCTAAATGTAAACAAAGTCTAAAAATAAAAACAAAGACTCTAAATGTAAACAAAGGCTAAAAATGTAAACAAAGACTACAAATGTAAACAAAGGCTCTAAATGTAAACAAACAAGCTATATGTAAACAAAGACTACAAATGTAAACAAAGACACTAAATGGAACTCTAAATGTAAACAAAGAATAAAAATGTAAACAAAGACTACTAATGTAAACAAAGGCTCTAAATGTAAACAAACAAGCTATATGTAAACAAAGACTACAAATGTAAACAAAGACACTAAATTGAACTCTAAATGTAAACAAAGAATAAAAATGTAAACAAAGAATAAAAATGTAAACAAAGACTACAAATGTAAACAAAGACCTTAAATGTAAACAGACTCTAAATGAAAACAAAGACTAAAAATGTAAACAAAGACTACAAACGTAAACAAAGACTCCAAATGTAAAGAAGTTCTCTAAATGCAAACAAAGATTACAAATGTAAACAAAAACTACAAATGTAAACAAAGGCTACAAATATAAACAAAAACTCTAAATGGAAACAGACTACAAATGTAAACAAAAACTACAAACGTAAACTAACACTCTAAATGTAAACAAGGACTACAAATGTAAACAGACTCTAAATGTAAACAAAGTCTAAAAATAAAAACAAAGACTCTAAATGTAAACAAAGGATAAAAATGTAAGCAAAGACTACAAATGTAAACAAAGGCTCTAAATGTAAACAAACACGCTATATGTAAACAAAGACTACAAATGTAAACAAAGACCCCAAATGGAACTCTAAATCTAAACAAAAAATAAAAATGTAAACAGACTAGAAATGTAAACAAAACTAAAAGTAAACAAATACTACAAATATAAACAACGACTACAAATGTAAACAAAACTGAATGTAAACAAATACTAGAAATATAAACAAAGACTCTAAATGTAACCAAAAATTCTTGGTGTAAACGAGGACTCTAGGTGTAAAAAAGGACTACAAACGTAAACAAAGTCTCTAAATATAAACAAAGTCTAAATGTAAACAAAGACTACAAGTGTAAACAAAGACTGCAAATGTAAACAAAAACTCTACATGTAAACAATCTCTCTAAATGTAAACAAAGACTACAAATATAAACGGACTCTAAATGTAAACAAAGTCACTAAATTTAAACAAAGAATACAAATGTAAACAAAGACTATAAATGTTAAGAAAGTTTACAACTGTAAACAAAGACTACAAATGTAAACAAAGACACTAAACGTAAACAAAAACTACAAATGTAAACAGACTCTAAGTGTAAACAGACAACAAATGTAAACAAAGCCTCTACATATAAACAAAGTACCTAAATGTAAGCAGACTACAAATGTAAACAAAGAAAACAAATGTAAACAAAGAGCACAAATGTTAAGTGACTCAAACTGTAAACAAAGTCTACAAATGTAAACAGACTATAAATGAAAACAGACTCTAAATGCAAACAGACTAAAAGTGTAAACAAAGACTACAAATATAAACAGACTCTAAATGGAAACAGACTACAAATGTAAACAAAAACTACAAACGTAAACCAACACTCTAAATGTAAACAAAGACTACAAATGTAAACAAAACTAAAAGTAAACAAATACTACAAATATAAACAACGACTACAAATGTAAACAAAACTAAATGTAAACAAATACTAGAAATATAAACAAAGACTCTAAATGTAACCAAAGACTGCAAACGTAAACAAAAACTCTAAATGGAAAAAAATAATAAAAATGTAAACAAAGACTCTAAATGTTATAAAAAACTCTGGGTATAAACAAGGACTCTAGGTGTAAACAAGGACTACAAATGTAAACAGACTCTAAATGTAAACAAAGTCTAAAAATAAAAACAAAGACTCTAAATGTAAACAAAGGCTAAATATGTAAACAAAGACTACAAATGTAAACAAAGGCTCTAAATGTAAACAAACAAGCTATATGTAAACAAAGACTACAAATGTAAACAAAGACACTAAATGGAACTCTAAATGTAAACAAAGAATAAAAATGTAAACAAAGACTACTAATGGTAACAAAGGCTCTAAATGTAAACAAACAAGCTATATGTAAACAAAGACTACAAATGTAAACAAAGACACTAAATGGAACTCTAAATGTAAACAAAGAATAAAAATGTAAACAAAGACATTAAAGTAAACAGAATCTTAATGAAAACAAAGACTAAAAATGTAAACAAAGACTCTAAATGTAAAGATGGTCTCTAAATGCAAACAAAGATTACAAATGTAAACAAAAACTACAAATGTAAACAAAGACTACAAATATAAACAAAAACTCTAAATGGAAATAGACTACAAATGTAAACAAAGACTACATATGTAAACAAAGACTGCAAACGTAAACAAAAACTCTAAATGGAAAGAAATAATAAAAATGTAAACAAAGACTCTAAATGTAATAAAAAACTCTGGGTATAAACAAGGACTCTAGGTGTAAACAAGGACTACAAATGTAAACAGACTCTAAATGTAGACAAAGTCTAAAAATAAAAACAAAGACTCTAAATGTAAACAAAGGCTAAAAATGTAAACAAAGACTACAAATGTAAACAAAGGCTCTAAATGTAAACAAACAAGCTATATGTAAACAAAGACTACAAATGTAAACAAAGACACTAAATGGAACTCTAAATGTAAACAAAGAATAAAAATGTAAACAAAGACTACTAATGTAAACAAAGGCTCTAAATGTAAACAAACAAGCTATATGTAAACAAAGACAACAAATGTAAACGAAGACACTAAATGGAACTCTAAATGTAAACAAAGAATAAAAATGTAAACAAAGACTACAAATGTAAACAAAGACCTTAAATGTAAACAGACTCAAAATGAAAACAAAGACTAAAAATGTGAACAAAGACTACAAACGTAAACAAAGACTCCAAATGTAAAGAAGTTCTCTAAATGCAAACAAAGATTACAAATGTAAACAAAAACTACAAATGTAAACAAAGGCTACAAATATAAACAAAATCTCTAAATGGAAACAGACTACATTGTAAACAAAAACTACAAACGTAAACTAATACTCTAAATATAAACAAGGACTACAAATGTAAACAGACTCTAAATGTAAACAAAGTCTAAAAATAAAAACAAAGACTCTAAATGTAAACAAAGGATAAAAATGTAAACAAAGACTACAAATGTAAACAAAGTCTCTAAATGTAAACAAACACGCTATATGTAAACAAAGACTACAAATGTAAACAAAGACCCCAAATGGAACTCTAAATCTAAACAAAAAATAAAAATGTAAACAGACTACAAATGTAAACAAAACTAAAAGTAAACAAATACTACAAATATAAACAACGACTACAAATGTAAACAAAACTAAATGTAAACAAATACTACAAATATAAACAAAGACTCTAAATGTATCCAAAAACTCTTGGTGTAAACAAGGACTCTAGGTGTAAAAAAGGACTAGAAATGTAAACAAAGTCTCTAAATATAAACAAAGTCCAAATGTAAACAAAGACTACAAGTGTCAACAAAGACTACAAATGTAAACAAAAACTCTACATGTAAACAGTCTCTCTAAATGTAAACAAAGACTACAAATATAAACGGACTCTAAATGTAAACAAAGTCTCTAAATTTAAACAAAGAATACAAATGTAGACAAAGACTATAAATGTTAAGAAAGTTTACAACTGTAAACAAAGACTACAAATGTAAACAAAGACACTAAACGTAAACAAAAACTACAAACGTAAACAGACTCTAAGTGTAAACAGACAACAAATGTAAACAAAGCCTCTAAATATAAACAAAGTATCTAAATGTAAGCAGACTACAAGTGTAAACAAAGAATACAAATGTAAACAAAGACACTAAACGTAAACAAAAACTACAAACGTAAACAGACTCTAAGTGTAAACAGACAACAAATGTAAACAAAGCCTTTAAATATAAACAATGTATCTAAATGTAAGCAGACTACAAATGTAAACAAAGAATACAAATGTAAACAAAAAGCACAAATGTTAAGTGACTCAAACTGTAAACAAACTCTCGAAATGTAAACAAAGTCTACAAATGTAAACATTCTATAAATGAAAATAGACTCTAAATGCAAACAGACTAAAAATGTAAACAAAGACTACAAATATAAAGAATCTAAATGGAAACAGACTACAAATGTAAACAAAAACTACAAACGTAAACTAACACTCTAAATGTAAACAAAGACTACAAATGTAAACAAAACTAAAAGTAAACAAATACTACAAATATAAACAATGACTACAAATGTAAACAAAACTAAATGTAAACAAATACTAGAAATATAAACAAAGACTCTAAATGTAATAAAAAACTCTGGGTATAAACATGGACTATAGGTGTAAACAAGGACTACAAACGTAAACAGACTCTAAATGTAAACAAAGGCTAAAAATGTAAACAAAGACTACAAATGTAAACAAAGACACTAAATGTAAACAGAATCTTAATGAAAACAAAGACTAAAAATGTAAACAAAGACTCTAAATGTAAAGATGGTCTCTAAATGCAAACAAAGATTACAAATGTAAACAAAAACTACAAATGTAAACAAAGACTACAAATATAAACAAAAACTCTAAATGGAAACAGACTACAAATGTAAACAAAGACTACATATGTAAACAAAGACTGCAAACGTAAACAGTCTCTAAATGGAAACAAATAATAAAAATGTAAACAAAGACTCTAAATGTAATAAAAAACTCTGGGTATAAACATGGACTATAGGTGTAAACAAGGACTACAAACGTAAACAGACTCTAAATGTAAACAAAGGCTAAAAATGTAAACAAAGACTACAAATGTAAACAAAGACACTAAATGTAAACAGAATCTTAATGAAAACAAAGACTAAAAATGTAAACAAAGACTCTAAATGTAAAGATGGTCTCTAAATGCAAACAAAGATTACAAATGTAAACAAAAACTACAAATGTAAACAAAGACTACAAATATAAACAAAAACTCTAAATGGAAACAGACTACAAATGTAAACAAAGACTACATATGTAAACAAAGACAGCAAACGTAAACAAAAACTCTAAATGGAAACAAATAATAAAAATGTAAACAAAGACTCTAAATGTAATAAAAAACTCTGGGTATAAACAAGGACTACAAATGTAAACTGACTCTAAATATAAACAAAGTCTAAAAACAAAAACAGACTCTAAATGTAAACAAAGGCTAAAAATGTAAACAAAGACTACAAATGTAAACAAAGGGACTAAATGTAAACACTCTAAATGTAAACAAAGACTACATATGTAAACAAAGAATTTAAATGTAAATAAAGACTACAAATGTAAACAAAGACCTTAAATGTAAACAGACTCTAAATGAAAACAGTCTACAAATGTAAACATTCTATAAATGAAAATAGACACTAAATGCAAACAGACTAAAAATGTAAACAAAGACTACAAATATAAAGAATCTAAATGGAAACAGACTACAAATGTAAACAAAAACTACAAACGTAAACTAACACTCTAAATGTAAACAAAGACTACAAATGTAAACAAAACTAAAAGTAAACAAATACTACAAATATAAACAATGACTACAAATGTAAACAAAACTAAATGTAAACAAATACTAGAAATATAAACAAAGACTCTAAATGTAACCAAAGACTGCAAACGTAAACAAAGTCTCTAAATGGAAACAAATAATAAAAATGTAAACAAAGACTCTAAATGTAATAAAAAACTCTGGGTATAAACATGGACTCTAGGTGTAAACAAGGACTACAAACGTAAACAGACTCTAAATGTAAACAAAGGCTAAAAATGTAAACAAAGACTACAAATGTAAACAAAGGCTATAAATGTAAACAAACACGCTATATGTAAACAAAGACTACAAATGTAAACAAAGACACTAAATGTAAACAGAATCTTAATGAAAACAAAGACTAAAAATGTAAACAAAGACTCTAAATGTAAAGATGGTCTCTAAATGCAAACAAAGATTACAAATGTAAACAAAAACTACAAATGTAAACAAAGACTGCAAACGTAAATAAAAACTCTAAATGGAAACAAATAATAAAAATGTAAACAAAGACTCTAAATGTAATAAAAAACTCTGGGTATAAACAAGGACTACAAATGTAAACTGACTCTAAATATAAACAAAGTCTAAAAATAAAATCAGACTCTAAATGAAAACAAAGGCTAAAAATGTAAACAAAGATTACAAATGTAAACAAAGGGACTAAATGTAAACACTTTAAATGTAAACAAAGAATACATATGTAAACAAAGACTATAAATGTTAAGAAAATCTACAACTGTAAACAAAGACTACAAATGTAAACAAAGACACTAAACGTAAACAAAAACTACAAACGTAAACAGACTCTAAGTGTAAACAGACTACAAATGTAAACAAAAACTATAAACGTAAACTAACACTCTATATGTAAACAGACTACAAATGTAAACAAAACTAAATGTAAACAAATACTAGAAATATAAACAAAGGATCTAAATGTAACCAAAGACTGCAAACGTAAACAAAGTCTCTAAATGTAAACAAAAAATAAAAATGTAAACAAAGACTCTAAATGTAATAAAAAACTCTGGGTATAAACAAGGACTCTAGGTGTAAACAAGGACTACAAATGTAAACACACTCTAAATGTAAACAAAGTCTAAAAATAAAAACAAAGACTCTAAATGTAAACAAAGGCTAAAAATGTAAACAAAGACTACAAATGTAAACAAAGGCTCTAAATGTAAACAAACAAGCTATATGTAAACAAAGACTACAAATGTAAACAAAGACACTAAATTGAACTCTAAATGTAAACAAAGAATAAAAATGTAAACAAAGAATAAAAATGTAAATGAAGACTACAAATGTAAACAAAGACCTTAAATGTAAACAGACTCTAAATGAAAACAAAGACTAAAAATGTAAACAAAGACTACAAACGTAAACAAAGACTCCAAATGTAAAGAAGTTCTCTAAATGCAAACAAAGATTACAAATGTAAACAAAAACTACAAATGTAAACAAAGGCTACAAATATAAACAAAAACTCTAAATAGAAACAGACTACAAATGTAAACAAAAACTACAAACGTAAACTAACACTCTAAATGTAAACAAGGACTACAAATGTAAACAGACTCTAAATGTAAACAAAGTCTAAAAATAAAAACAAAGACTATAAATGTAAACAAAGGATAAAAATGTAAGCAAAGACTACAAATGTAAACAAAGGCTCTAAATGTAAACAAACACGCTATATGTAAACAAAGACTACAAATGTAAACAAAGACCCCAAATGGAACTCTAAATCTAAACAAAAAATAAAAATGTAAACAGACTACAAATGTAAACAAAACTAAAAGTAAACAAATACTACAAGTATAAACAACGACTACAAATGTAAACAAAACTGAATGTAAACAAATACTAGAAATATAAACAAAGACTCTAAATGTAACCAAAAATTCTTGGTGTAAACGAGGACTCTAGGTATAAAAAAGGACTACAAACGTAAACAAAGTCTCTAAATATAAACAAAGTCTAAATGTAAACAAAGACTACAAGTGTAAACAGAGACTGCAAATGTAAACAAAAACTCTACATGTAAACAATCTCTCTAAATGTAAACAAAGACTACAAATATAAACGGACTCTAAATGTAAACAAAGTCACTAAATTTAAACAAAGAATACAAATGTAAACAAAGACTATAAATGTTAAGAAAGTTTACAACTGTAAACAAAGACTACAAATGTAAACAAAGACACTAAACGTAAACAAAAACTACAAATATAAACAGACTCTAAGTGTAAACAGACAACAAATGTAAACAAAGCCTCTACATATAAACAAAGTACCTAAATGTAAGCAGACTACAAATGTAAACAAAGAATACAAATGTAAACAAAGAGCACAAATGTTAAGTGACTCAAACTGTAAACAAAGTCTACAAATGTAAACAGACTATAAATGAAAACAGACTCTAAATGCAAACAGACTAAAAGTGTAAACAAAGACTACAAACGTAAACCAACACTCTAAATCTAAACAAAGACTACAAATGTAAACAAAACTAAAAGTAAACAAATACTACAAATATAAACAACGACTACAAATGTAAACAAAACTAAATGTAAACAAATACTAGAAATATAAACAAAGACTCTAAATGTAACCAAAGACTGCAAACGTAAACAAAAACTCTAAATGGAAAAAAATAATAAAAATGTAAACAAAGACTCTAAATGTAATAAAAAACTCTGGGTATAAACAAGGACTCTAGGTGTAAACAAGGACTACAAATGTAAACAGACTCTAAATGTAAACAAAGTCTAAAAATAAAAACAAAGACTCTAAATGTAAACAAAGGCTCTAAATGTAAACAAACAAGCTATATGTAAACAAAGACTACAAATGTAAACAAAGACACTAAATGGAACTCTAAATGTAAACAAAGAATAAAAATGTAAACAAAGACATTAAATGTACACAGAATCTTAATGAAAACAAAGACTAAAAATGTAAACAAAGACTCTAAATGTAAAGATGGTCTCTAAATGCAAACAAAGATTACAAATGTAAACAAAAACTACAAATGTAAACAAAGACTACAAATAAAAACAAAAACTCTAAATGGAAATAGACTACAAATGTAAACAAAGACTACATATGTAAACAAAGACTGCAAACGTAAACAAAAACTCTAAATGGAAACAAATAATAAAAATGTAAACAAAGACTCTAAATGTAATAAAAAAATCTGGGTATAAACAAGGACTACAAATGTAAACTGACTCTAAATATAAACAAAGTCTAAAAATAAAAACAGACTTAAATGTAAACAAAGGCTAAAAATGTAAACAAAGACTCTAAATGTAATAAAAAACTCTGGGTATAAACAAGGACTCTAGGTGTAAACAAGGACTACAAATGTAAACAGACTCTAAATGTAAACAAAGTCTAAAAATAAAAACAAAGACTCTAAATGTAAACAAAGGCTAAAAATGTAAACAGACTACAAATGTAAACAAAGGCTCTAAATGTAAACAAACAAGCTATATGTAAACAAAGACTACAAATGTAAACAAAGACACTAAATGGAACTCTAAATGTAAACAAGGAATAAAAATGTAAACAAAGACTACTAATGTAAACAAAGGCTCTAAATGTAAACAAACAAGCTATATGTAAACAAAGACTACCAATGTAAACAAAGACACTAAATGGAACTCTAAATGTGAACAAAGAATAAAAATGTAAACAAAGACTACAAATGTAAACAAAGACCTTAAATGTAAACAGACTCTAAATGAAAACAAAGACTAAAAATGTAAACAAAGACTACAAACGTAAACAGACTCCAAATGTAAAGAAGTTCTCTAAATGCAAACAAAGATTACAAATGTAAACAAAAACTACAAATGTAAACAAAGGCTACAAATATAAACAAAAACTCTAAATGGAAACAGACTACATTGTAAACAAAAACTACAAATGTAAACTAACACTCTAAATGTAAACAAGGACTACAAATGTAAACAGACTCTAAATGTAAACAAAGTCTAAAAATAAAAACAAAGACTCTAAATGTAAACAAAGGATAAAAATGTAAACAAAGACTACAAATGTAAACAAAGGCTCTAAATGTAAACAAACACGCTATATGTAAACAAAGACTACAAATGTAAACAAAGACCCCAAATGGAACTCTAAATCTAAACAAAAAATAAAAATGTAAACAGACTACAAATGTAAACAAAACTAAAAGTAAACAAATACTACAAATATAAACAACGACTACAAATGTTAACAAAACTAAATGTAAACAAATACTAGAAATATAAACAAAGACTCTAAATGTAACCAAAAATTCTTGGTGTAAACAAGGACTCTAGGTGTAAAAAAGGACTACAAACGTAAACAAAGTCTCTAAATATAAACAAAGTCTAAATGTAAACAAAGACTACAAGTGTCAACAAAGACTACAAATGTAAACAAAAACTCTACATGTAAACAGTCTCTCTAAATGTAAACAAAGACTACAAATATAAACGGACTCTAAATGTAAACAAAGTCTCTAAATTTAAACAAAGAATACAACTGTAGACAAAGACTATAAATGTTAAGAAAGTTTACAACTGTAAACAAAGACTACAAATGTAAACAAAGACACTAAACGTAAACAAAAACTACAAACGTAAACAGACTCTAAGTGTAAACAGACAACAAATGTAAACAAAACCTCTAAATATAAACAAAGTATCTAAATGTAAGCAGACTACAAATGTAAACAAAGAATACAAATGTAAACAAAGACACTAAACGTAAACAAAAACTACAAACGTAAACAGACTCTAAGTGTAAACAGACAACAAATGTAAACAAAGCCTTTAAATATAAACAATGTATCTAAATGTAAGCAGACTACAAATGTAAACAAAGAATACAAATGTAAACAAAAAGCGCAAATGTTAAGTGACTCAAACTGTAAACAAACTCTCGAAATGTAAACAAAGTCTACAAATGTAAACATTCTATAAATGAAAATAGACTCTAAATGCAAACAGACTAAAAATGTAAACAAAGACTACAAATATAAAGAATCTAAATGGAAACAGACTACAAATGTAAACAAAAACTACAAACGTAAACAAAGACTCTAAATGTAACCAAAGACTGCAAACGTAAACAGTCTCTAAATGGAAACAAATAATAAAAATGTAAACAAAGACTCTAAATGTAATAAAAAACTCTGGGTATAAACATGGACTCTAGGTGTAAACAAGGACTACAAACGTAAACAGACTCTAAATGTAAACAAAGGCTAAAAATGTAAACAAAGACTACAAATGTAAACAAAGACACTAAATGTAAACAGAATCTTAATGAAAACAAAGACTAAAAATGTAAACAAAGACTCTAAATGTAAAGATGGTCTCTAAATGCAAACAAAGATTACAAATGTAAACAAAAACTACAAATGTAAACAAAGACTACAAATATAAACAAAAACTCTAAATGGAAACAGACTACAAATGTAAACAAAGATTACATATGTAAACAAAGACTGCAAACGTAAACAAAAACTCTAAATGGAAACAAATAATAAAAATGTAAACAAAGACTCTAAATGTAATAAAAAACTCTGGGTATAAACAAGGACTACAAATGTAAACTGACTCTAAATATAAACAAAGTCTAAAAATAAAAACAGACTCTAAATGTAAACAAAGGCTAAAAATGTAAACAAAGACTACAAATGTAAACAAAGGGACTAAATGTAAACACTCTAAATGTAAACAAAGACTACATATGTAAACAAAGAATTTAAATGTAAATAAAGACTACAAATGTAAACAAAGACTCCAAATGTAAAGAAGTTCTCTAAATGCAAACAAAGATTACAAATGTAAACAAAAACTACAAATGTAAACAAAGGCTACAAATATAAACAAAAACTCTAAATGGAAACAGACTACATTGTAAACAAAAACTACAAACGTAAACTAACACTCTAAATGTAAACAAGGACTACAAATGTAAACAGACTCTAAATGTAAACAAAGTCTAAAAATAAAAACAAAGACTCTAAATGTAAACAAAGGATAAAAATGTAAACAAAGACTACAAATGTAAACAAAGGCTCTAAATGTAAACAAACACGCTATATGTAAACAAAGACTACAAATGTAAACAAAGACCCCAAATGGAACTCTAAATCTAAACAAAAAATAAAAATGTAAACAGACTACAAATGTAAACAAAACTAAAAGTAAACAAATACTACAAATATAAACAACGACTACAAATGTAAACAAAACTAAATGTAAACAAATACTAGAAATATAAACAAAGACTCTAAATGTAACCAAAAATTCTTGGTGTAAACAAGGACTCTAGGTGTAAAAAAGGACTACAAACGTAAACAAAGTCTCTAAATATAAACAAAGTCTAAATGTAAACAAAGACTACAAATATAAACGGACTCTAAAAGTAAACAAAGTCACTAAATTTAAACAAAGAATACAAATGTAAACAAAGACTATAAATGTTAAGAAAGTTTACAACTGTAAACAAAGACTACAAATGTAAACAAAGACACTAAACGTAAACAAAAACTACAAATGTAAACAGACTCTAAGTGTAAACAGACAACAAATGTAAACAAAGCCTCTACATATAAACAAAGTACCTAAATGTAAGCAGACTACAAATGTAAACAAAGAATACAAATGTAAACAAAGAGCACAAATGTTAAGTGACACAAACTGTAAACAAACTCTCTAAATGTAAACAAAGTCTACAAATGTAAACAGACTATAAATGAAAACAGACTCTAAATGCAAACAGACTAAAAGTGTAAACAAAGACTACAAATATAAACAGACTCTAAATGGAAACAGACTACAAATGTAAACAAAAACTACAAACGTAAACCAACACTCTAAATGTAAACAAAGACTACAAATGTAAACAAAACTAAAAGTAAACAAATACTACAAATATAAACAACGACTACAAATGTAAACAAAACTAAATGTAAACAAATACTAGAAATATAAACAAAGACTCTAAATGTAACCAAAGACTGCAAACGTAAACAAAAACTCTAAATGGAAAAAAATAATAAAAATGTAAACAAAGACTCTAAATGTAATAAAAAACTCTGGGTATAAACAAGGACTCTAGGTGTAAACAAGGACCACAAATGTAAACAGACTCTAATTGTAAACAAAGTCTAAAAATAAAAACAAAGACTCTAAATGTAAACAAAGGCTAAAAATGTAAACAAAGACTACAAATGTAAACAAAGGCTCTAAATGTAAACAAACAAGCTATATGTAAACAAAGACTACAAATGTAAACAAAGGCACTAAATGGAACTCTAAATGTAAACAAAGAATAAAAATTTAAACAAAGACTACAAATGTAAACAAAGACCTTAAATGTAAACAGAATCTTAATGAAAACAAAGACTGAAAATGTAAACAAAGACTCTAAATGTAAAGATGGTCTCTAAATGCAAACAAAGATTACAAATGTAAACAAAAACTACAAATGTAAACAAAGACTACAAATATAAACATAAACTCTAAATGGAAACAGACTACAAATGTAAAAAAAGACTACATATGTAAACAAAGACTGCAAACGTAAACAAAAACTCTAAATGGAAACAAATAATAAAAATGTAAACAAAGACTCTAAATGTAATAAAAAACTCTGGGTATAAACAAGGACTACAAATGTAAACTGACTCTAAATATAAACAAAGTCTAAAAATAAAAACAGACTCTAAATGTAAACAAAGGCTAAAAATGTAAACAAAGTCTACAAATGTAAACAAAGGGACTAAATGTAAACACTCTAAATGCAAACAAAGACTACATATGTAAACAAAGAATTTAAATGTAAATAAAGACTACAAATGTAAACAAAGACCTTAAATGTAAACAGACTCTAAATGAAAACAAAGACTAAAAATGTAAACAAAGACTACAGACGTAAACAAAGACTCTAAATGTAAAGAAGGTCTCTAAATGCAAACAAAGATTACAAATGTAAACAAAGACTACAAATTTAAACAAAGACTACAAATATAAACAGACTCTAAATGGAAACAGACTACAAATGTAAACAAAAACTATAAACGTAAACTAACACTCTATATGTAAACAGACTACAAATGTAAACAAAACTAAATGTAAACAAATACTAGAAATATAAACAAAGGCTCTAAATGTAACCAAAGACTGCAAACGTAAACAAAGTCTCTAAATGTAAACAAAAAATAAAAATGTAAACAAAGACTCTAAATATAATAAAAAACTCTGGGTATAAACAAGGACTCTAGGTGTAAACAAGGACTACAAATGTAAACAGACTCTAAATGTAAACAAAGTCTAAAAATAAAAACAAAGACTAAAAATGTAAACAAAGACTACAAATGTAAACAAAGGCTCTAAATGTAAACAAACAAGCTATATGTAAACAAAGACTACAAATGTAAACAAAGACACTAAATGGAACTCTAAATGTAAACAAAGAATAAAAATGTAAACAAAGACTACTAATGTAAACAAAGTCTCTAAATGTAAACAAACAAGCTATATGTAAACAAAGACACTAAATGGAACTCTAAATGTAAACAAAGAATAAAAATGTAAACAAAGACTACAAATGTAAACAAAGACCTTAAATGTAAACAGCTCTAAATGAAAACAAAGACTAAAAATGTAAACAAAGACTACAAACGTAAACAAAGACTCCAAATGTAAAGAAGTTCTCTAAATGCAAACAAAGATTACAAATGTAAACAAAAACTACAAATGTAAACAAAGGCTACAAATATAAACAAAAACTCTAAATGTAAACAGAATACAAATGTAAACAAAAACTACAAACGTAAACTAACACTCTAAATGTAAACAAGGACTACAAATGTAAACAGACTCTAAATGTAAACAAAGTCTAAAATAAAAAACAAATACTCTAAATGTAAACAAAGGATAAAAATGTAAACAAAGACTACAAATGTAAACAAAGGCTCTAAATGTAAACAAACACGCTATATGTAAACAAAGACTACAAATGTAAACAAAGACCCCAAATGGAACTCTAAATCTAAACAAAAAATAAAAATGTAAACAGACTACAAATGTAAACAAAACTAAAAGTAAACAAATACTACAAATATAAACAACGACTACAAATTTAAACAAAACTAAATGTAAACAAATACTAGAAATATAAACAAAGACTCTAAATGTAACCAAAAATTCTTGGTGTAAACAATGACTCTAGGTGTAAAAAAGGACTACAAACGTAAACAAAAACTCTAAATGGAAAAAAATAATAAAAATGTAAACAAAGACTCTAAATGTAATAAAAAACTCTGGGTATAAACAAGGACTCTAGGTGTAAACAAGGACCACAAATGTAAACAGACTCTAAATTTAAACAAAGTCTAAAAATAAAAACAAAGACTCTAAATGTAAACAAAGGCTAAAAATGTAAACAAAGACTACAAGTGTAAACAAAGGCTCTAAATGTAAACAAACAAGCTATATGTAAACAAAGACTACAAATGTAAACAAAGACACTAAATGGAACTCTAAATGTAAACAAAGAATAAAAATGTAAACAAAGACAACTAATGTAAACAAAGGCTCTAAATGTAAACAAACAAGCTATATGTAAACAAAGACTACAAATGTAAACAAAGACACTAAATGGAACTCTAAATGTAAACAAAGAATAAAAATGTAAACAAAGACCTTAAATGTAAACAGAATATTAATGAAAACAAAGACTAAAAATGTAAACGAAGACTCTAAATGTAAAGATGGTCTCTAAATGCAAACAAAGATTACAAATGTAAACAAAAACTACAAATGTAAACAAAGACAACAAATATAAACAAAAACTCCAAATGGAAATAGACTACAAATGTAAACAAAGACTACATATGTAAACAAAGACTGCAAACGTAAACAAAAACTCTAAATGGAAACAAATAATAAAAATGTAAACAAAGACTCTAAATGTAATAAAAAACTCTGGGTATAAACAAGGACTACAAATGTAAACTGACTCTAAATATAAACAAAGTCTAAAAATAAAAACAGACTCTAAATGTAAACAAAGGCTAAAAATGTAAACAAAGACTACAAATGTAAACAAAGGGACTAAATGTAAACACTCTAAATGTAAACAAAGACTACATATGTAAACAAAGAATTTAAATGTAAATAAAGACTACAAATGTAAACAAAGACCTTAAATGTAAACAGACTCTAAGTGAAAACAAAGACTAAAAATGTAAACAAAGACTACAGACGTAAACAAAGACTCTAAATGTAAAGAAGGTCTCTAAATGCAAACAAAGATTACAAATGTAAACGAAGACTACAAATGTAAACAAAGACTACAAATTTAAACAGACTCTAAATGGAAACAGACTACAAATGTAAACAAAAACTATAAACGTAAACTAACACTCTATATGTAAACAGACTACAAATGTAAACAAAACTAAATGTAAACAAATACTAGAAATATAAACAAAGGCTCTAAATGTAACCAAAGACTGCAAACGTAAACAAAGTCTCTAAATGTAAACAAAAAATAAAAATGTAAACAAAGACTCTAAATGTAATAAAAAACTCTGGGTATAAACAAGGACTCTAGGTGTAAACAAGGACTACAAAAGTAAACAGACTCTAAATGTAAACAAAGTCTAAAAATAAAAACAAAGACTCTAAATGTACACAAAGGCTAAAAATGTAAACAAAGACTACAAATGTAAACAAAGGCTCTAAATGTAAACAAACAAGCTATATGTAAACAAAGACTACAAATGTAAACAAAGACACTAAATGGAACTCTAAATGTAAACAAAGAATAAAAATGTAAACAAAGACTACTAATGTAAACAAAGGCTCTAAATGTAAACAAACAAGCTATATGTAAACAAAGACTACAAATGTAAACAAAGACCTTAAATGTAAACAGACTCTAAATGAAAACAAAGACTAAAAATGTAAACAAAGACTACAAACGTAAGCAAAGACTCCAAATGTAAAGAAGTTCTCTAAATGCAAACAAAGATTACAAATGTAAACAAAAACTACAAATGTAAACAAAGGCTACAAATATAAACAAAAACTCTAAATGGAAACAGACTACATTGTAAACAAAAACTACAAACGTAAACTAACACTCTAAATGTAAACAAGGACTACAAATGTAAACGGACTCTAAATGTAAACAAAGTCTAAAAATAAAAACAAAGACTCTAAATGTAAACAAAGGATAAAAATGTAAACAAAGACTACAAATGTAAACAAAGGCTCTAAATGTAAACAAACACGCTATATGTAAACAAAGACTACAAATGTAAACAAAGACCCCAAATGGAACTCTAAATCTAAACAAAAAATAAAAATGTAAACAGACTACAAATGTAAACAAAACTAAAAGTAAACAAATACTACAAATATAAACAACGACTACAAATGTAAACAAAACTAAATGTAAACAAATACTAGAAATATAAACAAAGACTCTAAATGTAACCAAAAATTCTTGGTGTAAACAAGGACTCTAGGTGTAAAAAAGGACTACAAACGTAAACAAAGTCTCTAAATATAAACAAAGTCTAAATGTAAACAAAGTCTACAAGTGTAAACAAAGCCTGCAAATGTAAACAAAACTCTACATGTAAACAATCTCTCTAAATGTAAACAAAGACTACAAATATAAACGGACTCTAAAAGTAAACAAAGTCACTAAATTTAAACAAAGAATACAAATGTAAACAAAGACTATAAATGTTAAGAAAGTTTACAACTGTAAACAAAGACTACAAATGTAAACAAAGACACTAAACGTAAACAAAAACTACAAATGTAAACAGACTCTAAGTGTAAACAGACAACGAATGTAAACAAAGCCTCTACATATAAACAAAGTACCTAAATGTAAGCAGACTACAAATGTAAACAAAGAATACAAATGTAAACAAAGAGCACAAATGTTAAGTGACTCAAACTGTAAACAAACTCTCTAAATGTAAACAAAGTCTACAAATGTAAACAGACTATAAATGCAAACAGACTAAAAGTGTAAACAAAGACTACAAATATAAACAGACTCTAAATGGAAACAGACTACAAATGTAAACAAAAACTACAAACGCAAACCAACACTCTAAATGTAAACAAAGACTACAAATGTAAACAAAACTAAAAGTAAACAAATACTACAAATATAAACAACGACTACAAATGTAAACAAAACTAAATGTAAACAAATACTAGAAATATAAACAAAGACTCTAAATGTAACCAAAGACTGCAAACGTAAACAAAAACTCTAAATGAAAAAAAATAATAAAAATGTAACAAAGACTCTAAATGTAATAAAAAACTCTGGGTATAAACAAGGACTACAAATGTAAACAGACTCTAAATACAAACAAAGTCTAAAAATAAAAACAAAGTCTCTAAATGTAAACAAAGGCTAAAAATGTAAACAAAGACCAAAATGTAAACAGACTCTAAATGTAAACAAAGACTACAAATGTAAACAAAGACTACAAATATAAACAAACTCTAAATGGAAACAGACTACAAATGTAAACAAAAACAACAAACGTAAACTAACACTCTAAATGTAAACAAAGACTACAAATGTTAACAAAACTAAAAGTAAACAAATACTACAAATATAAAGAACGACTACAAATGTAAACAAAACTAAATGTAAACAAATACTACAAATATAAACAAAGACTCTAAATGTAACCAAAAACTCTTGGTGTAAACAAGGACTCTAGGTGTAAAAAAGGACGACAAATGTAAACAAAGTCTCTAAATATAAACAAAGTCCAAATGTAAACAAAAACTACAAGTGTCAACAAAGACTACAAATGTAAACAAAAACTCTACATGTAAACAGTCTCTCTAAATGTAAACAAAGACTACAAATATAAACGGACTCTAAATGTAAACAAAGTCTCTAAATTTAAACAAAGAATACAAATGTAGACAAAGACTATAAATGTTAAGAAAGTTTACAACTGTACACAAAGACTACAAATGTAAACAAAGACACTAAACGTAAACAAAAACTACAAACGTAAACAGACTCTAAGTGTAAACAGACAACAAATGTAAACAAAGCCTCTAAATATAAACAAAGTATCTAAATGTAAGCAGACTACAAATGTAAACAAAGAATACAAATGTAAACAAAAACACTAAACGTAAACAAAAACTACAAACGTAAACAGACTCTAAGTGCAAACAGACAACAAATGTAAACAAAGCCTTTAAATATAAACAATGTATCTAAATGTAAGCAGACTACAAATGTAAACAAAGAATACAAATGTAAACAAAAAGCACAAATATTAAGTGACTCAAACTGTAAACAAACTCTCGAAATATAAACAAAGTCTACAAATGTAAACATTCTATAAATGAAAATAGACTCTAAATGCAAACAGACTAAAAATGTAAACAAATACTACAAATATAAAGAATCTAAATGGAAACAGACTACAAATGTAAACAAAAACTATAAACGTAAACTAACACTCTAAATGTAAACAATACTAAAAGTAAACAAATACTACAAATATAAACAATGACTACAAATGTAAACAAAACTAAATGTAAACAAATACTAGAAATATAAACAAAGACTCTAAATGTAACCAAAGACTGCAAACGTAAACAGTCTCTAAATGGAAACAAATAATAAAAATGTAAACAAAGACTCTAAATGTAATAAAAAACTCTGGGTATAAACAAGGACTACAAATGTAAACTGACTCTAAATATAAACAAAGTCTAAAAATAAAAACAGACTCTAAATGTACACAAAGGCTAAAAATGTAAACAAAGACTACAAATGTAAACAAAGGCTATGAATGTAAACAAACACGCTATATGTAAACAAAGACTACAAATGTAAACAAAGACACTAAATGTAAACAGAATCTTAATGAAAACAAAGACTAAAAATGTAAACAAAGACTCTAAATGTAAAGATGGTCTCTAAATGCAAACAAAGATTACAAATGTAAACAAAAACTACAAATGTAAACAAAGACTACAAATATAAACAAAAACTCTAAATGGAAACAGACTACAAATTTAAACAAAGACTACATATGTAAACAAAGACTGCAAACGTAAACAAAAACTCTAAATGGAAACAAATAATAAAAATGTAAACAAAGACTCTAAATGTAATAAAAAACTCTGGGTATAAACAAGGACTACAAATGTAAACTGACTCTAAATATAAACAAAGTCTAAAAATAAAAACAGACTCTAAATGTACACAAAGGCTAAAAATGTAAACAAAGACTACAAATGTAAACAAAGGGACTAAATGTAAACACTCTAAATATAAACAAAGACTACATATGTAAACAAAGAATTTAAATGTAAATAAAGACTACAAATGTAAACAAAGACCTTAAATGTAAACAGACTCTAAATGAAAACAGTCTACAAATGTAAACATTCTATAAATGAAAATAGACTCTAAATGCAAACAGACTAAAAATGTAAACAAAGACTACAAATATAAAGAATCTAAATGGAAACAGACTACAAATGTAAACAAAAACTACAAATGTAAACAAAAACTACAAACGTAAACTAACACTCTAAATGTAAACAAAGACTACAAATGTAAACAAAACTAAAAGTAAACAAATACTACAAATATAAACAATGACTACAAATGTAAACAAAACTAAATGTAAACAAATACTAGAAATATAAACAAAGACTCTAAATGTAACCAAAGACTGCAAACGTAAACAAAGTCTCTAAATGGAAACAAATAATAAAAATGTAAAGAAAGTCTCTAAATGGAAACAAATAATAAAAATGTAAAGAAAGTCTCTAAATGGAAACAAATAATAAAAATGTAAACAAAGACTACAAATGTAAACAAAGGCTCTAAATGTAAACAAACACGCTATATGTAAACAAAGACTACAAATGTAAACAAAGACACTAAATGGAACTCTAAATGTAAACAAAGAATAAAAATGTAAACAAAGACTACAAATGTTAACAAAGACCTTAAATGTAAACAGACTCTTAATGAAAACAAAAACTAAAAATGTAAACAAAGACTCTAAATGTAAAGATGGTCTCTAAATGCAAACAATGATTACAAATGTAAACAAAAACTACAAATGTAAACAAAGACTACAAATATAAACAAAAACTCTAAATGGAAACAGACTACAAATGTAAACAAAAACTACAAACGTAAACTAAAACTCTAAATGTAAACAAAGACTACAAATGTAAACAAAGACTGCAAACGTAAACAAAGACTCTAAAAGTAAACAAATCATAAAAATGTAAACAAAGACTCAGAATGTAATAAAAAACTCTGGGTATAAACAAGGACTCTGGGTGTAAACAAGGACTACAAATGTAAACAGACTCTAAATGTAAACAAAGTCTAAAAATGAAAACAAAGACTCTAAATGTAAACAAAGGATAAAAATGTAAAAAAAGACTACAAATGTAAACAAAGGCTCTAAATGTAAACAAACACGCTATATGTAAACACAGACTACAAATGGAACTCTAAATGTAAACAAAAAATGAAAATGTAAACAGACTACAAATGTAAACAAAACTAAAAGTAAACAAATACTACAAATATAAAAATAGACTACAAATGTAAACAAAGACTATAAATGTTAAGAAAGTTTACAACTGTAAACAAAGACTACAAATGTAAAGAAAGACACTAAACGTAAACAAAAACTACAAACGTAAACAGACTCTAAGTGTAAACAGAAAACAAATGTAAACAAAGCCTCGTAATATGAACAAAGTATCTAAATGTAAGCAGAATACAAATGTAAACAAAGAATACAAATGTAAACAAAGAATACAAATGTAAAGAAAGAGCACAAATGTTAAGTGACTCAAACTGTAAACAAACTCTCAAAATGTAAACAAAGTCTACAAATGTAAACAGACTATAAATGAAAACACTCTAAATGCAAACAGACTAAAAATGTAAACAAAGACTATATATGTAAACAAAGACTGCAAACGTAAACAAACACTCTAAATGGAAACAAAAAATAAAAATGTAAACAAAGACTCTAAATGTAATAAAAAACTCTGGGTATAAACAAGGACTACAAATGTAAACTGACTCTAAATGTAAACAAAGGCTAAAAATGTAAACAAAGACTACAAATGTAAACAAAGGGACTAAATGTAAACACTTTAAATGTAAACAAAGAATACATATGTAAACAAAGAATTTAAATGTAAATAAAGACTACAAATGTAAACAAAGACCTTAAATATAAACAGACTCTAAATGAAAACAAAGACTAAAAATGTAAACAAAGACTACAAACGTAAACAAAGACTCTAAATGTAAAGAAGGTCTCTAAATGCAAACAAAGATTAAAAATGTAAACAAAGACTACAAATGTAAACAAAGACTACAAATATAAACAGACTCTAAATGGAAACAGACTAGAAATGTAAACAAAAACTACATACGTAAACTAACACTCTAAATGTAAACAAAGACTACAAATGTTAACAAAACTAAAAGTAAACAAATACTACAAATATAAAGAACGACTACAAATGTAAACAAAACTAAATGTAAACAAATACTAGAAATATGAACAAAGACTCTAAATGTAACTAAAATCTCTTGGTGTAAACAAGGGCTCTAGGTGTAAGAAAGGACTACAAATGTAAACAAAGTCTCTAAATATAAACAAAGTCTAAATGTAAACAAAGACTACAAGTGTCAACAAAGACTACAAATGTAAACAAAAACTCTACATGTAAACAGTTTCTCTAAATGTAAACAGACTACAAATATAAACGGACTCTAAATGTAAACAAAGTCTAAAAATAAAAACAAAGACTCTAAATGTAAACAAAGGCAAAAATGTAAACAAAGACTACAAATGTAAACAAAGGCTCTAAATGAAAACAAACACGCTATATGTAAACAAAGACTACAAATGTAAACAAAGACACTAAATGGAACTCTAAATGTAAACAAAGAATAAAAATGTAAACAAAGACTACAAATGTAAACAAAGACCTTAAATGTAAACAGACTCTTAATGAAAACAAAGACTAAAAATGTAAACAAAGACTCTAAATGTAAAGATGGTCTCTAAATGCAAACAAAGATTACAAATGTAAACAAAAACTACAAATGTAAACAAAGACTACAAATATAAACAAAAACTCTAAATGGAAACAGACTACAAATGTAAACAAAAACTACAAACGTAAACTAACACTCTAAATGTAAACAAAGACTACAAATGTAAACAAAGACTGCAAAATTAAACAAAGACTCTAAACGTAAACAAATAATAAAAATGTAAACAATAACTCTAAATGTAATAAAAAGCTCTGGGTATAAACAAGGACTCTAGGTGTAAACAAGGACTACAAATGTAAACAAAGGCTCTAAATGTAAACAAACACGCTATATGTAAACAAAGTCCCCAAATGGAACTCTAAATGTAAACAAAAAATGAAAATGTAAGCAGACTACAAATGTAAACAAAACTAAAAGTAAACAAATATTACAAATATAAACAACGACTACAAAAGTAAACAAAACTAAATGTAAACAAATACTAGAAATATAAACAGACTCTAAATGTAACCAAAAACTCTTGGTGTAAACAAGGACTCTTGGTGTAAAAAAGGACTACAAATGTAAACAAAGTCTCTAAATATAAACAAAGTCTAAATGTAAACAAAGACTACAAGTGTCAACAAAGACTACAAATGTAAACAAAAACTCTACATGTAAACAGTCTCTCTAAATGTAAACAAAGACTACAAATATAAACGGACTCTAAATGTAAACAAAGTCTCTAAATTTAAACAAAGAATACAAATGTAAACAAAGACTATAAATGTTAAGAAAGTTTACAAATGTAAACAAAGACTACAAATGTAAACAAAGATTCTAATTATAAACAAAGTACCTAAATTTAAGCAGACTACAAATGTAAACAAAGAACACAAATGTAAACAAAGAGCACAAATGTTAAGTGACTCAAACTGCAAACAAACGTCAAACAAAGTCTAAATGTAAACAAAGACTACAAGTGTAAACAAAAACTCTACATGTAAACAATATCTCTAAATGTAAACAAAGACTAAAAATATAAACGGACTCTAAATGTAAACAAAGTCTCTAAATTTAAACAAAGAATGCAAATGTAAACAAAGACTATAAATGTTAAGAAAGTCTACAACTGTAAACAAAGACTACAAATGTAAACAAAGACACTAAACGTAAACAAAAACTACAAACGTAAACAGACTCTAAATGCAAACAGACTAAAAATGTAAACAAAGACTACATATGTAAACAAAGACTGCAAACGTAGACAAACACTCTAAATGGAAAAAAATAATAAAAATGTAAACAAAGACTCTAAATGTAATAAAAAACTCTGGGTATAAACAAGGACTACAAATGTAAACTGACTCTAAATATAAACAAGGTCTAAAAATAAAAACAGACTCTAAATGTAAACAAAGGCTAAAAATGTAAACAAAGACTACAAATGTAAACAAAGGGACTAAATGTAAACACTTTAAATGTAAACAAAGACTACATATGTAAACAAAGAATTTAAATGTAAATAAAGACTACAAATGTAAACAAAGACCTTAAATGTAAACAGACTCTAAGTGAAAACAAAGACTAAAAATGTAAACAAAGACTACAGACGTAAACAAAGACTCTAAATGTAAAGAAGGTCTCTAAATGCAAACAAAGATTACAAATGTAAACGAAGACTACAAATGTAAACAAAGACTACAAATTTAAACAGACTCTAAATGGAAACAGACTACAAATGTAAACAAAAACTATAAACGTAAACTAACACTCTATATGTAAACAGACTACAAATGTAAACAAAACTAAATGTAAACAAATACTAGAAATATAAACAAAGGCTCTAAATGTAACCAAAGACTGCAAACGTAAACAAAGTCTCTAAATGTAAACAAAAAATAAAAATGTAAACAAAGACTCTAAATGTAATAAAAAACTCTGGGTATAAACAAGGACTCTAGGTGTAAACAAGGACTACAAAAGTAAACAGACTCTAAATGTAAACAAAGTCTAAAAATAAAAACAAAGACTCTAAATGTACACAAAGGCTAAAAATGTAAACAAAGACTACAAATGTAAACAAAGGCTCTAAATGTAAACAAACAAGCTATATGTAAACAAAGACTACAAATGTAAACAAAGACACTAAATGGAACTCTAAATGTAAACAAAGAATAAAAATGTAAACAAAGACTACTAATGTAAACAAAGGCTCTAAATGTAAACAAACAAGCTATATGTAAACAAAGACTACAAATGTAAACAAAGACCTTAAATGTAAACAGACTCTAAATGAAAACAAAGACTAAAAATGTAAACAAAGACTACAAACGTAAGCAAAGACTCCAAATGTAAAGAAGTTCTCTAAATGCAAACAAAGATTACAAATGTAAACAAAAACTACAAATGTAAACAAAGGCTACAAATATAAACAAAAACTCTAAATGGAAACAGACTACATTGTAAACAAAAACTACAAACGTAAACTAACACTCTAAATGTAAACAAGGACTACAAATGTAAACGGACTCTAAATGTAAACAAAGTCTAAAAATAAAAACAAAGACTCTAAATGTAAACAAAGGATAAAAATGTAAACAAAGACTACAAATGTAAACAAAGGCTCTAAATGTAAACAAACACGCTATATGTAAACAAAGACTACAAATGTAAACAAAGACCCCAAATGGAACTCTAAATCTAAACAAAAAATAAAAATGTAAACAGACTACAAATGTAAACAAAACTAAAAGTAAACAAATACTACAAATATAAACAACGACTACAAATGTAAACAAAACTAAATGTAAACAAATACTAGAAATATAAACAAAGACTCTAAATGTAACCAAAAATTCTTGGTGTAAACAAGGACTCTAGGTGTAAAAAAGGACTACAAACGTAAACAAAGTCTCTAAATATAAACAAAGTCTAAATGTAAACAAAGACTACAAGTGTAAACAAAGCCTGCAAATGTAAACAAAACTCTACATGTAAACAATCTCTCTAAATGTAAACAAAGACTACAAATATAAACGGACTCTAAAAGTAAACAAAGTCACTAAATTTAAACAAAGAATACAAATGTAAACAAAGACTATAAATGTTAAGAAAGTTTACAACTGTAAACAAAGACTACAAATGTAAACAAAGACACTAAACGTAAACAAAAACTACAAATGTAAACAGACTCTAAGTGTAAACAGACAACGAATGTAAACAAAGCCTCTACATATAAACAAAGTACCTAAATGTAAGCAGACTACAAATGTAAACAAAGAATACAAATGTAAACAAAGAGCACAAATGTTAAGTGACTCAAACTGTAAACAAACTCTCTAAATGTAAACAAAGTCTACAAATGTAAACAGACTATAAATGCAAACAGACTAAAAGTGTAAACAAAGACTACAAATATAAACAGACTACAAATGTAAACAAAAACTACAAACGCAAACCAACACTCTAAATGTAAACAAAGACTACAAATGTAAACAAAACTAAAAGTAAACAAATACTACAAATATAAACAACGACTACAAATGTAAACAAAACTAAATGTAAACAAATACTAGAAATATAAACAAAGACTCTAAATGTAACCAAAGACTGCAAACGTAAACAAAAACTCTAAATGAAAAAAAATAATAAAAATGTAACAAAGACTCTAAATGTAATAAAAAACTCTGGGTATAAACAAGGACTACAAATGTAAACAGACTCTAAATACAAACAAAGTCTAAAAATAAAAACAAAGTCTCTAAATGTAAACAAAGGCTAAAAATGTAAACAAAGACCAAAATGTAAACAGACTCTAAATGTAAACAAAGACTACAAATGTAAACAAAGACTACAAATATAAACAAACTCTAAATGGAAACAGACTACAAATGTAAACAAAAACAACAAACGTAAACTAACACTCTAAATGTAAACAAAGACTACAAATGTTAACAAAACTAAAAGTAAACAAATACTACAAATATAAAGAACGACTACAAATGTAAACAAAACTAAATGTAAACAAATACTACAAATATAAACAAAGACTCTAAATGTAACCAAAAACTCTTGGTGTAAACAAGGACTCTAGGTGTAAAAAAGGACGACAAATGTAAACAAAGTCTCTAAATATAAACAAAGTCCAAATGTAAACAAAAACTACAAGTGTCAACAAAGACTACAAATGTAAACAAAAACTCTACATGTAAACAGTCTCTCTAAATGTAAACAAAGACTACAAATATAAACGGACTCTAAATGTAAACAAAGTCTCTAAATTTAAACAAAGAATACAAATGTAGACAAAGACTATAAATGTTAAGAAAGTTTACAACTGTACACAAAGACTACAAATGTAAACAAAGACACTAAACGTAAACAAAAACTACAAACGTAAACAGACTCTAAGTGTAAACAGACAACAAATGTAAACAAAGCCTCTAAATATAAACAAAGTATCTAAATGTAAGCAGACTACAAATGTAAACAAAAAATACAAATGTAAACAAAAACACTAAACGTAAACAAAAACTACAAACGTAAACAGACTCTAAGTGCAAACAGACAACAAATGTAAACAAAGCCTTTAAATATAAACAATGTATCTAAATGTAAGCAGACTACAAATGTAAACAAAGAATACAAATGTAAACAAAAAGCACAAATATTAAGTGACTCAAACTGTAAACAAACTCTCGAAATATAAACAAAGTCTACAAATGTAAACATTCTATAAATGAAAATAGACTCTAAATGCAAACAGACTAAAAATGTAAACAAATACTACAAATATAAAGAATCTAAATGGAAACAGACTACAAATGTAAACAAAAACTATAAACGTAAACTAACACTCTAAATGTAAACAATACTAAAAGTAAACAAATACTACAAATATAAACAATGACTACAAATGTAAACAAAACTAAATGTAAACAAATACTAGAAATATAAACAAAGACTCTAAATGTAACCAAAGACTGCAAACGTAAACAGTCTCTAAATGGAAACAAATAATAAAAATGTAAACAAAGACTCTAAATGTAATAAAAAACTCTGGGTATAAACAAGGACTACAAATGTAAACTGACTCTAAATATAAACAAAGTCTAAAAATAAAAACAGACTCTAAATGTACACAAAGGCTAAAAATGTAAACAAAGACTACAAATGTAAACAAAGGCTATGAATGTAAACAAACACGCTATATGTAAACAAAGACTACAAATGTAAACAAAGACACTAAATGTAAACAGAATCTTAATGAAAACAAAGACTAAAAATGTAAACAAAGACTCTAAATGTAAAGATGGTCTCTAAATGCAAACAAAGATTACAAATGTAAACAAAAACTACAAATGTAAACACAGACTACAAATATAAACAAAAACTCTAAATGGAAACAGACTACAAATTTAAACAAAGACTACATATGTAAACAAAGACTGCAAACGTAAACAAAAACTCTAAATGGAAACAAATAATAAAAATGTAAACAAAGACTCTAAATGTAATAAAAAACTCTGGGTATAAACAAGGACTACAAATGTAAACTGACTCTAAATATAAACAAAGTCTAAAAATAAAAACAGACTCTAAATGTACACAAAGGCTAAAAATGTAAACAAAGACTACAAATGTAAACAAAGGGACTAAATGTAAACACTCTAAATATAAACAAAGACTACATATGTAAACAAAGAATTTAAATGTAAATAAAGACTACAAATGTAAACAAAGACCTTAAATGTAAACAGACTCTAAATGAAAACAGTCTACAAATGTAAACATTCTATAAATGAAAATAGACTCTAAATGCAAACAGACTAAAAATGTAAACAAAGACTACAAATATAAAGAATCTAAATGGAAACAGACTACAAATGTAAACAAAAACTACAAATGTAAACAAAAACTACAAACGTAAACTAACACTCTAAATGTAAACAAAGACTACAAATGTAAACAAAACTAAAAGTAAACAAATACTACAAATATAAACAATGACTACAAATGTAAACAAAACTAAATGTAAACAAATACTAGAAATATAAACAAAGACTCTAAATGTAACCAAAGACTGCAAACGTAAACAAAGTCTCTAAATGGAAACAAATAATAAAAATGTAAAGAAAGTCTCTAAATGGAAACAAATAATAAAAATGTAAACAAAGACTACAAATGTAAACAAAGGCTCTAAATGTAAACAAACACGCTATATGTAAACAAAGACTACAAATGTAAACAAAGACACTAAATGGAACTCTAAATGTAAACAAAGAATAAAAATGTAAACAAAGACTACAAATGTTAACAAAGACCTTAAATGTAAACAGACTCTTAATGAAAACAAAAACTAAAAATGTAAACAAAGACTCTAAATGTAAAGATGGTCTCTAAATGCAAACAATGATTACAAATGTAAACAAAAACTACAAATGTAAACAAAGACTACAAATATAAACAAAAACTCTAAATGGAAACAGACTACAAATGTAAACAAAAACTACAAACGTAAACTAAAACTCTAAATGTAAACAAAGACTACAAATGTAAACAAAGACTGCAAACGTAAACAAAGACTCTAAAAGTAAACAAATCATAAAAATGTAAACAAAGACTCAGAATGTAATAAAAAACTCTGGGTATAAACAAGGACTCTGGGTGTAAACAAGGACTACAAATGTAAACAGACTCTAAATGTAAACAAAGTCTAAAAATGAAAACAAAGACTCTAAATGTAAACAAAGGATAAAAATGTAAAAAAAGACTACAAATGTAAACAAAGGCTCTAAATGTAAACAAACACGCTATATGTAAACACAGACTACAAATGGAACTCTAAATGTAAACAAAAAATGAAAATGTAAACAGACTACAAATGTAAACAAAACTAAAAGTAAACAAATACTACAAATATAAAAATAGACTACAAATGTAAACAAAGACTATAAATGTTAAGAAAGTTTACAACTGTAAACAAAGACTACAAATATAAACAAAGACACTAAACGTAAACAAAAACTACAAACGTAAACAGACTCTAAGTGTAAACAGAAAACAAATGTAAACAAAGCCTCGTAATATGAACAAAGTATCTAAATGTAAGCAGAATACAAATGTAAACAAAGAATACAAATGTAAACAAAGAATACAAATGTAAAGAAAGAGCACAAATGTTAAGTGACTCAAACTGTAAACAAACTCTCAAAATGTAAACAAAGTCTACAAATGTAAACAGACTATAAATGAAAACACTCTAAATGCAAACAGACTAAAAATGTAAACAAAGACTATATATGTAAACAAAGACTGCAAACGTAAACAAACACTCTAAATGGAAACAAAAAATAAAAATGTAAACAAAGACTCTAAATGTAATAAAAAACTCTGGGTATAAACAAGGACTACAAATGTAAACTGACTCTAAATGTAAACAAAGGCTAAAAATGTAAACAAAGACTACAAATGTAAACAAAGGGACTAAATGTAAACACTTTAAATGTAAACAAAGAATACATATGTAAACAAAGAATTTAAATGTAAATAAAGACTACAAATGTAAACAAAGACCTTAAATATAAACAGACTCTAAATGAAAACAAAGACTAAAAATGTAAACAAAGACTACAAACGTAAACAAAGACTCTAAATGTAAAGAAGGTCTCTAAATGCAAACAAAGATTAAAAATGTAAACAAAGACTACAAATGTAAACAAAGACTACAAATATAAACAGACTCTAAATGGAAACAGACTAGAAATGTAAACAAAAACTACATACGTAAACTAACACTCTAAATGTAAACAAAGACTACAAATGTTAACAAAACTAAAAGTAAACAAATACTACAAATATAAAGAACGACTACAAATGTAAACAAAACTAAATGTAAACAAATACTAGAAATATGAACAAAGACTCTAAATGTAACTAAAATCTCTTGGTGTAAACAAGGGCTCTAGGTGTAAGAAAGGACTACAAATGTAAACAAAGTCTCTAAATATAAACAAAGTCTAAATGTAAACAAAGACTACAAGTGTCAACAAAGACTACAAATGTAAACAAAAACTCTACATGTAAACAGTTTCTCTAAATGTAAACAGACTACAAATATAAACGGACTCTAAATGTAAACAAAGTCTAAAAATAAAAACAAAGACTCTAAATGTAAACAAAGGCAAAAATGTAAACAAAGACTACAAATGTAAACAAAGGCTCTAAATGAAAACAAACACGCTATATGTAAACAAAGACTACAAATGTAAACAAAGACACTAAATGGAACTCTAAATGTAAACAAAGAATAAAAATGTAAACAAAGACTACAAATGTAAACAAAGACCTTAAATGTAAACAGACTCTTAATGAAAACAAAGACTAAAAATGTAAACAAAGACTCTAAATGTAAAGATGGTCTCTAAATGCAAACAAAGATTACAAATGTAAACAAAAACTACAAATGTAAACAAAGACTACAAATATAAACAAAAACTCTAAATGGAAACAGACTACAAATGTAAACAAAAACTACAAACGTAAACTAACACTCTAAATGTAAACAAAGACTACAAATGTAAACAAAGACTGCAAAATTAAACAAAGACTCTAAACGTAAACAAATAATAAAAATGTAAACAATAACTCTAAATGTAATAAAAAGCTCTGGGTATAAACAAGGACTCTAGGTGTAAACAAGGACTACAAATGTAAACAAAGGCTCTAAATGTAAACAAACACGCTATATGTAAACAAAGTCCCCAAATGGAACTCTAAATGTAAACAAAAAATGAAAATGTAAGCAGACTACAAATGTAAACAAAACTAAAAGTAAACAAATATTACAAATATAAACAACGACTACAAAAGTAAACAAAACTAAATGTAAACAAATACTAGAAATATAAACAGACTCTAAATGTAACCAAAAACTCTTGGTGTAAACAAGGACTCTTGGTGTAAAAAAGGACTACAAATGTAAACAAAGTCTCTAAATATAAACAAAGTCTAAATGTAAACAAAGACTACAAGTGTCAACAAAGACTACAAATGTAAACAAAAACTCTACATGTAAACAGTCTCTCTAAATGTAAACAAAGACTACAAATATAAACGGACTCTAAATGTAAACAAAGTCTCTAAATTTAAACAAAGAATACAAATGTAAACAAAGACTATAAATGTTAAGAAAGTTTACAACTGTAAACAAAGACTACAAATGTAAACAAAGATTCTAATTATAAACAAAGTACCTAAATTTAAGCAGACTACAAATGTAAACAAAGAACACAAATGTAAACAAAGAGCACAAATGTTAAGTGACTCAAACTGCAAACAAACGTCAAACAAAGTCTAAATGTAAACAAAGACTACAAGTGTAAACAAAAACTCTACATGTAAACAATATCTCTAAATGTAAACAAAGACTAAAAATATAAACGGACTCTAAATGTAAACAAAGTCTCTAAATTTAAACAAAGAATGCAAATGTAAACAAAGACTATAAATGTTAAGAAAGTCTACAACTGTAAACAAAGACTACAAATGTAAACAAAGACACTAAACGTAAACAAAAACTACAAACGTAAACAGACTCTAAATGCAAACAGACTAAAAATGTAAACAAAGACTACATATGTAAACAAAGACTGCAAACGTAGACAAACACTCTAAATGGAAAAAAATAATAAAAATGTAAACAAAGACTCTAAATGTAATAAAAAACTCTGGGTATAAACAAGGACTACAAATGTAAACTGACTCTAAATATAAACAAGGTCTAAAAATAAAAACAGACTCTAAATGTAAACAAAGGCTAAAAATGTAAACAAAGACTACAAATGTAAACAAAGGGACTAAATGTAAACACTTTAAATGTAAACAAAGAATACATATGTAAACAAAGAATTTAAATGTAAATAAAGACTACAAATGTAAACAAAGACCTTAAATGTAAACAGACTCTAAATGAAAACAAAGACTAAAAATGTAAACAAAGACTACAAACGTAAACAAAGACTGTAAATGTAAAGAAGGTCTCTAAATGCAAACAAAGATTAAAAATGTAAACAAAGACTACAAATGTAAACAAAGACTACAAATATAAACAGACTCTAAATGGAAACAGACTACAAATGTAAACAAAAACTACATACGTAAACTAACACTCTAAATGTAAACAAAGTCTACAAATGTTAACAAAACTAAAAGTAAACAAATACTACAAATATAAAGAACGACTACAAATGTAAACAAAACTAAATGTAAACAAATACTAGAAATATAAACAAAGACTCTAAATGTAACCAAAAACTCTTGGTGTAAACAAGGACTCTAGGTGCAAGAAAGGACTACAAATGTAAACAAAGTCTCTAAATATAAACAAAGTCTAAATGTAAACAAAGACTACAAGTGTCAACAAAGACTACAAATGTAAACAAAAACTCTACATGTAAACAGTCTCTCTAAATGTAAACAGACTACAAATATAAACGGACTCAAAATGTAAACAAAGTCTCTAAATTTAAACAAAGAATACAAATGTAAACAAAGACTATAAATGTTAAGAAAGTTTACAACTGTAAACAAAGACTACAAATGTAAACAAAGACACTAAACGTAAACAAAAACTACAAACGTAAACAGACTCTAAGTGTAAAGAGACAACAAATCTAAACAAAGCCTCTAAATATAAACAAAGTATCTAAACGTAAGCAGACTACAAATGTAAACAAAGAATACAAATGTAAACAAAGAGCACAAATGTTAAGTGACTCAAACTGTAAACAAACTGTCTAAATGTAAACAAAGTCTACAAATGTAAACAGTCTATAAATGAAAATAGACTCTAAATGCAAACAGACTAAAAATGTAAACAAAGTCTACAAATATAAAGACTCTAAATGGAAACAGACTACAAATGTAAACAAAAACTATAAACGTAAACTAACACTCTATATGTAAACAGATTACAAATGTAAACAAAACTAAAAGTGAACAAATACTACAAATATAAACAACGATAACAAATGTAAACAAAACTAAATGTAAACAAATACTAGAAATATAAACAAAGACTCTAAATGTAACCAAAGACTGCAAACGTAAACAAAGTCTCTAAATGTAAACAAAAAATAAAAATGTAAACAAAGACTCTAAATGTAATAAAAAACTCTGGGTATAAACAAGGACTCTAGGTGTAAACAAGAACTACAAATTTAAACAGACTCTAAATGTAAACAAAGTCTAAAAATAAAAACAAAGACTCTAAATGTAAACAAAGGCTAAAAATGTAAACAAAGACTACAAATGTAAACAAAGACTACAAATGTAAACAAAGACCTTAAATGTAAACAGACTCTAAATAAAAATAAAGACTAAAAATGTAAACAAAGACTACAAACGTAAACAAAGACTCCAAATGAAAAGAAGTTCTCTAAATGCAAACAAAGATTACAAATGTAAACAAAAACTACAAATGTAAACAAAGGCTACAAATATAAACAAAAACTCTAAATGGAAAGAGACTACAAATGCAAACAAAAACTACAAACGTAAGCTAACACACTAAATGTAAACAAAGACTACAAATGTAAACAAAGACTGCAAACGTAAACAAAGACTCTAAATGTAAACAAATAATAAAAATGTAAACAAAGACTCTAAATATAATAAAAAACTCTGGGTGTAAACAAGGACAACAAATGTAAACTGACTCTAAATGTAAACAAAGTCTAAAAATAAAAACAAAGACTCTAAATGTAAACAAAGGATAAAAATGTAAACAAAGACTACAAATGTAAACAAAGTCTCTAAATGTAAACAAACACGCTATATGTAAACAAAGACTACAAATGTAAACAAAGACCCCAAATGGAACTCTAAATGTAAACAAAAAATGAAAATGTAAACAGACTACAAATGTAAACAAAACTAAAAGTAAACAAATACTACAAATATAAACAACGACTACAAATGTAAACAAAACTAAATGTAAACAAATACTAGAAATATAAACAAAGACTCTAAATGTAACCAAAAACTCTTGGTGTAAAGAAGGACTCTAGGTGTAAAAAAGGACTACAAATGTAAACAAAGTCTCTAAATATAAACAAAGTCTAAATGTAAACAAAGACTACAAGTGTAAACAAAAACTCTACATGTAAACAATATCTCTAAATGTAAACAAAGACTAAAAATATAAACGGACTCTAAATGTAAACAAAGTCTCTAAATTTAAACAAAGAATACAAATGTAAACAAAGACTATAAATGTTAAGAAAGTCTACAACTGTAAACAAAGACTACAAATGTAAACAAAGACACTAAACGTAAACAAAAACTACAAACGTAAACAGACTCTAAGTGTAAACAGACAACAAATGTAAACAAAGCCTCGTAATATAAACAAAGTATCTAAATGTAAGCAGAATACAAATGTAAACAAAGAGCACAAATGTTAAGTGACTCAAACTGTAAACAAACTCTCTAAATGTAAACAAAGTTTACAAATGTAAACAGACTAAAAATGAAAACAGACTCTAAATGCAAACAGACTAAAAATGTAAACAAAGACTACATATGTAAACAAAGACTGCAAACGTAAACAAAAACTCTAAATGGAAACAAATAATAAAAATGTAAACAAAGTCTCTAAATGGAAACAAATAATAAAAATGTAAACAAAGACTCTAAATGTAATAAAAAACTCTGGGTATAAACAAGGACTCTAGGTGTAAACAAGGACTACAAACGTAAACAGACTCTAAATGTAAACAAAGTCTAAAAATAAAAACAAAGACTCGAAATGTAAACAAAGGCTAAAAATGTAAACAAAGACTACAAATGTAAACAAAGGCTCTAAATGTAAACAAACACGCTATATGTAAACAAAGACTACAAATGTAAACAAAGACACTAAATGGAACTCTAAATGTAAACAAAGAATAAAAATGTAAACAAAGACTACAAATGTTAACAAAGACCTAAAATGTAAACAGACTCTTAATGAAAACAAAAACTAAAAATGTAAACAAAGACTCTAAATGTAAAGATGGTCTCTAAATGCAAACAAAGATTACAAATGTAAACAAAAACTACAAATGTAAACAAAGACTACAAATATAAACAAAAACTCTAAATGGAAACAGACTACAAATGTAAACAAAAACTACAAACGTAAACTAACACTCTAAATGTAAACAAAGACTACAAATGTAAACAAAGACTGCAAACGTAAACAAAGACTCTAAAAGTAAACAAATCATAAAAATGTAAACAAAGACTCAGAATGTAATAAAAAACTCTGGGTATAAACAAGGACTCTGGGTGTAAACAAGGACTACAAATGTAAACAGACTCTAAATGTAAACAAAGTCTAAAAATGAAAACAAAGACTCTAAATGTAAACAAAGGATAAAAATGTAAAAAAAGACTACAAATGTAAACAAAGGCTCTAAATGTAAACAAACACGCTATATGTAAACACAGACTACAAATGGAACTCTAAATGTAAACAAAAAATGAAAATGTAAACAGACTACAAATGTAAACAAAACTAAAAGTAAACAAATACTACAAATATAAAAATAGACTACAAATGTAAACAAAGACTATAAATGTTAAGAAAGTTTACAACTGTAAACAAAGACTACAAATGTAAACAAAGACACTAAACGTAAACAAAAACTACAAACGTAAACAGACTCTAAGTGTAAACAGAAAACAAATGTAAACAAAGCCTCGTAATATGAACAAAGTATCTAAATGTAAGCAGAATACAAATGTAAACAAAGAATACAAATGTAAACAAAGAGCACAAATGTTAAGTGACTCAAACTGTAAACAAACTCTCAAAATGTAAACAAAGTCTACAAATGTAAACAGACTATAAATGAAAACACTCTAAATGCAAACAGACTAAAAATGTAAACAAAGACTATATATGTAAACAAAGACTGCAAACGTAAACAAACACTCTAAATGGAAACAAAAAATAAAAATGTAAACAAAGACTCTAAATGTAATAAAAAACTCTGGGTATAAACAAGGACTACAAATGTAAACTGACTCTAAATGTAAACAAAGGCTAAAAATGTAAACAAAGACTACAAATGTAAACAAAGGGACTAAATGTAAACACTTTAAATGTAAACAAAGAATACATATGTAAACAAAGAATTTAAATGTAAATAAAGACTACAAATGTAAACAAAGACCTTAAATATAAACAGACTCTAAATGAAAACAAAGACTAAAAATGTAAACAAAGACTACAAACGTAAACAAAGACTCTAAATGTAAAGAAGGTCTCTAAATGCAAACAAAGATTAAAAATGTAAACAAAGACTACAAATGTAAACAAAGACTACAAATATAAACAGACTCTAAATGGAAACAGACTAGAAATGTAAACAAAAACTACATACGTAAACTAACACTCTAAATGTAAACAAAGACTACAAATGTTAACAAAACTAAAAGTAAACAAATACTACAAATATAAAGAACGACTACAAATGTAAACAAAACTAAATGTAAACAAATACTAGAAATATGAACAAAGACTCTAAATGTAACTAAAAACTCTTGGTGTAAACAAGGGCTCTAGGTGTAAGAAAGGACTACAAATGTAAACAAAGTCTCTAAATATAAACAGTCTAAATGTAAACAAAGACTACAAGTGTCAACAAAGACTACAAATGTAAACAAAAACTCTACATGTAAACAGTTTCTCTAAATGTAAACAGACTACAAATATAAACGGACTCTAAATGTAAACAAAGTCTAAAAATAAAAACAAAGACTCTAAATGTAAACAAAGTCAAAAATGTAAACAAAGACTACAAATGTAAACAAAGGCTGTAAATGTAAACATACACGCTATATGTAAACAAAGACTACAAATGTAAACAAAGACACTAAATGGAACTCTAAATGTAAACAAAGAATAAAAATGTAAACAAAGACTACAAATGTAAACAAAGACCTTAAATGTAAACACACTCTTAATGAAAACAAAGACTAAAAATGTAAACAGACTCTAAATGTAAAGATGGTCTCTAAATGCAAACAAAGATTACAAATGTAAACAAAAACTACAAATGTAAACAAAGACTACAAATATAAACAAAAACTCTAAATGGAAACAGACTACAAATGTAAACAAAAACTACAAACGTAAACTAACACGTAAACTAAAGACTGCAAACGTAAACAAAGACTCTAAATGTAAACAAATAATAAAAATGTAAACAATAACTCTAAATGTAATAAAAAGCTCTGGGTATAAACAAGGACTCTAGGTGTAAACAAGGACTACAAATGTAAACAGACTGTAAATGTAAACAAAGTCTAAAAATAAAAACAAAGACTCTAAATGTAAACAAAGGATAAAAACGTAAACAAAGTCTACAAATGTAAAGAAAGGCTCTAAATGTAAACAAACACGCTATATGTAAACAAAGTCCCCAAATGGAACTCTAAATGTAAACAAAAAATGAAAATGTAAGCAGACTACAAATGTAAACAAAACTAAAAGTAAACAAATACTACAAATATAAACAACGACTACAAAAGTAAACAAAACTAAATGTAAACAAATACTAGAAATATAAACAGACTCTAAATGTAACCAAAAACTCTTGGTGTAAACAAGGACTCTTGGTGTAAAAAAGGACTACAAATGTAAGCAAAGTCTCTAAATATAAACAAAGTCTAAATGTAAACAAAGACTACAAGTGTCAACAAAGACTACAAATGTAAACAAAAACTCTACATGTAAACAGTCTCTCTAAATGTAAACAAAGACTACAAATATAAACGGACTCTAAATGTAAACAAAGTCTCTAAATTTAAACAAAGAATACAAATGTAAACAAAGACTATAAATGTTAAGAAAGTTTACAACTGTAAACAAAGACTACAAATGTAAACAAAGATTCTAATTATAAACAAAGTACCTAAATTTAAGCAGTCTACAAATGTAAACAAAGAACACAAATGTAAACAAAGAGCACAAATGTTAAGTGACTCAAACTGCAAACAAACGTCAAACAAAGTCTAAATGTAAACAAAGACTACAAGTGTAAACAAAAACTCTACATGTAAACAATATCTCTAAATGTAAACAAAGACTAAAAATATAAACGGACTCTAAATGTAAACAAAGTCTCTAAATTTAAACAAAGAATGCAAATGTAAACAAAGACTATAAATGTTAAGAAAGTCTACAACTGTAAACAAAGACTACAAATGTAAACAAAGACACTAAACGTAAACAAAAACTACAAACGTAAACAGACTCTAAGTGTAAACAGACAACAAATGTAAACAAAGCCTCGTAATATAAACAAAGTATCTAAATGTAAGCAGAATACAAATGTAAACAAAGAATACAAATGTAAACAAAGAGCACAAATGTTAAGTGACTCAAACTGTAAACGAACTCTCTAAATGTAAACAAAGTTTACAAATGTAAACAGACTAAAAATGAAAACAGACTCTAAATGCAAACAAACTAAAAATGTAAACAAAGACTACATATGTAAACAAAGACTGCAAACGTAAACAAAAACTCTAAATGGAAACAAATAATAAAAATGTAAACAAAGACTCTAAATGTAATAAAAAAACTGGGTATAAACAAGGACTACAAATGTAAACTGACTCTAAATATAAACAAAGTATAAAAATAAAAACAGACTCTAAATGTAAACAAAGGCTAAAAATGTAAACAAAGACTACAAATGTAAACAAAGGGACTAAATGTAAACACTCTAAATGTAAACAAAGACTACATATGTAAACAAAGAATTTAAATGTAAATAAAGACTACAAATGTAAACAAAGACCTTAAATGTAAACAGACTCTAAATGAAAACAAAGACTAAAAATGTAAACAAAGACTTCAGACGTAAACAAAGACTCTAAATGAAAGAAGGTCTCTAAATGCAAACAAAGATTACAAATGTAAACAAAGACTACAAATATAAACAGACTCTAAATGGAAACAGACTACAAATGTAAACAAAAACTATAAACGTAAACTAACACTCTTTATGTAAACGGATTACAAATGTAACAAAAACTAAAAGTGAACAAATACTACAAATATAAACAACGACAACAAATGTAAACAAAACTAAATGTAAACAAATACTAGAAATATAAACAAAGACTCTAAATGTAACCAAAAACTCTTGGTGTAAGGACTCAAACAAGGACTCTAGGTGTAAACAAGAACTACAAATGTAAACAGACTCTAAATGTAAACAAAGTCTAAAAATAAAAACAAAGACTCTAAATGTAAACAAAGGCTAAAAATGTAAACAAAGGCTCTAAATGTAAACAAACAAGCTATATGTAAACAAAGACTACAAATGTAAACAAAGACACTAAATGGAACTCTAAATGTAAACAAAGAATAAAATTGTAAACAAAGACTACAAATGTAAACAAAGACCTTAAATGTAAACAGACTCTAAATGAAAACAAAGACTAAAAATGTAAACAAAGACTACAAACGTAAACAAAGACTCCAAATGAAAAGAAGTTCTCTAAATGCAAACAAAGATTACAAATGTAAACAAAAACTACAAATGTAAACAAAGGCTACAAATATAAACAAAAACTCTAAATGGAAAGAGACTACAAATGCAAACAAAAACTACAAACGTAAGCTAACACTTTAAATGTAAACAAAGACTACAAATGTAAACAAAGACTGCAAACGTAAACAAAGACTCTAAATGTAAACAAATAATAAAAATGTAAACAAAGACTCTAAATATAATAAAAAACTCTGGGTGTAAACAAGGACAACAAATGTAAACTGACTCTAAATGTAAACAAAGTCTAAAAATAAAAACAAAGACTCTAAATGTAAACAAAGGATAAAAATGTAAACAAAGACTACAAATGTACACAAAGTCTCTAAATGTAAACAAACACGCTATATGTAAACAAAGACTACAAATGTAAACAAAGACCCCAAATGGAACTCTAAATGTAAACAAAAAATGAAAATGTAAACAGACTACAAATGTAAACAAAACTAAAAGTAAACAAATACTACAAATATAAACAACGACTACAAATGTAAACAAAACTAAATGTAAACAAATACTAGAAATATAAACAAAGACTCTAAATGTAACCAAAAACTCTTGGTGTAAACAAGGACTCTAGGTGTAAAAAAGGACTACAAATGTAAACAAAGTCTCTAAATATAAACAAAGTCTAAATGTAAACAAAGACTACAAGTGTCAACAAAGACTACAAATGTAAGAAAAACTCTACATGTAAACAGTCTCTCTAAATGTAAACAAAGGCTACAAATATAAACGGACTCTAAATGTAAACAAAGTCTCTAAATTTAAACAAAGAATACAAATGTAAACAAAGACTATAAATGTTAGGAAAATTTACAACTGTAAACAAAGACTACAAATGTAAACAAAGATTCTAATTATAAACAAAGTACCTAAATTTAAGCAGACTACAAATGTAAACAAAGAACACAAATGTAAACAAAGAGCACAAATGTTAAGTGACTCAAACTGCAAACAAACTCTCTAAATGTAAACAAAGTCTACAAATGTAGACGGACTATAAATGAAAACAGACTCTAAATGCAAACAGACTAAAAGTGTAAACAAAGACTACAAATATAAACAGACTCTAAATGGAAAAACAATACAAATGCAAACAAAAACTACAAACGTAAACCAACACTCTAAATGTAAACAAACACTACAAATGTAAACAAAACTAAAAGTAAACAAATGCTACAAATATAAACAAGTACTACAAATGTAAACAAAACTAAATGTAAACAAATACTAGAAATATAAACAAAGACTCTAAATGTAACCAAAGACTGCAAACGTAAACAAACACTCTAAATGGAAAAAAATAATAAAAATGTAAACAAAAACTCTAAATGTAATAAAAAACTCTGGGTATAAACAAGGACTACAAATGTAAACAGACTCTAAATACAAACAAAGTCTAAAAATAAAAACAAAGTCTCTAAATGTAAACAAAGGCTAAAAATGTAAACAAAGACTACAAAAGTAAACAATGGGACTAAATGTAAACACTTTAAATGTAAACAAAAGCTACATATGTAAACAAAGAATTTAAATGTAAATAAAGACTACAAATGTAAACAAAGACCTTAAATGTAAACAGACTCTAAATGAAAACAAAGACTAAAAATGTAAACAAAGACTACAAGCGTAAACAAAGACTCTAAATGTAAAGAAGGCCTCTAAATGCAAACAAAGATTAAAAATGTAAACAAAGACTACAAATATAAACAGACTCTAAATGGAAACAGACTTCAAATGTAAACAAAAACTACAAACGTAAACTAACACTCTAAATGTAAAGAAAGACTCTAAATATAACCAAAGACTGCAAACGTAAACAAAGTCTCTAAATGGAAACAAATAATAAAAATGTAAACAAAGACTCTAAATGTAATAAAAAACTCTGGGTATAAACAAGGACTCTAGGTGAAAACAAGGACTACAAACGTAAACAGACTCTAAATGTAAACAAAGTCTAAAATTAAAACAAAGACTCTAAATGTAAACAAAGGCAAAAATGTAAACAAAGACTACAAATGTAATCAAAGGCTCTAAATGTAAACAAACACGCTATATGTAAACAAAGACTACAAATGTAAACAAAGACACTAAATGGAACTCTAAATGTAAACAAATAAAAATGTAAACAAAGACTACAAATGTAAAGAAAGACCTTAAATATAAACAGACTCTTAATGAAAACAAAGACTAAAAATGTAAACAAAGACTCTAAAAGTAAAGATGGTGTCTAAATGCAAACAAAGATTACGAATGTAAACAAAAACTACAAATGTAAACAAAGACTACAAATATAAACAAAAACTCTAAATGGAAACAGACTACAAATGTAAATAAAAACTACAAACGTAAACTAAAACTCTAAATGTAAACAAAGACTACAAATGTAAACAAAGACTGCAAACGTAAACAAAGACTCTAAATGTAAACAAATAATAAAAATGTAAACAAAGACTCTAAATGTAATAAAAAACTCTGGGTATAAACAAGGACTCTAGGTGTAAACAAGGACTACAAATGTAAACAGACTCTAAATGTAAACAAAGTCTAAAAATAAAAACAGACTCTAAATGTAAACAAAGGATAAAAATGTAAACAAAAAATACAAATGTAAACAAAGGCTCTAAATGTAAACAAACATGCTATATGTAAACAAAGACTACAAATGTAAACAAAGACACTAAATGGAACTCTAAATGTAAACAAAGAATAAAAATGTAAACAAAGACTACAAATGTAAACAAAGACCTTAAATGTAAACAGAATCTTAATGAAAACAAAGACTACAAATGTAAACAAAGACCTTAAATGTAAACAGACTCTAAATAAAAATAAAGACTAAAAATGTAAACAAAGACTACAAACGTAAACAAAGACTCCAAATGAAAAGAAGTTCTCTAAATGCAAACAAAGATTACAAATGTAAACAAAAACTACAAATGTAAACAAAGGCTACAAATATAAACAAAAACTCTAAATGGAATGAGACTACAAATGCAAACAAAAACTACAAACGTAAGCTAACACACTAAATGTAAACAAAGACTACAAATGTAAACAAAGACTGCAAACGTAAACAAAGACTCTAAATGTAAACAAATAATAAAAATGTAAACAAAGACTCTAAATATAATAAAAAACTCTGGGTGTAAACAAGGACAACAAATGTAAACTGACTCTAAATGTAAACAAAGTCTAAAAATAAAAACAAAGTCTCTAAATGTAAACAAACACGCTATATGTAAACAAAGACTACAAATGTAAACAAAGACCCCAAATGGAACTCTAAATGTAAACAAAAAATGAAAATGTAAACAGACTACAAATGTAAACAAAACTAAAAGTAAACAAATACTACAAATATAAACAACGACTACAAATGTAAACAAAACTAAATGTAAACAAATACTAGAAATATAAACAAAGAATCTAACTGTAACCAAAAACTCTTGGTGTAAACAAGGACTCTAGGTGTAAAAAAGGACTACAAATGTAAACAAAGTCTCTAAATATAAACAAAGTCTAAATGTAAACAAAGACTACAAGTGTAAACAAAGACTACAAAAGTAAACAAAAACTCTACATGTTAACAATCTCTCTAAATGTAAACAAAGACTACAAATATAAACGGACTCTAAATATAAACAAAGTCACTAAATTTAAACAAAGAATACAAATGTAAACAAAGACTATAAATGTTAAGAAAGTTTACAACTGTAAACAAAGACAACAAATGTAAACAAAGACACTAAACGTAAACAAAAACTACAAATGAAAAAAGACTCTAAGTGTAAACAGACAACAAATGTAAACAAAGCCTCTAATTATAAACAAAGTACCTAAATTTAAGCAGACTACAAATGTAAAAAAAGAATACAAATGTAAACAAACACTACAAATGTAAACAAAACTAAAAGTAAACAAATACTACAAATATAAACAACGACTACAAATGTGAACAAAACTAAATGTAAACAAATACTAGAAATATAAACAAAGACTCTAAATGTAAGCAAAGACTGCAAACGTAAACAAAAACTCTAAATGGAAAAAAATAATAAAAATGTAAAAAAAGACTCTAAATGTAAAAAAAAAATCTGGGTATAAACAAAGACTACAAATGAAAACAGACTCTAAATACAAACAAAGTCTAAAAATAAAAACAAAGTCTCTAAATGTAAACAAAGGCTAAAAATGTAAACAAAGACTACAAATGTAAACAAAGGGACTAAATGTAAACACTTTAAATGTAAACAAAGACTACATATGTAAACAAAGAATTTAAATGTAAATAAAGACTACAAATGTAAACAAAGACCTTAAATGTAAACAGACTCTAAATGAAAACAAAGACTAAAAATGTAATCAAAGACTACAAACGTAAACAAAGACTACAAATGTAAACAAAGACTACAAATATAAACAGACTCTAAATTGAAACAGACTACAAATGTAAACAAAAACTACAAACGTAAACTAACACTCTAAATGTAAACAAAGACTACAAATGTTAACAAAACTAAAAGTAAACAAATACTACAAATATAAAGAACGACTACAAATGTAAACAAAACTAAATGTGAACAAATACTAGAAATATAAACAAAGACTCTAAATGTAACCAAAAACTCTTGGTGTAAACAAGGACTCTAGGTGTAAAAAAGGACTACAAATGTAAACAAAGTCTCTAAATATAAACAAAGTCTAAATGTAAACAAAGACTACAAGTGTCAACAAAGACTACAAATGTAAACAAAAACTCTACATGTAAACAGTCTCTCTAAATGTAAGCAAAGACTACAAATATAAACGGACTCTAACTGTAAACAAAGTCTCTAAATTTAAACAAAGAATACAAATGTAAACAAAGACTATAAATGCTAAGAAAGTTTACAACTGTAAACAAAGTCTACAAATGTAAACAAAGACACTAAACGTAAACAGACTCTAAGTGTAAACAAACAACAAATGTAAACAAAGCCTTTAAATATAAACAAAGTATCTAAATGTAAGCAGACTACAAATGTAAAAAAAGAATACAAATGTAAACAAACACTACAAATGTAAACAAAACTAAAAGTAAACAAATACTACAAATATAAACAACGACTACAAATGTGAACAAAACTAAATGTAAACAAATACTAGAAATATAAACAAAGACTCTAAATGTAAGCAAAGACTGCAAACGTAAACAAAAACTCTAAATGGAAAAAAATAATAAAAATGTAAAAAAAGACTCTAAATGTAATAAAAAAATCTGGGTATAAACAAAGACTACAAATGAAAACAGACTCTAAATACAAACAAAGTCTAAAAATAAAAACAAAATGTCTAAATGTAAACAAAGGCTAAAAATGTAAACAAAGACTACAAATGTAAACAAAGGGACTAAATGTAAACACTTTAAATGTAAACAAAGACTACATATGTAAACAAAGAATTTAAATGTAAATAAAGACTACAAATGTAAACAAAGACTACAAATATAAACAGACTCTAAATTGAAACAGACTACAAATGTAAACAAAAACTACAAACGTAAACTAACACTCTAAATGTAAACAAAGACTACAAATGTTAACAAAACTAAAAGTAAACAAATACTACAAATATAAAGAACGACTACAAATGTAAACAAAACTAAATGTAAACAAATACTAGAAATATAAACAAAGACTCTAAATGTAACCGAAAACTCTTGGTGTAAACAAGGACTCTAGGTGTAAAAAAGGACTACAAATGTAAACAAAGTCTCTAAATATAAACAAAGTCTAAATGTAAACAAAGACTACAAGTGTCAACAAAGACTACAAATGTAAACAAAAACTCTACATGTAAACAGTCTCCCTAAATGTAAACAAAGACTACAAATATAAACGGACTCTAAATGTAAACAAAGTCTCTAAATTTAAACAAAGAATACAAGTGTAAACAAAGACTATAAATGTTAAGAAAGTTTACAACTGTAAACAAAGACTACAAATGTAAACAAAGACACTAAACGTTAACAAAAACTACAAACGTAAACAGACTCTAAGTGTAAACAGACAACAAATGTAAACAAAGCCTCCAAATATAAACAAAGTATCTAAACGTAAGCAGACTACAAATGTAAACAAAGACTACAAATATTAACAGACTCTAAATTGAAACAGACAAACAAAAACTACAAACGTAAACTAACACTCTAAATGTAAACAAAGACTACAAATGTTAACAAAACTAAAAGTAAACAAATACTACAAATATAAAGAACGACTACAAATGCAAACAAAACTAAATGTAAACAAATACTAGAAATATAAACAAAGACTCTAAATGTAACCAAAAACTCTTGCTGTAAACAAGGACTCTAGGTGTAAAAAAGGACTACAAATGTAAACAAAGTCTCTAAATATAAACAAAGTCTAAATGTAAACAAAGACTACAAGTGTCAACAAAGACTACAAATGTAAACAAAAACTCTACATGTAAACTGTCTCTCTAAATGTAAACAAAGACTACAAATATAAACGGACTCTAAATGTAAACAAAGTCTCTAAATTTATACAAAGAATACAAGTGTAAACAAAGACTATAAATGTTAAGAAAGTTTACAACTGTAAACAAAGACTACGAATGTAAGCAAAGACACTAAACGTAAACAAAAACTACAAACGTAAACAGACTCTAAGTGTAAACAGACAACAAATGTAAACAAAGCCTCTAAATATAAACAAAGTATCTAAACGTAAGCAGACTACAAATGTAAACAAAGAATACAAATGTAAACAAAGACACTAAACTTAAACAAAAACTACAAACGTAAACAGACTCTAAGTGTAAACAGACAACAAATGTAAACAAAGCCTTTAAATATAAACAAAGTGTGTAAATGTAAGCAGACTACAAATGTAAACAAAGAATACAAATGTAAACAAAGACACTAAATGTAACTCTAAATGTAAACAAAGTCACTAAATTTAAACAAAGAATACAAATGTAAACAAAGACTAAAAATGTTACGAAAGTTTACAACTGTAAACAAAGACTACAAATGTAAACAAAGACACTAAACGTAAACAAAAACTACAAATGTAAACAGACTCTAAGTGTAAACAGACAACAAATGTAAACAAAGCCTCTAAATATAAACAAAGTACCTAAATGTAAGGAGACTTCAAATGTAAACAAAGAATACAAATGTAAACAAAGAGCACAAATGTTAAGTGACTCAAACTGTAAACAAACTCTCTAAATGTAAACAAAGTCTACAAATGTAGACAGACTCTAAATGGAAACAGACTACAAATGTAAACAAAAACTACAAACGTAAACCAACACTCTAAATGTAAACAAACACTACAAATATAAACAGACTCTAAATGGAAACAGACTACAAATGTAAACAAAAACTACAAACGTAAACCAACACTCTAAATGTAAACAAACACTACAAATGTAAACAAAACTAAAAGTAAACAAATACTACAAATATAAACAACGACTACAAATGTGAACAAAACTAAATATAAACAAATACTAGAAATATAAACAAAGACTCTAAATGTAAGCAAAGACTGCAAACGTAAACAAAAACTCTAAATGGAAAAAAATAATAAAAATGTAAAAAAAGACTCTAAATGTAATAAAAATATCTGGGTATAAACAAAGACTACAAATGAAAACAGACTCTAAATACAAACAAAGTCTAAAAATAAAAACAAAGTCTCTAAATGTAAACAAAGGCTAAAAATGTAAACAAAGACTACAAATGTAAACAAAGGGACTAAATGTAAACACTTTAAATGTAAACAAAGACTACATATGTAAACAAAGAATTTAAATGTAAATAAAGACTACAAATGTAAACAAAGACCTTAAATGTAAACAGACTCTAAATGAAAACAAAGACTAAAAATGTAATCAAAGACTACAAACGTAAACAAAGACTCTAAATGTAAAGAAGGTCTCCAAATGCAAACAAAGATTAAAAATGTAAACAAAGACTACAAATGTAAACAAAGACTACAAATATAAACAGACTCTAAATTGAAACAGACTACAAATGTAAACAAAAACTACAAACGTAAACTAACACTCTAAATGTAAACAAAGACTACAAATGTTAACAAAACTAAAAGTAAACAAATACTACAAATATAAAGAACGACTACAAATGTAAACAAAACTAAATGTAAACAAATACTAGAAATATAAACAAAGACTCTAAATGTAACCAAAAACTCTTGGTGTAAACAAGGACTCTAGGTGTAAAAAAGGACTACAAATGTAAACAAAGTCTCTAAATATAAACAAAGTCTAAATGTAAACAAAGACTACAAGTGTAAACAAAAACTCTACATGTAAACAATATCTCTAAATGTAAACAAAGACTAAAAATATAAACGGACTCTAAATGTAAACAAAGTCTCTAAATTTAAACAAAGAATACAAATGTAAACAAAGACTATAAATGTTAAGAAAGTCTACAACTGTAAACAAAGACTACAAATGTAAACAAAGACACTAAACGTAAACAAAAACTACAAACGTAAACAGACTCTAAGTGTAAACAGACAACAAATGTAAACAAAGCCTCGTAATATAAACAAAGTATCTAAATGTAAGCAGAATACAAATGTAAACAAAGAGCACAAATGTTAAGTGACTCAAACTGTAAACAAACTCTCTAAATGTAAACAAAGTTTACAAATGTAAACAGACTAAAAATGAAAACAGACTCTAAATGCAAACAGACTAAAAATGTAAACAAAGACTACATATGTAAACAAAGACTGCAAACGTAAACAAAAACTCTAAATGGAAACAAATAATAAAAATGTAAACAAAGTCTCTAAATGGAAACAAATAATAAAAATGTAAACAAAGACTCTAAATGTAATAAAAAACTCTGGGTATAAACAAGGACTCTAGGTGTAAACAAGGACTACAAACGTAAACAGACTCTAAATGTAAACAAAGTCTAAAAATAAAAACAAAGACTCGAAATATAAACAAAGGCTAAAAATGTAAACAAAGACTACAAATGTAAACAAAGGCTCTAAATGTAAACAAACACGCTATATGTAAACAAAGACTACAAATGTAAACAAAGACACTAAATGGAACTCTAAATGTAAACAAAGAATAAAAATGTAAACAAAGACTACAAATGTTAACAAAGACCTTAAATGTAAACAGACTCTTAATGAAAACAAAAACTAAAAATGTAAACAAAGACTCTAAATGTAAAGATGGTCTCTAAATGCAAACAAAGATTACAAATGTAAACAAAAACTACAAATGTAAACAAAGACTACAAATATAAACAAAAACTCTAAATGGAAACAGACTACAAATGTAAACAAAAACTACAAACGTAAACTAACACTCTAAATGTAAACAAAGACTACAAATGTAAACAAAGACTGCAAACGTAAACAAAGACTCTAAAAGTAAACAAATCATAAAAATGTAAACAAAGACTCAGAATGTAATAAAAAACTCTGGGTATAAACAAGGACTCTGGGTGTAAACAAGGACTACAAATGTAAACAGACTCTAAATGTAAACAAAGTCTAAAAATGAAAACAAAGACTCTAAATGTAAACAAAGGATAAAAATGTAAAAAAAGACTACAAATGTAAACAAAGGCTCTAAATGTAAACAAACACGCTATATGTAAACACAGACTACAAATGGAACTCTAAATGTAAACAAAAAATGAAAATGTAAACAGACTACAAATGTAAACAAAACTAAAAGTAAACAAATACTACAAATATAAAAATAGACTACAAATGTAAACAAAGACTATAAATGTTAAGAAAGTTTACAACTGTAAACAAAGACTACAAATGTAAACAAAGACACTAAACGTAAACAAAAACTACAAACGTAAACAGACTCTAAGTGTAAACAGAAAACAAATGTAAACAAAGCCTCGTAATATGAACAAAGTATCTAATTGTAAGCAGAATACAAATGTAAACAAAGAATACAAATGTAAACAAAGAGCACAAATGTTAAGTGACTCAAACTGTAAACAAACTCTCAAAATGTAAACAAAGTCTACAAATGTAAACAGACTATAAATGAAAACACTCTAAATGCAAACAGACTAAAAATGTAAACAAAGACTATATATGTAAACAAAGACTGCAAACGTAAACAAACACTCTAAATGGAAACAAAAAATAAAAATGTAAACAAAGACTCTAAATGTAATAAAAAACTCTGGGTATAAACAAGGACTACAAATGTAAACTGACTCTAAATGTAAACAAAGGCTAAAAATGTAAACAAAGACTACAAATGTAAACAAAGGGACTAAATGTAAACACTTTAAATGAAAACAAAGAATACATATGTAAACAAAGAATTTAAATGTAAATAAAGACTACAAATGTAAACAAAGACCTTAAATATAAACAGACTCTAAATGAAAACAAAGACTAAAAATGTAAACAAAGACTACAAACGTAAACAAAGACTCTAAATGTAAAGAAGGTCTCTAAATGCAAACAAAGATTAAAAATGTAAACAAAGACTACAAATGTAAACAAAGACTGCAAATATAAACAGACTCTAAATGGAAACAGACTAGAAATGTAAACAAAAACTACATACGTAAACTAACACTCTAAATGTAAACAAAGACTACAAATGTTAACAAAACTAAAAGTAAACAAATACTACAAATATAAAGAACGACTACAAATGTAAACAAAACTAAATGTAAACAAATACTAGAAATATGAACAAAGACTCTAAATGTAACTAAAAACTCTTGGTGTAAACAAGGGCTCTAGGTGTAAGAAAGGACTACAAATGTAAACAAAGTCTCTAAATATAAACAAAGTCTAAATGTAAACAAAGACTACAAGTGTCAACAAAGACTACAAATGTAAACAAAAACTCTACATGTAAACAGTTTCTCTAAATGTAAACAGACTACAAATATAAACGGACTCTAAATGTAAACAAAGTCTAAAAATAAAAACAGACTCTAAATGTAAACAAAGTCAAAAATGTAAACAAAGACTACAAATGTAAACAAAGGCTCTAAATGTAAACAAACACGCTATATGTAAACAAAGACTACAAATGTAAACAAAGACACTAAATGGAACTCTAAATGTAAACAAAGAATAAAAATGTAAACAAAGACTACAAATGTAAACAAAGACCTTAAATGTAAACACACTCTTAATGAAAACAAAGACTAAAAATGTAAACAGACTCTAAATGTAAAGATGGTCTCTAAATGCAAACAAAGATTACAAATGTAAACAAAAACTACAAATGTAAACAAAGACTACAAATATAAACAAAAACTCTAAATGGAAACAGACTACAAATGTAAACAAAAACTACAAACGTAAACTAACACGTAAACTAAAGACTGCAAACGTAAACAAAGACTCTAAATGTAAACAAATAATAAAAATGTAAACAATAACTCTAAATGTAATAAAAAGCTCTGGGTATAAACAAGGACTCTAGGTGTAAACAAGGACTACAAATATAAACAGACTGTAAATGTAAACAAAGTCTAAAAATAAAAACAAAGACTCTAAATGTAAACAAAGGATAAAAACGTAAACAAAGTCTACAAATGTAAACAAAGGCTCTAAATGTAAACAAACACGCTATATGTAAACAAAAACTCTAAATGTAAACAAAAAATGAAAATGTAAGCAGACTACAAATGTAAACAAAACTAAAAGTAAACAAATACTACAAATATAAACAACGACTACAAAAGTAAACAAAACTAAATGTAAACAAATACTAGAAATATAAACAGACTCTAAATGTAACCAAAAACTCTTGGTGTAAACAAGGACTCTTGGTGTAAAAAAGGACTACAAATGTAAGCAAAGTCTCTAAATATAAACAAAGTCTAAATGTAAACAAAGACTACAAGTGTCAACAAAGACTACAAATGTAAACAAAAACTCTACATGTAAACAGTCTCTCTAAATGTAAACAAAGACTACAAATATAAACGGACTCTAAATGTAAACAAAGTCTCTAAATTTAAACAAAGAATACAAATGTAAACAAAGACTAAAAATGTTAAGAAAGTTTACAACTGTAAACAAAGACTACAAATGTAAACAAAGATTCTAATTATAAACAAAGTACCTAAATTTAAGCAGTCTACAAATGTAAACAAAGAACACAAATGTAAACAAAGAGCACAAATGTTAAGTGACTCAAACTGCAAACAAACGTCAAACAAAGTCTAAATGTAAACAAAGACTACAAGTGTAAACAAAAACTCTACATGTAAACAATATCTCTAAATGTAAACAAAGACTAAAAATATAAACGGACTCTAAATGTAAACAAAGTCTCTAAATTTAAACAAAGAATGCAAATGTAAACAAAGACTATAAATGTTAAGAAAGTCTACAACTGTAAACAAAGACTACAAATGTAAACAAAGACACTAAACGTAAACAAAAACTACAAACGTAAACAGACTCTAAATGCAAACAGACTAAAAATGTAAACAAAGACTACATATGTAAACAAAGACTGCAAACGTAGACAAACACTCTAAATGGAAAAAAATAATAAAAATGTAAACAAAGACTCTAAATGTAATAAAAAACTCTGGGTATAAACAAGGACTACAAATGTAAACTGACTCTAAATATAAACAAGGTCTAAAAATAAAAACAGACTCTAAATGTAAAGAAAGGCTAAAAATGTAAACAAAGACTACAAATGTAAACAAAGGGACTAAATGTAAACACTTTAAATGTAAACAAAGAATACATATGTAAACAAAGAATTTAAATGTAAATAAAGACTACAAATGTAAACAAAGACTTTAAATGTAAACAGACTCTAAATGAAAACAAAGACTAAAAATGTAAACAAAGACTACAAACGTAAACAAAGACTGTAAATGTAAAGAAGGTCTCTAAATGCAAACAAAGATTAAAAATGTAAACAAAGACTACAAATGTAAACAAAGACTACAAATATAAACAGACTCTAAATGGAAACAGACTACAAATGTAAACAAAAACTACATACGTAAACTAACACTCTAAATGTAAACAAAGTCTACAAATGTTAAGAAAGTTTACAACTGTAAACAAAGACTACAAATGTAAACAAAGACACTAAACGTAAACAAAAACTACAAACGTAAACAGACTCTAAGTGTAAAGAGACAACAAATGTAAACAAAGCCTCTAAATATAAACAAAGTATCTAAACGTAAGCAGACTACAAATGTAAACAAAGAATACAAATGTAAACAAAGAGCACAAATGTTAAGTGACTCAAACTGTAAACAAACTGTCTAAATGTAAACAAAGTCTACAAATGTAAACAGTCTATAAATGAAAATAGACTCTAAATGCAAACAGACTAAAAACGTAAACAAAGTCTACAAATATAAAGACTCTAAATGGAAACAGACTACAAAAGTAAACAAAAACTATAAACGTAAACTAACACTCTATATGTAAACAGATTACAAATGTAAACAAAACTAAGTGAACAAATACTACAAATATAAACAACGACAACAAATGTAAACAAAACTAAATGTAAACAAATACTAGAAATATAAACAAAGACTCTAAATGTAACCAAAGACTGCAAACGTAAACAAAGTCTCTAAATGTAAACAAAAAATAAAAATGTAAACAAAGACTCTAAATGTAATAAAAAACTCTGGGTATAAACAAGGACTCTAGGTGTAAACAAGAACTACAAATTTAAACAGACTCTAAATGTAAACAAAGTCTAAAAATAAAAACAAAGACTCTAAATGTAAACAAAGGCTAAAAATGTAAACAAAGACTACAAATGTAAACAAAGACTACAAATGTAAACAAAGACCTTAAATGTAAACAGACTCTAAATAAAAATAAAGACTAAAAACGTAAACAAAGACTCCAAATGAAAAGAAGTTCTCTAAATGCAAGCAAAGATTACAAATGTAAACAAAAACTACAAATGTAAACAAAGGCTACAAATATAAACAAAAACTCTAAATGGAATGAGACTACAAATGCAAACAAAAACTACAAACGTAAGCTAACACACTAAATGTAAACAAAGACTACAAATGTAAACAAAGACTGCAAACGTAAACAAAGACTCTAAATGTAAACAAATAATAAAAATGTAAACAAAGACTCTAAATATAATAAAAAACTCTGGGTGTAAACAAGGACAACAAATGTAAACTGACTCTAAATGTAAACAAAGTCTAAAAATAAAAACAAAGACTCTAAATGTAAACAAAGGATAAAAATGTAAACAAAGACTACAAATGTAAACAAAGTCTCTAAATGTAAACAAACACGCTATATGTAAACAAAGACTACAAATGTAAACATAGACCCCAAATGGAACTCTAAATGTAAACAAAAAATGAAAATGTAAACAGACTACAAATGTAAACAAAACTAAAAGTAAACAAATACTACAAATATAAACAACGACTACAAATGTAAACTAAACTAAATGTAAACAAATACTAGAAATATAAACAAAGACTCTAAATGTAACCAAAAACTCTTGGTGTAAACAAGGACTCTAGGTGTAAAAAAGGACTACAAATGTAAACAAAGTCTCTAAATATAAACAAAGTCTAAATGTAAACAAAGACTACAAGTGTAAACAAAAACTCTACATGTAAACAATATCTCTAAATGTAAACAAAGACTAAAAATATAAACGGACTCTAAATGTAAAGAAAGTCTCTAAATTTAAACAAAGAATACAAATGTAAACAAAGACTATAAATTTTAAGAAAGTCTACAACTGTAAACAAAGACTACAAATGTAAACAAAGACACTAAACGTAAACAAAAACTACAAACGTAAACAGACTCTAAGTGTAAACAGACAACGAATGTAAACAAAGCCTCGTAATATAAACAAAGTATCTAAATGTAAGCAGAATACAAATGTAAACAAAGAATACAAATGTAAACAAAGAGCACAAATGTTAAGTGACTCAAACTGTAAACGAACTCTCTAAATGTAAACAAAGTTTACAAATGTAAACAGACTAAAAATGAAAACAGACTCTAAATGCAAACAAACTAAAAATGTAAACAAAGACTACATATGTAAACAAAGACTGCAAACGTAAACAAAAACTCTAAATGGAAACAAATAATAAAAATGTAAACAAAGACTCTAAATGTAATAAAAAAACTGGGTATAAACAAGGACTACAAATGTAAACTGACTCTAAATATAAACAAAGTATAAAAATAAAAACAGACTCTAAATGTAAACAAAGGCTAAAAATGTAAACAAAGACTACAAATGTAAACAAAGGGACTAAATGTAAACACTCTAAATGTAAACAAAGACTACATATGTAAACAAAGAATTTAAATGTAAATAAAGACTACAAATGTAAACAAAGACCTTAAATGTAAACAGACTCTAAATGAAAACAAAGACTAAAAATGTAAACAAAGACTTCAGACGTAAACAAAGACTCTAAATGAAAGAAGGTCTCTAAATGCAAACAAAGATTACAAATGTAAACAAAGACTATAAACGTAAACTAACACTCTATATGTAAACGGATTACAAATGTAACAAAAACTAAAAGTGAACAAATACTACAAATATAAACAACGACAACAAATGTAAACAAAACTAAATGTAAACAAATACTAGAAATATAAACAAAGACTCTAAATGTAACCAAAAACTCTTGGTGTAAGGACTCAAACAAGGACTCTAGGTGTAATCAAGAACTACAAATGTAAACAGACTCTAAATGTAAACAAAGTCTAAAAATAAAAACAAAGACTCTAAATGTAAACAAAGGCTAAAAATGTAAACAAAGGCTCTAAATGTAAACAAACAAGCTATATGTAAACAAAGACTACAAATGTAAACAAAGACACTAAATGGAACTCTAAATGTAAACAAAGAATAAAATTGTAAACAAAGACTACAAATGTAAACAAAGACCTTAAATGTAAACAGACTCTAAATGAAAACAAAGACTAAAAATGTAAACAAAGACTACAAACGTAAACAAAGACTCCAAATGAAAAGAAGTTCTCTAAATGCAAACAAAGATTACAAATGTAAACAAAAACTACAAATGTAAACAAAGGCTACAAATATAAACAAAAACTCTAAATGGAAAGAGACTACAAATGCAAACAAAAACTACAAACGTAAGCTAACACTTTAAATGTAAACAAAGACTACAAATGTAAACAAAGACTGCAAACGTAAACAAAGACTCTAAATGTAAACAAATAATAAAAATGTAAACAAAGACTCTAAATATAATAAAAAACTCTGGGTGTAAACAAGGACAACAAATGTAAACTGACTCTAAATGTAAACAAAGTCTAAAAATAAAAACAAAGACTCTAAATGTAAACAAAGGATAAAAATGTAAACAAAGACTACAAATGTACACAAAGTCTCTAAATGTAAACAAACACGCTATATGTAAACAAAGACTACAAATGTAAACAAAGACCCCAAATGGAACTCTAAATGTAAACAAAAAATGAAAATGTAAACAGACTACAAATGTAAACAAAACTAAAAGTAAACAAATACTACAAATATAAACAACGACTACAAATGTAAACAAAACTAAATGTAAACAAATACTAGAAATATAAACAAAGACTCTAAATGTAACCAAAAACTCTTGGTGTAAACAAGGACTCTAGGTGTAAAAAAGGACTACAAATGTAAACAAAGTCTCTAAATATAAACAAAGTCTAAATGTAAACAAAGACTACAAGTGTCAACAAAGACTACAAATGTAAGAAAAACTCTACATGTAAACAGTCTCTCTAAATGTAAACAAAGGCTACAAATATAAACGGACTCTAAATGTAAACAAAGTCTCTAAATTTAAACAAAGAATACAAATGTAAACAAAGACTATAAATGTTAGGAAAATTTACAACTGTAAACAAAGACTACAAATGTAAACAAAGATTCTAATTATAAACAAAGTACCTAAATTTAAACAGACTACAAATGTAAACAAAGAACACAAATGTAAACAAAGAGCACAAATGTTAAGTGACTCAAACTGCAAACAAACTCTCTAAATGTAAACAAAGTCTACAAATGTAGACGGACTATAAATGAAAACAGACTCTAAATGCAAACAGACTAAAAGTGTAAACAAAGACTACAAATATAAACAGACTCTAAATGGAAAAACAATACAAATGCAAACAAAAACTACAAACGTAAACCAACACTCTAAATGTAAACAAACACTACAAATGTAAACAAAACTAAAAGTAAACAAATGCTACAAATATAAACAAGTACTACAAATGTAAACAAAACTAAATGTAAACAAATACTAGAAATATAAACAAAGACTCTAAATGTAACCAAAGACTGCAAACGTAAACAAACACTCTAAATGGAAAAAAATAATAAAAATGTAAACAAAAACTCTAAATGTAATAAAAAACTCTGGGTATAAACAAGGACTACAAATGTAAACAGACTCTAAATACAAACAAAGTCTAAAAATAAAAACAAAATCTCTAAATGTAAACAAAGGATAAAAATGTAAACAAAGACTACAAAAGTAAACAATGGGACTAAATGTAAACACTTTAAATGTAAACAAAAGCTACATATGTAAACAAAGAATTTAAATGTAAATAAAGACTACAAATGTAAACAAAGACCTTAAATGTAAACAGACTCTAAATGAAAACAAAGACTAAAAATGTAAACAAAGACTACAAGCGTAAACAAAGACTCTAAATGTAAAGAAGGCCTCTAAATGCAAACAAAGATTAAAAATGTAAACAAAGACTACAAATATAAACAGACTCTAAATGGAAACAGACTACAAATGTAAACAAAAACTACAAACGTAAACTAACACTCTAAATGTAAACAAAGACTACAAATGTTAACAAAACTAAAGGTAAACAAATACTACAAATATAAAGAACGACTACAAATGTAAACAAAACTAAATGTAAACAAATACTAGAAATATAAACAAAGACTCTAAATGTAACCAAAAACTCTTGGTGTAAACAAGGACTCTAGGTGTAAAAAAGGACTACAAATGTAAACAAAGTCTCTAAATATAAACAAAGTCTAAATGTAAACAAAGACTACAAGTGTCAACAAAGACTACAAATGTAAACAAAAACTCTACATGTAAACAGTCTCTCTAAATGTAAACAAAGACTACAAATATAAACGGACTCTAAATGTAAACAAAGTCTCTGAATTTATACAAAGAATACAAGTGTAAACAAAGACTATAAATGTTAAGAAAGTTAACAACTGTAAACAAAGACTACAAATGTAAACAAAGACACTAAACGTAAACAAAAACTACAAACGTAAACAGACTCTAAGTGTAAACAGACAACAAATGTAAACAGAGCCTCTAAATATAAACAAAGTATCTAAACGTAAGCAGACTACAAATGTAAACAAAGAATACAAATGTAAACAAAGACACTAAACTTAAACAAAAACTACAAACGTAAACAGACTCTAAGTGTAAACAGACAACAAATGTAAACAAAGCCTTTAAAAATAAACAAAGTATCTAAATGTAAGCAGACTACAAATGTAAACAAAGACACTAAATGTAACTCTAAATGTAAACAAAGTCACTAAATTCAAACAAAGAATACAAATGTAAACAAAAACTATAAATGTTACGAAAGTTTACAACTGTAAACAAAGACTACAAATGTAAACAAAGACACTAAACGTAAACAAAAACTACAAATGTAAACAGACTCTAAGTGTAAACTGACAACAAATGTAAACAAAGCCTCTAAATATAAACAAAGTACCTAAATGTAAGCAGACTACAAATGTAAACAAAGAATACAAATGTAAACAAAAAGCACAAATGTTAAGTGACTCAAACTGTAAACAAACTCTCGAAATGTAAACAAAGTCTACAAATGTAAATATTCTATAAATGAAAATAGACTCTAAATGCAAACAGGCTAAAAATGTATACAAAGACTACAAATATAAAGAATCTAAATGGAAACAGACTACAAATATAAACAAAAACTACAAACGTAAACTAACACTCTAAATGTAAACAAAGACTACAAATGTAAACAAAACTAACAGTAAACAAATACTAGAAATATAAACAAAGACTAAATGTAACCAGACTGCAAACGTAAACAAAGTCTCTAAATGGAAACAAATAATAAAAATGTAAACAAAGACTCTAAATGTAATAAAAAACTCTGGGTATAAACAAGGACTCTAGGTGTAAACAAGGACTACAAACGTAAACAGACTCTAAATGTAAACAAAGGCTAAAAATGTAAACAAAGACTACAAATGTAAACAAAGGCTCTAAATGTAAACAAACACGCTATATGTAAACAAAGACTACAAATGTAAACAAAGACACTAAATGGAACTCTAAATGTAAACAAAGAATAAAAATGTAAACAAAGACTACAAATGTAAACAAAGACCTTAAATGTAAACAGAATCTTAATGAAAACAAAGACTAAAAATGTAAACAAAGACTCTAAATGTAACCAAAAACTCTTGGTGTAAGGACTCAAACAAGGACTCTAGGTGTAAACAAGAACTACAAATGTAAACAGACTCTAAATGTAAACAAAGTCTAAAAATAAAAACAAAGAATCTAAATGTAAACAAAGGCTAAAAATGTAAACAAAGGCTCTAAATGTAAACAAACAAGCTATATGTAAACAAAGACTACAAATGTAAACAAAGACACTAAATGGAACTCTAAATGTAAACAAAGAATAAAAATGTAAACAAAGACTACAAATGTAAACAAAGACCTTAAATGTAAACAGACTCTAAATGAAAACAAAGACTAAAAATGTTAACAAAGACTACAAACGTAAACAAAGACTCCAAATGAAAAGAAGTTCTCTAAATGCAAACAAAGATTACAAATGTAAACAAAAACTACAAATGTAAACAAAGGCTACAAATATAAACAAAAACTCTAAATGGAAAGAGACTACAAATGCAAACAAAAACTACAAACGTAAGCTAACACTTTAAATGTAAACAAAGACTACAAATGTAAACAAAGACTGCAAACGTAAACAAAGACTCTAAATGTAAACAAATAATAAAAATGTAAACAAAGACTCTAAATGTAAACAAAGGATAAAAATGTAAACAAAGACTACAAATGTACACAAAGTCTCTAAATGTAAACAAACACGCTATATGTAAACAAAGACTACAAATGTAAACAAAGACCCCAAATGGAACTCTAAATGTAAACAAAAAATGAAAATGTAAACAGACTACAAATGTAAACAAAACTAAAAGTAAACAAATACTACAAATATAAACAACGACTACAAATGTAAACAAAACTAAATGTAAACAAATACTAGAAATATAAACAAAGACTCTAAATGTAACCAAAAACTCTTGGTGTAAACAAGGACTCTAGGTGTAAAAAAGGACTACAAATGTAAACAAAGTCTCTAAATAGAAACAAAGTCTAAATGTAAACAAAGACTACAAGTGTCAACAAAGACTACAAATGTAAACAAAAACTCTACATGTAAACAGTCTCTCTAAATGTAAACAAAGACTACAAATATAAACGGACTCTAAATGTAAACAAAGTCTCTAAATTTAAACAAAGAATACAAATGTAAACAAAGACTATAAATGTTAAGAAAGTTTACAACTGTAAACAAAGACTACAAATGTAAACAAAGCCTCTAATTATAAACAAAGTACCTAAATTTAAGCAGACTACAAATGTAAACAAAGAACACAAATGTAAACAAAGAGCACAAATGTTAAGTGACTCAAACTGCTAACAAACTCTCTAAATGTAAACAAAGTCTACAAATGTAGACGGACTATAAATGAAAACAGACTCTAAATGCAAACAGACTAAAAGTGTAAACAATTACTACAAATATAAACAGACTCTAAATGGAAAAACAATACAAATGCAAACAAAAACTACAAACGTAAACCAACACTCTAAATGTAAACAAACACTACAAATGTAAACAAAACTAAAAGTAAACAAATACTACAAATATAAACAAGTACTACAAATGTAAACAAAACTAAATGTAAACAAATACTAGAAATATAAACAAAGACTCTAAATATAACAAAAGACTGCAAACGTAAACAAACACTCTAAATGGAAAAAAATAATAAAAATGTAAACAAAAACTCTAAATGTAATAAAAAACTCTGGGTATAAACAAGGACTACAAATGTAAACAGACTCTAAATACAAACAAAGTCTAAAAATAAAAACAAAGTCTCTAAATGTAAACAAAGGCTAAAAATGTAAACTAAGACTACAAATGTAAACAAAGGGACTAAATGTAAACACTTTAAATGTAAACAAAAGCTACATATGTAAACAAAGAATTTAAATGTAAATAAAGACTACAAATGTAAACAAAGACCTTAAATGTAAACAGACTCTAAATGAAAACAAAGACTAAAAATGTAAACAAAGACTACAAGCGTAAACAAAGACTCTAAATGTAAAGAAGGCCTCTAAATGCAAACAAAGATTAAAAATGTAAACAAAGACTACAAATATAAACAGACTCTAAATGGAAACAGACTACAAATGTAAACAAAAACTACAAACGTAAACTAACACTCTAAATGTAAACAAAGACTACAAATGTTAACAAAACTAAAGGTAAACAAATACTACAAATATAAAGAACGACTACAAATGTAAACAAAACTAAATGTAAACAAATACTAGAAATATAAACAAAGACTCTAAATGTAACCAAAAACTCTTGGTGTAAACAAGGACTCTAGGTGTAAAAAAGGACTACAAATGTAAACAAAGTCTCTAAATATAAACAAAGTCTAAATGTAAACAAAGACTACAAGTGTCAACAAAGACTACAAATGTAAACAAAAACTCTACATGTAAACAGTCTCTCTAAATATAAACAAAGAATACAAATATAAACGGACTCTAAATGTAAACAAAGTCTCTGAATTTATACAAAGAATACAAGTGTAAACAAAGACTATAAATGTTAAGAAAGTTTACAACTGTAAACAAAGACTACAAATGTAAACAAAGACACTAAACGTAAACAAAACCTACAAACGTAAACAGACTCTAAGTGTAAACAGACAACAAATGTAAACAAAGCCTCTAAATATAAACAAAGTATCTAAACGTAAGCAGACTACAAATGTAAACAAAGAATACAAATGTAAACAAAGACACTAAACTTAAACAAAAACTACAAACGTAAACAGACTCTAAGTGTAAACAGACAACAAATGTAAACAAAGCCTTTAAAAATAAACAAAGTATCTAAATGTAAGCAGACTACAAATGTAAACAAAGACACTAAATGTAACTCTAAATGTAAACAAAGTCTCTAAATTTAAACAAAGAATACAAATGTAGACAAAGACTATAAATGTGAAGAAAGTTTACAACTGTAAACAAAGACTACAAATGTAAACAAAGACACTAAACGTAAACAAAAACTACAAACGTAAACAGACTCTAAGTGTAAACAGACAACAAATGTAAACAAAGCCTCTAAATATAAACAAAGTATCTAAATGTAAGCAGACTACAAATGTAAACAAAGAATACAAATGTAAACAAAGACACTAAACGTAAACAAAAACTACAAACGTAAACAGACTCTAAGTGTAAACAGACAACAAATGTAAACAAAGCCTTTAAATATAAACAATGTATCTAAATGTAAGCAGACTACAAATGTAAACAAAGAATACAAATGTAAACAAAAAGCACAAATGTTAAGTGACTCAAACTGTAAACAAACTCTCGAAATGTAAACAAAGTCTACAAATGTAAACATTCTATAAATGAAAATAGACTCTAAATGCAAACAGACTAAAAATGTAAACAAAGACTACAAATATAAAGAATCTAAATGGAAACAGACTACAAATGTAAACAAAAACTACAAACGTAAACTAACACTCTAAATGTAAACAAAGACTACAAATGTAAACAAACTAAAAGTAAACAAATACTACAAATATAAACAATGACTACAAATGTAAACAAAACTAAATGTAAACAAATACTAGAAATATAAACAAAGACTCTAAATGTAACCAAAGACTGCAAACGAAAACAGTCTCTAAATGGAAACAAATAATAAAAATGTAAACAAAGTCTCTAAATGTAATAAAAAACTCTGGATATAAACATGGACTATAGGTGTAAACAAGGACTACAAACGTAAACAGACTCTAAATGTAAACAAAGGCTAAAAATGTAAACAAAGACTACAAATGTAAACAAAGACACTAAATGTAAACAGAATCTTAATGAAAACAAAGACTAAAAATGTAAACAAAGACTCTAAATGTAAAGATGGTCTCTAAATGCAAACAAAGATTACAAATGTAAACAAAAACTACAAATGTAAACAAAGACTACAAATATAAACAAAAACTCTAAATGGAAACAGACTACAAATGTAAACAAATACTACATATGTAAACAAAGACAGCAAACGTAAACAAAAACTCTAAATGGAAACAAATAATAAAAATGTAAACAAAGACTCTAAATGTAATAAAAAACTCTGGGTATAAACAAGGACTACAAATGTAAACTGACTCTAAATATAAACAAAGTCTAAAAATAAAAACAGACTCTAAATGTAAACAAAGGCTAAAAATGTAAACAAAGACTACAAATGTAAACAAAGGGACTAAATGTAAACACTCTAAATGTAAACAAAGACTACATATGTAAACAAAGAATTTAAATGTAAATAAAGACTACAAATGTAAACAAAGACCTTAAATGTAAACAGACTCTAAATGAAAACAGTCTACAAATGTAAACATTCTATAAATGAAAATAGACTCTAAATGCAAACAGACTAAAAATGTAAACAAAGACTACAAATATAAAGAATCTAAATGGAAACAGACTACAAATGTAAACAAAAACTACAAACGTAAACTAACACTCTAAATGTAAACAAAGACTACAAATGTAAACAAAACTAAAAGTAAACAAATACTACAAATATAAACAATGACTACAAATGTAAACAAAACTAAATGTAAACAAATACTAGAAATATAAACAAAGACTCTAAATGTAACCAAAGACTGCAAACGTAAACAAAGTCTCTAAATGGAAACAAATAATAAAAATGTAAACAAAGACTCTAAATGTAATAAAAAACTCTGGGTATAAACATGGACTCTAGGTGTAAACAAGGACTACAAACGTAAACAGACTCTAAATGTAAACAAAGGCTAAAAATGTAAACAAAGACTACAAATGTAAACAAAGGCTATAAATGTAAAGAAGGTCTCTGAATGCAAACAAAGATTAAAAATGTAAACAAAGACTACAAATGTAAACAAAGACTACAAATATAAACAGACTCTAAATGGAAACAGACTACAAATGTTAACAAAACTAAAAGTAAAAAATACTACAAATATAAAGAACGACTACAAATGTAAACAAAACTAAATGTAAACAAATACTAGAAATATAAACAAAGACTCTAAATGTAACCAAAAACTCTTGGTGTAAACAAGGACTCTAGGTGTAAGAAAGGACTACAAATGTAAACAAAGTCTCTAAATATAAACAAAGTCTAAATGTAAACAAAGACTACAAGTGTCAACAAAGACTACAAATGTAAACAAAAACTCTACATGTAAACAGTCTCTCTAAATGTAAACAGACTACAAATATAAACGGACTCTAAATGTAAACAAAGTCTCTAAATTTAAACAAAGAATACAAATGTAAACAAAGACTATAAATGTTAAGAAAGTTTACAACTGTAAACAAAGACTACAAATGTAAACAAAGACACTAAAGGTAAACAAAAACTACAAACGTAAACAGACTCTAAGTGTAAACAGACAACAAATGTAAACAAAGCCTCTAAATATAAACAAAGTATCTAAACGTAAGCAGACTACAAATGTAAACAAAGAATACAAATGTAAACAAAGAGCACAAATATTAAGTGACTCAAACTGTAAACAAACTGTCTAAATGTAAACAAAGTCTACAAATGTAAACAGTCTATAAATGAAAATAGACTCTAAATGCAAACAGACTAAAAATGTAAACAAAGTCTACAAATATAAAGACTCTAAATGGAAACAGACTACAAATGTAAACAAAAACTACAAACGTAAACTAACACTCTAAATGTAAACAAAGACTACAAATGTAAACAAAACTAAAAGTAAGCAAATACTACAAATATAAACAATGACTACAAATGTAAACAAAACTAAATGTAAACAATACTAGAAATATAAACAAAGACTCTAAATGTAACCAAAGACTGCAAACGTAAACAAAGTCTCTAAATGGAAACAAATAATAAAAATGTAAACAAAGACTCTAAATGTAAACAAACACGCTATATGTAAACAAAGACTACAAATGTAAACAAAGACACTGAATGGAACTCTAAATGTAAACAAAGAATAAAAATGTAAACAAAGACCTTAAATGTAAACAGACTCTTAATGAAAACAAAGACTAAAAATGTAAACAAAGACTCTAAATGTAAAGATGGTCTCTAAATGCAAAAAAAAATTACAAATGTAAACAAAAACTACAAATGTAAACAAAGACTACAAATATAAACAAAAACTCTAAATGGAAACGGACTACAAATGTAAACAAAAACTACAAACGTAAACTAACACTCTAAATGTAAACAAAGACTACAAATGTAAACAAAGACTGCAATCGTAAACAAAGACTCTAAATGTAAACAAATAATAAAAATGTAAACAATATCTCTAAATGTAATAAAAAACTCTGGGTATAAACAAGGACTCTAGGTGTAAACAAGGACTACAAATGTAAACAGACGCTAAATGTAAACAAAGTCTAAAAATAAAAACAAAGACTCTAAATGTAAACACGGGATAAAAATGTAAACAAAGACTACAAATGTAAACAAAGGCTCTAAATGTAAACAAACACGCTATATGTAAACAAAGAATACAAATGTAAACAAAGACCCCAAATGGAACTCTAAATGTAAATAAAAAATGAAAATGTAAGCAGACTACAAATGTAAACAAAACTAAAAGTAAACAAATACTACAAATATAAACAACGACTACAAATGTAAACAAAACTAAATGTAAACAAATACTAGAAATATAAACAGACTCTAAATGTAACCAAAAACTCTTGGTGTAAACAAGGACTCTTGGTGTAAAAAAGGACTACAAATGTAAACAAAGTCTTTAAATATAAACAAAGTCTTAATGTAAACAAAGACTACAAGTGTAAACAAAAACTCTACATGTAAACAATATCTCTAAATGTAAACAAAGACTAAAAATATAAACGGACTCTTAATGTAAACAAAGTCTCTAAATGTAAACAAAGACTAAAAATGTAAACAAAGACTACAGACGTAAACACTCTAAATGTAAAGAAGGTCTCTAAATGCAAACAAAGATTACAAATGTAAACAAAGACTACAAATATAAACAGACTCTAAATGGAAACAGACTACAAATGTAAACAAAAACTACAAACGTAAACTAACACTCTATATGTAAACAGACTACAAATGTAAACAAAACTAAAAGTGAACAAATACTACAAATATAAACAACGACAACAAATGTAAAGAAGTTCTCTAAATGCAAACAAAGATTACAAATGTAAACAAAAACTACAAATGTAAACAAAAACTACAAACGTAAGCTAACACTCTAAATGTAAACAAAGACTACAAATGTAAACAAAGACTGCAAACGTAAACAAAGACTCTAAATGTAAACAAATAATAAAAATGTAAACAAAGACTCTAAATGTAATAAAAAACTCTGGGTATAAACAAGGACTCTAGGTGTAAACAAGGACTACAAATGTAAACAGACTCTAAATGTAAACAAAGGATAAAAATGTAAACAAAGACTACAAATGTAAACAAAGGCTCTAAATGTAAACAAACATGCTATATGTAAACAAAGACTACAAATGTAAACAAAGACCCCAAATGGAACTCTAAATGTAAATAAAAAATGAAAATGTAAACAGACTACAAATGTAAACAAAACTAAAAGTAAACAAATACTACAAATGTAAACAACGACTACAAATGTAAACAAAACTAAATGTAAACAAATACTAGAAATATAAACAAAGATTCTAAATGTAACCAAAAACTCTTGGTGTAAACAAGGACTCTAGGTGTAAAAAAGGACTACAAATGTAAACAAAGTCTCTAAATGTAAACAAAGTCTAAATGTAAACAAAGACTACAAGTGTAAACAAAGACTACAAATGTAAACAAAAACTCTACATGTAAACAATCTCTCTAAATGTAAACAAAGACTACAAATATAAACAAGACTCTAAATGTAAACAAAGTCACTAAATTTAAACAAAGAATACAAATGTAAACAAAGACTATTAATGTTAAGAATGTTTACAACTGTAAACAAAGACTACAAATGTAAACAAAGACACTAAACGTAAACAAAAACTACAAATGTAAACAGACTCTAAGTGTAAACAGACAACAAATGTAAACAAAGCCTCTAATTATAAACAAAGTACCTAAATTTAAGCAGACTACAAATGTAAACAAAGAATACAAATGTAAACAAAGAGCACAAATGTTAAGTGACTCAAACTGTAAGCAAACTCTCTAAATGTAAACAAAGTCTACAAATGTAGACAGACTATAAATGAAAACAGACTAAATGCAAACAGACTAAAAGTGTAAACAAAGACTACAAATATAAACAGACTCTAAATGGAAACAGACTACAAATGTAAACAAAACTAAATTAAACAAATACTACAAATATAAACAAGGACTACAAATGTAAACAAAACTAAATGTAAACAAATACTAGAAATATAAACAAAGACTCTAAATGTAACCAAAGACTGCAAACGCAAACAAAAACTCTAAATGGAAAAAAATAATAAAAATGTAAACAAAGACTCTAAATGTAATAAAAAACTCTGGGCATAAACAAGGACTACAAATGTAAACAGACTCTAAATACAAACAAAGTCTAAAAATAGAAACAGTCTCTAAATGTAAACAAAGGCTAAAAATGTAAACAAAGACTACAAATGTAAACAAAGGGACTAAATGTAAACACTTTAAATGTAAACAAAGACTACATATGTAAACAAAGAATTTAAATGTAAATAAAGATTACAAATGTAAACAAAGACCTTAAATGTAAACAGACTCTAAATGAAAACAAAGACTAAAAATGTAAACAAAGACTACAAACGTAAACAAAGACTCTAAATGTAAAGAAGGTCTCTAAATGCAAACAAAGATTAAAAATGTAAACAAAGACTACAAATATAAACAGACTCTAAATGGAAACAGACTTCAAATGTAAACAAAAACTACAAACGTAAACTAACACTCTAAATGTAAAGAAAGACTCTAAATATAACCAAAGACTGCAAACGTAAACAAAGTCTCTAAATGGAAACAAATAATAAAAATGTAAACAAAGACTCTAAATGTAATAAAAAACTCTGGGTATAAACAAGGACTCTAGGTGAAAACAAGGACTACAAACGTAAACAGACTCTAAATGTAAACAAAGTCTAAAATTAAAACAAAGACTCTAAATGTAAACAAAGGCAAAAATGTAAACAAAGACTACAAATGTAATCAAAGGCTCTAAATGTAAACAAACACGCTATATGTAAACAAAGACTACAAATGTAAACAAAGACACTAAATGGAACTCTAAATGTAAACAAATAAAAATGTAAACAAAGACTACAAATGTAAAGAAAGACCTTAAATATAAACAGACTCTTAATGAAAACAAAGACTAAAAATGTAAACAAAGACTCTAAAAGTAAAGATGGTGTCTAAATGCAAACAAAGATTACGAATGTAAACAAAAACTACAAATGTAAACAAAGACTACAAATATAAACAAAAACTCTAAATGGAAACAGACTACAAATGTAAATAAAAACTACAAACGTAAACTAAAACTCTAAATGTAAACAAAGACTACAAATGTAAACAAAGACTGCAAACGTAAACAAAGACTCTAAATGTAAACAAATAATAAAAATGTAAACAAAGACTCTAAATGTAATAAAAAACTCTGGGTATAAACAAGGACTCTAGGTGTAAACAAGGACTACAAATGTAAACAGACTCTAAATGTAAACAAAGTCTAAAAATAAAAACAGACTCTAAATGTAAACAAAGGATAAAAATGTAAACAAAAAATACAAATGTAAACAAAGGCTCTAAATGTAAACAAACATGCTATATGTAAACAAAGACTACAAATGTAAACAAAGACCCCAAATGGAACTCTAAATGTAAACAAAAAATGAAAATGTAAGCAGACTACAAATGCAAACAAAACTAAAAGTAAACAAATACTACAAATATAAACAACGACTACAAATGTAAACAAAACTAAATGTAAACAAATACTAGAAATATAAACAAAGACTCTAAATGTAACCAAAACTCTTGTTGTAAACAAGGACTCTTGGTGTAAAAAAGGACTACACATGTAAACAAATTCTCTAAATATAAACAAAGTCTAAATGTAAACAAAGACTACAAGTGTAAACAAAAACTCTACATGTAAACAATATCTCTAAATGTAAACAAAGACTAAAAATATAAACGGACTCTAAATGTAAACAAAGTCTCTAAATTTAAACTGAGAATACAAATGTAAACAAAGACTATAAATGTTAAGAAAGTCTACAACTGTAAACAAAGACTACAAATGTGAACAAAGACACTAAACGAAAACAAAAACTACAAACGTAAACAGACTCTAAGTGTAAACAGACAACAAATGTAAACAAAGCCTCGTAATATAAACAAAGTATCTAAATGTAAGCAGAATACAAATGTAAACAAAGAATACAAATGTAAACAAAGAGCACAAATGTTAAGTGACTCAAACTGTAAACAAACTCTCTAAATGTAAACAAAGTTTACAAATGTAAACAGACTAAAAATGTACATATGTAAACAAAGACTGCAAACGTAAACAAAAACTCTAAATGGAAACAAATAATAAAAATGTTAACAAAGACTCTAATTGTAATAAAAAAACTGGGTATAAACAAGGACTACAAATGTAAACTGACTCTAAATATAAACAAAGTATAAAAATAAAGACAGACTCTAAATGTAAACAAAGGCTAAAAATGTAAACAAAGACTACAAATGTAAACAAAGGGACTAAATGTAAACACTCTAAATGTAAACAAAGACTACATATGTAAACAAAGAATTTAAATGTAAATAAAGACTACAAATGTAAACAAAGACCTTAAATGTAAACAGACTCTAAATGAAAACAAAGACTAAAAATGTAAACAAAGACTACAGCGTAAACAAAGACTCTAAATGAAAGAAGGTCTCTAAATGCAAACAAAGATTACAAATGTAAACAAAGACTACAAATATAAACAGACTCTAAATGGAAACAGACTACAAATGTAAACAAAAACTATAAACGTAAACTAACACTCTATATGTAAACAGATTACAAATGTAAACAAAACTAAAAGTAAACAAATACTACAAATATAAACAACGACAACAAATGTAAACAAAACTAAATGTAAACAAATACTAGAAATATAAACAAAGACTCTAAATGTAACCAAAGACTGCAAACGTAAACAAAGTCTCTAAATGTAAACAAAAAATAAAAATGTAAACAAAGACTCTAAATGTAATAAAAAACTCTGGGTATAAACAAGGACTCTAGGTGTAAACAAGAACTACAAATGTAAACAGACTCTAAATGTAAACAAAGGCTAAAAATGTAAACAAAGACTACAAATGTAAACAAACAAGCTATATGTAAACAAAGACTACAAATGTTAACAAAGACACTAAATGGAACTCTAAATGTAAACAAAGAATAAAAATGTAAACAAAGACTACAAATGTAAACAAAGACCTTAAATGTAAACAGACTCTAAATGAAAACAAAGACTAAAAATGTAAACAAACACTACAAACGTAAACAAAGACTCCAAATGTAAAAAAGTTCTCTAAATGCAAACAAAGATTACAAATGTAAACAAAAACTACAAATGTAAACAAAGGCTACAAATATAAACAAAAACTCTAAATGGAAAGAGACTACAAATGCAAACAAAAACTACAAACGTAAACTAGCACTCTAAATGTAAACAAAGACTACAATTGTAAACAAAGACTGCAAACGTAAACAAAGACTCTAAATGTAAACAAATAATAAAAATGTAAACAAAGACTCTAAATATAATAAAAAACTCTGGGTGTAAACAAGGACAACAAATGTAAACTGACTCTAAATGTAAACAAAGTCTAAAAATAAAAACAAAGTCTCTAAATGTAAACAAACACGCTATATGTAAACAAAGACTACAAATGTAAACAAAGACCCCAAATGGAACTCTAAATGTAAACAAAAAATGAAAATGTAAACAGACTACAAATGTAAACAAAACTAAAAGTAAACAAATACTACAAATATAAACAACGACTACAAATGTAAACAAAACTAAATGTAAACAAATACTAGAAATATAAACAAAGAATCTAACTGTAACCAAAAACTCTTGGTGTAAACAAGGACTCTAGGTGTAAAAAAGGACTACAAATGTAAACAAAGTCTCTAAATATAAACAAAGTCTAAATGTAAACAAAGACTACAAGTGTAAACAAAGACTACAAAAGTAAACAAAAACTCTACATGTTAACAATCTCTCTAAATGTAAACAAAGACTACAAATATAAACGGACTCTAAATATAAACAAAGTCACTAAATTTAAACAAAGAATACAAATGTAAACAAAGACTATAAATGTTAAGAAAGTTTACAACTGTAAACAAAGACTACAAATGTAAACAAAGACACTAAACGTAAACAAAAACTACAAATGAAAAAAGACTCTAAGTGTAAACAGACAACAAATGTAAACAAAGCCTCTAATTATAAACAAAGTACCTAAATTTAAGCAGACTACAAATGTAAAAAAAGAATACAAATGTAAACAAACACTACAAATGTAAACAAAACTAAAAGTAAACAAATACTACAAATATAAACAACGACTACAAATGTGAACAAAACTAAATGTAAACAAATACTAGAAATATAAACAAAGACTCTAAATGTAAGCAAAGACTGCAAACGTAAACAAAAACTCTAAATGGAAAAAAATAATAAAAATGTAAAAAAAGACTCAAAATGTAATAAAAAAATCTGGGTATAAACAAAGACTACAAATGAAAACAGACTCTAAATACAAACAAAGTCTAAAAATAAAAACAAAGTCTCTAAATGTAAACAAAGGCTAAAAATGTAAACAAAGACTACAAATGTAAACAAAGGGACTAAATGTAAACACTTTAAATGTAAACAAAGACTACATATGTAAACAAAGAATTTAAATGTAAATAAAGACTACAAATGTAAACAAAGACCTTAAATGTAAACAGACTCTAAATGAAAACAAAGACTAAAAATGTAATCAAAGACTACAAACGTAAACAAATACTCTAAATGTAAAGAAGGTCTCTAAATGCAAACAAAGATTAAAAATGTAAACAAAGACTACAAATGTAAACAAAGACTACAAATATAAACAGACTCTAAATTGAAACAGACTACAAATGTAAACAAAAACTACAAACGTAAACTAACACTCTAAATGTAAACAAAGACTACAAATGTTAACAAAACTAAAAGTAAACAAATACTACAAATATAAAGAACGACTACAAATGTAAACAAAACTAAATGTAAACAAATACTAGAAATATAAACAAAGACTCTAAATGTAACCAAAAACTCTTGGTGTAAACAAGGACTCTAGGTGTAAAAAAGGACTACAAATGTAAACAAAGTCTCTAAATATAAACAAAGTCTAAATGTAAACAAAGACTACAAGTGTCAACAAAGACTACAAATGTAAACAAAAACTCTACATGTAAACAGTCTCTCTAAATGTAAGCAAAGACTACAAATATAAACGGACTCTAAATGTAAACAAAGTCTCTAAATTTAAACAAAGAATACAAATGTAAACAAAGACTATAAATGCTAAGAAAGTTTACAACTGTAAACAAAGACTACAAATGTAAACAAAGACACTAAACGTAAACAGACTCTAAGTGTAAACAAACAACAAATGTAAACAAAGCCTTTAAATATAAACAAAGTATCTAAATGTAAGCAGACTACAAATGTAAAAAAAGAATACAAATGTAAACAAACACTACAAATGTAAACAAAACTAAAAGTAAACAAATACTACAAATATAAACAACGACTACAAATGTGAACAAAACTAAATGTAAACAAATACTAGAAATATAAACAAAGACTCTAAATGTAAGCAAAGACTGCAAACGTAAACAAAAACTCTAAATGGAAAAAAATAATAAAAATGTAAAAAAAGACTCTAAATGTAATAAAAAAATCTGGGTATAAACAAAGACTACAAATGTAAACAAAGGGACTAAATGTAAACACTTTAAATGTAAACAAAGACTACATATGTAAACAAAGAATTTAAATGTAAATAAAGACTACAAATGTAAACAAAGACCTTAAATGTAAACAGACTCTAAATGAAAACAAAGACTAAAAATGTAATCAAAGACTACAAACGTAAACAAAGACTCTAAATGTAAAGAAGGTCTCTGAATGCAAACAAAGATTAAAAATGTAAACAAAGACTACAAATGTAAACAAAGACTACAAATATAAACAGACTCTAAATTGAAACAGACTACAAATGTAAACAAAAACTACAAACGTAAACTAACACTCTAAATGTAAACAAAGACTACAAATGTTAACAAAACTAAAAGTAAACAAATACTACAAATATAAAGAACGACTACAAATGTAAACAAAACTAAATGTAAACAAATACTAGAAATATAAACAAAGACTCTAAATGTAACCAAAAACTCTTGGTGTAAACAAGGACTCTAGGTGTAAAAAAGGACTACAAATGTAAACAAAGTCTCTAAATATAAACAAAGTCTAAATGTAAACAAAGACTACAAGTGTCAACAAAGACTACAAATGTAAGCAAAGACACTAAACGTAAACAAAAACTACAAACGTAAACAGATTCTAAGTGTAAACAGACAACAAATGTAAACAAAGCCTCTAAATATAAACAAAGTATCTAAATGTAAGCAGACTACAAATGTAAACAAAGAATACAAATGTAAACAAAGACACTAAACGTAAACAAAAACTACAAACGTAAACAGACTCTAAGTGTAAACAGACAACAAATGTAAACAAAGCCTTTAAATATAAACAATGTATCTAAATGTAAACAAAGTCTCTAAATTTAAACAAAGAATACAAATGTAAACAAAGACTATAAATTCTAAGAAAGTTTACAACTGTAAACAAAGACTACAAATGTAAACAAAGACACTAAACGTAAACAGACTCTAAGTGTAAACAAACAACAAATGTAAACAAAGCCTTTAAATATAAACAAAGTATCTAAATGTAAGCAGACTACAAATGTAAACAAAGAACACAAATGTAAACAAAGAGCACAAATGTTAAGTGACTCAAACTGCAAACAAACTCTCTAAATGTAAACAAAGTCTACAAATGTAGACGGACTATAAATGAAAACAGACTCTAAATGCAAACAGACTAAAAGTGTAAACAATTACTACAAATATAAACAGACTCTAAATGGAAAAACAATACAAATGCAAACAAAAACTACAAACGTAAACCAACACTCTAAATGTAAACAAACACTACAAATGTAAACAAAACTAAAAGTAAACAAATACTACAAATATAAACAAGTACTACAAATGTAAACAAAACTAAATGTAAACAAATACTAGAAATATAAACAAAGACTCTAAATATAACAAAAGACTGCAAACGTAAACAAACACTCTAAATGGAAAAAAATAATAAAAATGTAAACAAAAACTCTAAATGTAATAAAAAACTCTGGGTATAAACAAGGACTACAAATGTAAACAGACTCTAAATACAAACAAAGTCTAAAAATAAAAACAAAGTCTCTAAATGTAAACAAAGGCTAAAAATGTAAACTAAGACTACAAATGTAAACAAAGGGACTAAATGTAAACACTTTAAATGTAAACAAAAGCTACATATGTAAACAAAGAATTTAAATGTAAATAAAGACTACAAATGTAAACAAAGACCTTAAATGTAAACAGACTCTAAATGAAAACAAAGACTAAAAATGTAAACAAAGACTACAAGCGTAAACAAAGACTCTAAATGTAAAGAAGGTCTCTAAATGCAAACAAAGATTAAAAATGTAAACAAAGACTACAAATATAAACAGACTCTAAATGGAAACAGACTACAAATGTAAACAAAAACTACAAACGTAAACTAACACTCTAAATGTAAACAAAGACTACAAATGTTAACAAAACTAAAGGTAAACAAATACTACAAATATAAAGAACGACTACAAATGTAAACAAAACTAAATGTAAACAAATACTAGAAATATAAACAAAGACTCTAAATGTAACCAAAAACTCTTGGTGTAAACAAGGACTCTAGGTGTAAAAAAGGACTACAAATGTAAACAAAGTCTCTAAATATAAACAAAGTCTAAATGTAAACAAAGACTACAAGTGTCAACAAAGACTACAAATGTAAACAAAAACTCTACATGTAAACAGTCTCTCTAAATATAAACAAAGAATACAAATATAAACGGACTCTAAATGTAAACAAAGTCTCTGAATTTATACAAAGAATACAAGTGTAAACAAAGACTATAAATGTTAAGAAAGTTTACAACTGTAAACAAAGACTACAAATGTAAACAAAGACACTAAACGTAAACAAAACCTACAAACGTAAACAGACTCTAAGTGTAAACAGACAACAAATGTAAACAAAGCCTCTAAATATAAACAAAGTATCTAAACGTAAGCAGACTACAAATGTAAACAAAGAATACAAATGTAAACAAAGACACTAAACTTAAACAAAAACTACAAACGTAAACAGACTCTAAGTGTAAACAGACAACAAATGTAAACAAAGCCTTTAAAAATAAACAAAGTATCTAAATGTAAGCAGACTACAAATGTAAACAAAGACACTAAATGTAACTCTAAATGTAAACAAAGTCTCTAAATTTAAACAAAGAATACAAATGTAGACAAAGACTATAAATGTGAAGAAAGTTTACAACTGTAAACAAAGACTACAAATGTAAACAAAGACACTAAACGTAAACAAAAACTACAAACGTAAACAGACTCTAAGTGTAAACAGACAACAAATGTAAACAAAGCCTCTAAATATAAACAAAGTATCTAAATGTAAGCAGACTACAAATGTAAACAAAGAATACAAATGTAAACAAAGACACTAAACGTAAACAAAAACTACAAACGTAAACAGACTCTAAGTGTAAACAGACAACAAATGTAAACAAAGCCTTTAAATATAAACAATGTATCTAAATGTAAGCAGACTACAAATGTAAACAAAGAATACAAATGTAAACAAAAAGCACAAATGTTAAGTGACTCAAACTGTAAACAAACTCTCGAAATGTAAACAAAGTCTACAAATGTAAACATTCTATAAATGAAAATAGACTCTAAATGCAAACAGACTAAAAATGTAAACAAAGACTACAAATATAAAGAATCTAAATGGAAACAGACTACAAATGTAAACAAAAACTACAAACGTAAACTAACACTCTAAATGTAAACAAAGACTACAAATGTAAACAAACTAAAAGTAAACAAATACTACAAATATAAACAATGACTACAAATGTAAACAAAACTAAATGTAAACAAATACTAGAAATATAAACAAAGACTCTAAATGTAACCAAAGACTGCAAACGAAAACAGTCTCTAAATGGAAACAAATAATAAAAATGTAAACAAAGTCTCTAAATGTAATAAAAAACTCTGGATATAAACATGGACTATAGGTGTAAACAAGGACTACAAACGTAAACAGACTCTAAATGTAAACAAAGGCTAAAAATGTAAACAAAGACTACAAATGTAAACAAAGACACTAAATGTAAACAGAATCTTAATGAAAACAAAGACTAAAAATGTAAACAAAGACTCTAAATGTAAAGATGGTCTCTAAATGCAAACAAAGATTACAAATGTAAACAAAAACTACAAATGTAAACAAAGACTACAAATATAAACAAAAACTCTAAATGGAAACAGACTACAAATGTAAACAAATACTACATATGTAAACAAAGACAGCAAACGTAAACAAAAACTCTAAATGGAAACAAATAATAAAAATGTAAACAAAGACTCTAAATGTAATAAAAAACTCTGGGTATAAACAAGGACTACAAATGTAAACTGACTCTAAATATAAACAAAGTCTAAAAATAAAAACAGACTCTAAATGTAAACAAAGGCTAAAAATGTAAACAAAGACTACAAATGTAAACAAAGGGACTAAATGTAAACACTCTAAATGTAAACAAAGACTACATATGTAAACAAAGAATTTAAATGTAAATAAAGACTACAAATGTAAACAAAGACCTTAAATGTAAACAGACTCTAAATGAAAACAGTCTACAAATGTAAACATTCTATAAATGAAAATAGACTCTAAATGCAAACAGACTAAAAATGTAAACAAAGACTACAAATATAAAGAATCTAAATGGAAACAGACTACAAATGTAAACAAAAACTACAAACGTAAACTAACACTCTAAATGTAAACAAAGACTACAAATGTAAACAAAACTAAAAGTAAACAAATACTACAAATATAAACAATGACTACAAATGTAAACAAAACTAAATGTAAACAAATACTAGAAATATAAACAAAGACTCTAAATGTAACCAAAGACTGCAAACGTAAACAAAGTCTCTAAATGGAAACAAATAATAAAAATGTAAACAAAGACTCTAAATGTAATAAAAAACTCTGGGTATAAACATGGACTCTAGGTGTAAACAAGGACTACAAACGTAAACAGACTCTAAATGTAAACAAAGGCTAAAAATGTAAACAAAGACTACAAATGTAAACAAAGGCTATAAATGTAAAGAAGGTCTCTGAATGCAAACAAAGATTAAAAATGTAAACAAAGACTACAAATGTAAACAAAGACTACAAATATAAACAGACTCTAAATGGAAACAGACTACAAATGTTAACAAAACTAAAAGTAAAAAATACTACAAATATAAAGAACGACTACAAATGTAAACAAAACTAAATGTAAACAAATACTAGAAATATAAACAAAGACTCTAAATGTAACCAAAAACTCTTGGTGTAAACAAGGACTCTAGGTGTAAGAAAGGACTACAAATGTAAACAAAGTCTCTAAATATAAACAAAGTCTAAATGTAAACAAAGACTACAAGTGTCAACAAAGACTACAAATGTAAACAAAAACTCTACATGTAAACAGTCTCTCTAAATGTAAACAGACTACAAATATAAACGGACTCTAAATGTAAACAAAGTCTCTAAATTTAAACAAAGAATACAAATGTAAACAAAGACTATAAATGTTAAGAAAGTTTACAACTGTAAACAAAGACTACAAATGTAAACAAAGACACTAAAGGTAAACAAAAACTACAAACGTAAACAGACTCTAAGTGTAAACAGACAACAAATGTAAACAAAGCCTCTAAATATAAACAAAGTATCTAAACGTAAGCAGACTACAAATGTAAACAAAGAATACAAATGTAAACAAAGAGCACAAATATTAAGTGACTCAAACTGTAAACAAACTGTCTAAATGTAAACAAAGTCTACAAATGTAAACAGTCTATAAATGAAAATAGACTCTAAATGCAAACAGACTAAAAATGTAAACAAAGTCTACAAATATAAAGACTCTAAATGGAAACAGACTACAAATGTAAACAAAAACTACAAACGTAAACTAACACTCTAAATGTAAACAAAGACTACAAATGTAAACAAAACTAAAAGTAAGCAAATACTACAAATATAAACAATGACTACAAATGTAAACAAAACTAAATGTAAACAATACTAGAAATATAAACAAAGACTCTAAATGTAACCAAAGACTGCAAACGTAAACAAAGTCTCTAAATGGAAACAAATAATAAAAATGTAAACAAAGACTCTAAATGTAAACAAACACGCTATATGTAAACAAAGACTACAAATGTAAACAAAGACACTGAATGGAACTCTAAATGTAAACAAAGAATAAAAATGTAAACAAAGACCTTAAATGTAAACAGACTCTTAATGAAAACAAAGACTAAAAATGTAAACAAAGACTCTAAATGTAAAGATGGTCTCTAAATGCAAAAAAAAATTACAAATGTAAACAAAAACTACAAATGTAAACAAAGACTACAAATATAAACAAAAACTCTAAATGGAAACGGACTACAAATGTAAACAAAAACTACAAACGTAAACTAACACTCTAAATGTAAACAAAGACTACAAATGTAAACAAAGACTGCAATCGTAAACAAAGACTCTAAATGTAAACAAATAATAAAAATGTAAACAATATCTCTAAATGTAATAAAAAACTCTGGGTATAAACAAGGACTCTAGGTGTAAACAAGGACTACAAATGTAAACAGACGCTAAATGTAAACAAAGTCTAAAAATAAAAACAAAGACTCTAAATGTAAACACGGGATAAAAATGTAAACAAAGACTACAAATGTAAACAAAGGCTCTAAATGTAAACAAACACGCTATATGTAAACAAAGAATACAAATGTAAACAAAGACCCCAAATGGAACTCTAAATGTAAATAAAAAATGAAAATGTAAGCAGACTACAAATGTAAACAAAACTAAAAGTAAACAAATACTACAAATATAAACAACGACTACAAATGTAAACAAAACTAAATGTAAACAAATACTAGAAATATAAACAGACTCTAAATGTAACCAAAAACTCTTGGTGTAAACAAGGACTCTTGGTGTAAAAAAGGACTACAAATGTAAACAAAGTCTTTAAATATAAACAAAGTCTTAATGTAAACAAAGACTACAAGTGTAAACAAAAACTCTACATGTAAACAATATCTCTAAATGTAAACAAAGACTAAAAATATAAACGGACTCTTAATGTAAACAAAGTCTCTAAATGTAAACAAAGACTAAAAATGTAAACAAAGACTACAGACGTAAACACTCTAAATGTAAAGAAGGTCTCTAAATGCAAACAAAGATTACAAATGTAAACAAAGACTACAAATATAAACAGACTCTAAATGGAAACAGACTACAAATGTAAACAAAAACTACAAACGTAAACTAACACTCTATATGTAAACAGACTACAAATGTAAACAAAACTAAAAGTGAACAAATACTACAAATATAAACAACGACAACAAATGTAAAGAAGTTCTCTAAATGCAAACAAAGATTACAAATGTAAACAAAAACTACAAATGTAAACAAAAACTACAAACGTAAGCTAACACTCTAAATGTAAACAAAGACTACAAATGTAAACAAAGACTGCAAACGTAAACAAAGACTCTAAATGTAAACAAATAATAAAAATGTAAACAAAGACTCTAAATGTAATAAAAAACTCTGGGTATAAACAAGGACTCTAGGTGTAAACAAGGACTACAAATGTAAACAGACTCTAAATGTAAACAAAGGATAAAAATGTAAACAAAGACTACAAATGTAAACAAAGGCTCTAAATGTAAACAAACATGCTATATGTAAACAAAGACTACAAATGTAAACAAAGACCCCAAATGGAACTCTAAATGTAAATAAAAAATGAAAATGTAAACAGACTACAAATGTAAACAAAACTAAAAGTAAACAAATACTACAAATGTAAACAACGACTACAAATGTAAACAAAACTAAATGTAAACAAATACTAGAAATATAAACAAAGATTCTAAATGTAACCAAAAACTCTTGGTGTAAACAAGGACTCTAGGTGTAAAAAAGGACTACAAATGTAAACAAAGTCTCTAAATGTAAACAAAGTCTAAATGTAAACAAAGACTACAAGTGTAAACAAAGACTACAAATGTAAACAAAAACTCTACATGTAAACAATCTCTCTAAATGTAAACAAAGACTACAAATATAAACAAGACTCTAAATGTAAACAAAGTCACTAAATTTAAACAAAGAATACAAATGTAAACAAAGACTATTAATGTTAAGAATGTTTACAACTGTAAACAAAGACTACAAATGTAAACAAAGACACTAAACGTAAACAAAAACTACAAATGTAAACAGACTCTAAGTGTAAACAGACAACAAATGTAAACAAAGCCTCTAATTATAAACAAAGTACCTAAATTTAAGCAGACTACAAATGTAAACAAAGAATACAAATGTAAACAAAGAGCACAAATGTTAAGTGACTCAAACTGTAAACAAACTCTCTAAATGTAAACAAAGTCTACAAATGTAGACAGACTATAAATGAAAACAGACTAAATGCAAACAGACTAAAAGTGTAAACAAAGACTACAAATATAAACAGACTCTAAATGGAAACAGACTACAAATGTAAACAAAACTAAATTAAACAAATACTACAAATATAAACAAGGACTACAAATGTAAACAAAACTAAATGTAAACAAATACTAGAAATATAAACAAAGACTCTAAATGTAACCAAAGACTGCAAACGCAAACAAAAACTCTAAATGGAAAAAAATAATAAAAATGTAAACAAAGACTCTAAATGTAATAAAAAACTCTGGGCATAAACAAGGACTACAAATGTAAACAGACTCTAAATACAAACAAAGTCTAAAAATAGAAACAGTCTCTAAATGTAAACAAAGGCTAAAAATGTAAACAAAGACTACAAATGTAAACAAAGGGACTAAATGTAAACACTTTAAATGTAAACAAAGACTACATATGTAAACAAAGAATTTAAATGTAAATAAAGATTACAAATGTAAACAAAGACCTTAAATGTAAACAGACTCTAAATGAAAACAAAGACTAAAAATGTAAACAAAGACTACAAACGTAAACAAAGACTCTAAATGTAAAGAAGGTCTCTAAATGCAAACAAAGATTAAAAATGTAAACAAAGACTACAAATATAAACAGACTCTAAATGGAAACAGACTTCAAATGTAAACAAAAACTACAAACGTAAACTAACACTCTAAATGTAAAGAAAGACTCTAAATATAACCAAAGACTGCAAACGTAAACAAAGTCTCTAAATGGAAACAAATAATAAAAATGTAAACAAAGACTCTAAATGTAATAAAAAACTCTGGGTATAAACAAGGACTCTAGGTGAAAACAAGGACTACAAACGTAAACAGACTCTAAATGTAAACAAAGTCTAAAATTAAAACAAAGACTCTAAATGTAAACAAAGGCAAAAATGTAAACAAAGACTACAAATGTAATCAAAGGCTCTAAATGTAAACAAACACGCTATATGTAAACAAAGACTACAAATGTAAACAAAGACACTAAATGGAACTCTAAATGTAAACAAATAAAAATGTAAACAAAGACTACAAATGTAAAGAAAGACCTTAAATATAAACAGACTCTTAATGAAAACAAAGACTAAAAATGTAAACAAAGACTCTAAAAGTAAAGATGGTGTCTAAATGCAAACAAAGATTACGAATGTAAACAAAAACTACAAATGTAAACAAAGACTACAAATATAAACAAAAACTCTAAATGGAAACAGACTACAAATGTAAATAAAAACTACAAACGTAAACTAAAACTCTAAATGTAAACAAAGACTACAAATGTAAACAAAGACTGCAAACGTAAACAAAGACTCTAAATGTAAACAAATAATAAAAATGTAAACAAAGACTCTAAATGTAATAAAAAACTCTGGGTATAAACAAGGACTCTAGGTGTAAACAAGGACTACAAATGTAAACAGACTCTAAATGTAAACAAAGTCTAAAAATAAAAACAGACTCTAAATGTAAACAAAGGATAAAAATGTAAACAAAAAATACAAATGTAAACAAAGGCTCTAAATGTAAACAAACATGCTATATGTAAACAAAGACTACAAATGTAAACAAAGACCCCAAATGGAACTCTAAATGTAAACAAAAAATGAAAATGTAAGCAGACTACAAATGCAAACAAAACTAAAAGTAAACAAATACTACAAATATAAACAACGACTACAAATGTAAACAAAACTAAATGTAAACAAATACTAGAAATATAAACAAAGACTCTAAATGTAACCAAAACTCTTGTTGTAAACAAGGACTCTTGGTGTAAAAAAGGACTACACATGTAAACAAATTCTCTAAATATAAACAAAGTCTAAATGTAAACAAAGACTACAAGTGTAAACAAAAACTCTACATGTAAACAATATCTCTAAATGTAAACAAAGACTAAAAATATAAACGGACTCTAAATGTAAACAAAGTCTCTAAATTTAAACTGAGAATACAAATGTAAACAAAGACTATAAATGTTAAGAAAGTCTACAACTGTAAACAAAGACTACAAATGTGAACAAAGACACTAAACGAAAACAAAAACTACAAACGTAAACAGACTCTAAGTGTAAACAGACAACAAATGTAAACAAAGCCTCGTAATATAAACAAAGTATCTAAATGTAAGCAGAATACAAATGTAAACAAAGAATACAAATGTAAACAAAGAGCACAAATGTTAAGTGACTCAAACTGTAAACAAACTCTCTAAATGTAAACAAAGTTTACAAATGTAAACAGACTAAAAATGTACATATGTAAACAAAGACTGCAAACGTAAACAAAAACTCTAAATGGAAACAAATAATAAAAATGTTAACAAAGACTCTAATTGTAATAAAAAAACTGGGTATAAACAAGGACTACAAATGTAAACTGACTCTAAATATAAACAAAGTATAAAAATAAAGACAGACTCTAAATGTAAACAAAGGCTAAAAATGTAAACAAAGACTACAAATGTAAACAAAGGGACTAAATGTAAACACTCTAAATGTAAACAAAGACTACATATGTAAACAAAGAATTTAAATGTAAATAAAGACTACAAATGTAAACAAAGACCTTAAATGTAAACAGACTCTAAATGAAAACAAAGACTAAAAATGTAAACAAAGACTACAGCGTAAACAAAGACTCTAAATGAAAGAAGGTCTCTAAATGCAAACAAAGATTACAAATGTAAACAAAGACTACAAATATAAACAGACTCTAAATGGAAACAGACTACAAATGTAAACAAAAACTATAAACGTAAACTAACACTCTATATGTAAACAGATTACAAATGTAAACAAAACTAAAAGTAAACAAATACTACAAATATAAACAACGACAACAAATGTAAACAAAACTAAATGTAAACAAATACTAGAAATATAAACAAAGACTCTAAATGTAACCAAAGACTGCAAACGTAAACAAAGTCTCTAAATGTAAACAAAAAATAAAAATGTAAACAAAGACTCTAAATGTAATAAAAAACTCTGGGTATAAACAAGGACTCTAGGTGTAAACAAGAACTACAAATGTAAACAGACTCTAAATGTAAACAAAGGCTAAAAATGTAAACAAAGACTACAAATGTAAACAAACAAGCTATATGTAAACAAAGACTACAAATGTGAACAAAGACACTAAATGGAACTCTAAATGTAAACAAAGAATAAAAATGTAAACAAAGACTACAAATGTAAACAAAGACCTTAAATGTAAACAGACTCTAAATGAAAACAAAGACTAAAAATGTAAACAAACACTACAAACGTAAACAAAGACTCCAAATGTAAAAAAGTTCTCTAAATGCAAACAAAGATTACAAATGTAAACAAAAACTACAAATGTAAACAAAGGCTACAAATATAAACAAAAACTCTAAATGGAAAGAGACTACAAATGCAAACAAAAACTACAAACGTAAACTAGCACTCTAAATGTAAACAAAGACTACAATTGTAAACAAAGACTGCAAACGTAAACAAAGACTCTAAATGTAAACAAATAATAAAAATGTAAACAAAGACTCTAAATATAATAAAAAACTCTGGGTGTAAACAAGGACAACAAATGTAAACTGACTCTAAATGTAAACAAAGTCTAAAAATAAAAACAAAGTCTCTAAATGTAAACAAACACGCTATATGTAAACAAAGACTACAAATGTAAACAAAGACCCCAAATGGAACTCTAAATGTAAACAAAAAATGAAAATGTAAACAGACTACAAATGTAAACAAAACTAAAAGTAAACAAATACTACAAATATAAACAACGACTACAAATGTAAACAAAACTAAATGTAAACAAATACTAGAAATATAAACAAAGAATCTAACTGTAACCAAAAACTCTTGGTGTAAACAAGGACTCTAGGTGTAAAAAAGGACTACAAATGTAAACAAAGTCTCTAAATATAAACAAAGTCTAAATGTAAACAAAGACTACAAGTGTAAACAAAGACTACAAAAGTAAACAAAAACTCTACATGTTAACAATCTCTCTAAATGTAAACAAAGACTACAAATATAAACGGACTCTAAATATAAACAAAGTCACTAAATTTAAACAAAGAATACAAATGTAAACAAAGACTATAAATGTTAAGAAAGTTTACAACTGTAAACAAAGACTACAAATGTAAACAAAGACACTAAACGTAAACAAAAACTACAAATGAAAAAAGACTCTAAGTGTAAACAGACAACAAATGTAAACAAAGCCTCTAATTATAAACAAAGTACCTAAATTTAAGCAGACTACAAATGTAAAAAAAGAATACAAATGTAAACAAACACTACAAATGTAAACAAAACTAAAAGTAAACAAATACTACAAATATAAACAACGACTACAAATGTGAACAAAACTAAATGTAAACAAATACTAGAAATATAAACAAAGACTCTAAATGTAAGCAAAGACTGCAAACGTAAACAAAAACTCTAAATGGAAAAAAATAATAAAAATGTAAAAAAAGACTCTAAATGTAATAAAAAAATCTGGGTATAAACAAAGACTACAAATGAAAACAGACTCTAAATACAAACAAAGTCTAAAAATAAAAACAAAGTCTCTAAATGTAAACAAAGGCTAAAAATGTAAACAAAGACTACAAATGTAAACAAAGGGACTAAATGTAAACACTTTAAATGTAAACAAAGACTACATATGTAAACAAAGAATTTAAATGTAAATAAAGACTACAAATGTAAACAAAGACCTTAAATGTAAACAGACTCTAAATGAAAACAAAGACTAAAAATGTAATCAAAGACTACAAACGTAAACAAATACTCTAAATGTAAAGAAGGTCTCTAAATGCAAACAAAGATTAAAAATGTAAACAAAGACTACAAATGTAAACAAAGACTACAAATATAAACAGACTCTAAATTGAAACAGACTACAAATGTAAACAAAAACTACAAACGTAAACTAACACTCTAAATGTAAACAAAGACTACAAATGTTAACAAAACTAAAAGTAAACAAATACTACAAATATAAAGAACGACTACAAATGTAAACAAAACTAAATGTAAACAAATACTAGAAATATAAACAAAGACTCTAAATGTAACCAAAAACTCTTGGTGTAAACAAGGACTCTAGGTGTAAAAAAGGACTACAAATGTAAACAAAGTCTCTAAATATAAACAAAGTCTAAATGTAAACAAAGACTACAAGTGTCAACAAAGACTACAAATGTAAACAAAAACTCTACATGTAAACAGTCTCTCTAAATGTAAGCAAAGACTACAAATATAAACGGACTCTAAATGTAAACAAAGTCTCTAAATTTAAACAAAGAATACAAATGTAAACAAAGACTATAAATGCTAAGAAAGTTTACAACTGTAAACAAAGACTACAAATGTAAACAAAGACACTAAACGTAAACAGACTCTAAGTGTAAACAAACAACAAATGTAAACAAAGCCTTTAAATATAAACAAAGTATCTAAATGTAAGCAGACTACAAATGTAAAAAAAGAATACAAATGTAAACAAACACTACAAATGTAAACAAAACTAAAAGTAAACAAATACTACAAATATAAACAACGACTACAAATGTGAACAAAACTAAATGTAAACAAATACTAGAAATATAAACAAAGACTCTAAATGTAAGCAAAGACTGCAAACGTAAACAAAAACTCTAAATGGAAAAAAATAATAAAAATGTAAAAAAAGACTCTAAATGTAATAAAAAAATCTGGGTATAAACAAAGACTACAAATGTAAACAAAGGGACTAAATGTAAACACTTTAAATGTAAACAAAGACTACATATGTAAACAAAGAATTTAAATGTAAATAAAGACTACAAATGTAAACAAAGACCTTAAATGTAAACAGACTCTAAATGAAAACAAAGACTAAAAATGTAATCAAAGACTACAAACGTAAACAAAGACTCTAAATGTAAAGAAGGTCTCTGAATGCAAACAAAGATTAAAAATGTAAACAAAGACTACAAATGTAAACAAAGACTACAAATATAAACAGACTCTAAATTGAAACAGACTACAAATGTAAACAAAAACTACAAACGTAAACTAACACTCTAAATGTAAACAAAGACTACAAATGTTAACAAAACTAAAAGTAAACAAATACTACAAATATAAAGAACGACTACAAATGTAAACAAAACTAAATGTAAACAAATACTAGAAATATAAACAAAGACTCTAAATGTAACCAAAAACTCTTGGTGTAAACAAGGACTCTAGGTGTAAAAAAGGACTACAAATGTAAACAAAGTCTCTAAATATAAACAAAGTCTAAATGTAAACAAAGACTACAAGTGTCAACAAAGACTACAAATGTAAGCAAAGACACTAAACGTAAACAAAAACTACAAACGTAAACAGATTCTAAGTGTAAACAGACAACAAATGTAAACAAAGCCTCTAAATATAAACAAAGTATCTAAATGTAAGCAGACTACAAATGTAAACAAAGAATACAAATGTAAACAAAGACACTAAACGTAAACAAAAACTACAAACGTAAACAGACTCTAAGTGTAAACAGACAACAAATGTAAACAAAGCCTTTAAATATAAACAATGTATCTAAATGTAAACAAAGTCTCTAAATTTAAACAAAGAATACAAATGTAAACAAAGACTATAAATTCTAAGAAAGTTTACAACTGTAAACAAAGACTACAAATGTAAACAAAGACACTAAACGTAAACAGACTCTAAGTGTAAACAAACAACAAATGTAAACAAAGCCTTTAAATATAAACAAAGTATCTAAATGTAAGCAGACTACAAATGTAAAAAAAGAATACAAATGTAAACAAACACTACAAATGTAAACAAAACTAAAAGTAAACAAATACTACAAATATAAACAACGAATACAAATGTGAACAAAACTAAATGTAAACAAATACTAGAAATATAAACAAAGACTCTAAATGTAAGCAAAGACTGCAAACGTAAACAAAAACTCTAAATGGAAAAAAATAATAAAAATGTAAAAAAAGACTCTAAATGTAATAAAAAAATCTGGGTATAAACAAAGACTACAAATGAAAACAGACTCTAAATACAAACGTAAACAGATTCTAAGTGTAAACAGACAACAAATGTAAACAAAGCCTCTAAATATAAACAAAGTATCTAAACGTAAGCAGACTACAAATGTAAACAAAGAATACAAATGTAAACAAAGACACTAAACTTAAACAAAAACTACAAACGTAAACAGACTCTAAGTGTAAACAGACAACAAATGTAAACAAAGCCTTTAAATATAAACAAAGTGTGTAAATGTAAGCAGACTACAAATGTAAACAAAGAATACAAATGTAAACAAAGACACTAAATGTAACTCTAAATGTAAACAAAGTCACTAAATTTAAACAAAGAATACAAATGTAAACAAAGACTAAAAATGTTACGCAAGTTTACAACTGTACACAAAGACTACAAATGTAAACAAAGACACTAAACGTAAACAAAAACTACAAATGTAAACAGACTCTAAGTGTAAACAGACAACAAATGTAAACAAAGCCTCTAAATATAAACAAAGTACCTAAATGTAAGGAGACTTCAAATGTAAACAAAGAATACAAATGTAAACAAAGAGCACAAATGTTAAGTGACTCAAACTGTAAACAAACTCTCTAAATGTAAACAAAGTCTACAAATGTAGACAGACTCTAAATGGAAACAGACTACAAATGTAAACAAAAACTACAAACGTAAACCAACACTCTAAATGTAAACAAACACTACAAATATAAACAGACTCTAAATGGAAACAGACTACAAATGTAAACAAAAACTACAAACGTAAACCAACACTCTAAATGTAAACAAACACTACAAATGTAAACAAAACTAAAAGTAAACAAATACTACAAATATAAACAACGACTACAAATGTGAACAAAACTAAATATAAACAAATACTAGAAATATAAACAAAGACTCTAAATGTAAGCAAAGACTGCAAACGTAAACAAAAACTCTAAATGGAAAAAAATAATAAAAATGTAAAAAAAGACTCTAAATGTAATAAAAATATCTGGGTATAAACAAAGACTACAAATGAAAACAGACTCTAAATACAAACAAAGTCTAAAAATAAAAACAAAGTCTCTAAATGTAAACAAAGGCTAAAAATGTAAACAAAGACTACAAATGTAAACAAAGGGACTAAATGTAAACACTTTAAATGTAAACAAAGACTACATATGTAAACAAAGAATTTAAATGTAAATAAAGACTACAAATGTAAACAAAGACCTTAAATGTAAACAGACTCTAAATGAAAACAAAGACTAAAAATGTAATCAAAGACTACAAACGTAAACAAAGACTCTAAATGTAAAGAAGGTCTCTGAATGCAAACAAAGATTAAAAATGTAAACAAAGACTACAAATGTAAACAAAGACTACAAATATAAACAGACTCTAAATTGAAACAGACTACAAATGTAAACAAAAACTACAAACGTAAACTAACACTCTAAATGTAAACAAAGACTACAAATGTTAACAAAACTAAAAGTAAACAAATACTACAAATATAAAGAACGACTACAAATGTAAACAAAACTAAATGTAAACAAATACTAGAAATATAAACAAAGACTCTAAATGTAACCGAAAACTCTTGGTGTAAACAAGGACTCTAGGTGTAAAAAAGGACTACAAATGTAAACAAAGTCTCTAAATATAAACAAAGTCTAAATGTAAACAAAGACTACAAGTGTCAACAAAGACTACAAATGTAAACAAAAACTCTACATGTAAACAGTCTCCCTATTTGTAAACAAAGACTACAAATATAAACGGACTCTAAATGTAAACAAAGTCTCTAAATTTAAACAAAGAATACAAGTGTAAACAAAGACTATAAATGTTAAGAAAGTTTACAACTGTAAACAAAGACTACAAATGTAAACAAAGACACTAAACGTTAACAAAAACTACAAACGTAAACAGACTCTAAGTGTAAACAGACAACAAATGTAAACAAAGCCTCCAAATATAAACAAAGTATCTAAACGTAAGCAGACTACAAATGTAAACAAAGACTACAAATGTAAACAAAGACTACAAATATAAACAGACTCTAAATTGAAACAGACAAACAAAAACTACAAACGTAAACTAACACTCTAAATGTAAACAAAGACTACAAATGTTAACAAAACTAAAAGTAAACAAATACTACAAATATAAAGAACGACTACAAATGCAAACAAAACTAAATGTAAACAAATACTAGAAATATAAACAAAGACTCTAAATGTAACCAAAAACTCTTGGTGTAAACAAGGACTCTAGGTGTAAAAAAGGACTACAAATGTAAACAAAGTCTCTAAATATAAACAAAGTCTAAATGTAAACAAAGACTACAAGTGTCAACAAAGACTACAAATGTAAACAAAAACTCTACATGTAAACAGTCTCTCTAAATGTAAACAAAGACTACAAATATAAACGGACTCTAAATGTAAACAAAGTCTCTAAATTTATACAAAGAATACAAGTGTAAACAAAGACTATAAATGTTAAGAAAGTTTACAACTGTAAACAAAGACTACAAATGTAAGCAAAGACACTAAACGTAAACAAAAACTACAAACGTAAACAGACTCTAAGTGTAAACAGACAACAAATGTAAACAAAGCCTCTAAATATAAACAAAGTATCTAAACGTAAGCAGACTACAAATGTAAACAAAGAATACAAATGTAAACAAAGACACTAAACTTAAACAAAAACTACAAACGTAAACAGACTCTAAGTGTAAACAGACAACAAATGTAAACAAAGCCTTTAAATATAAACAAAGTGTGTAAATGTAAGCAGACTACAAATGTAAACAAAGAATACAAATGTAAACAAAGACACTAAATGTAACTCTAAATGTAAACAAAGTCACTAAATTTAAACAAAGAATACAAATGTAAACAAAGACTAAAAATGTTACGAAAGTTTACAACTGTAAACAAAGACTACAAATGTAAACAAAGACACTAAACGTAAACAAAAACTACAAATGTAAACAGACTCTAAGTGTAAACAGACAACAAATGTAAACAAAGCCTCTAAATATAAACAAAGTACCTAAATGTAAGGAGACTTCAAATGTAAACAAAGAATACAAATGTAAACAAAGAGCACAAATGTTAAGTGACTCAAACTGTAAACAAACTCTCTAAATGTAAACAAAGTCTACAAATGTAGACAGACTCTAAATGGAAACAGACTACAAATGTAAACAAAAACTACAAACGTAAACCAACACTCTAAATGTAAACAAACACTACAAATATAAACAGACTCTAAATGGAAACAGACTACAAATGTAAACAAAAACTACAAACGTAAACCAACACTCTAAATGTAAACAAACACTACAAATGTAAACAAAACTAAAAGTAAACAAATACTACAAATATAAACAACGACTACAAATGTGAACAAAACTAAATATAAACAAATACTAGAAATATAAACAAAGACTCTAAATGTAAGCAAAGACTGCAAACGTAAACAAAAACTCTAAATGGAAAAAAATAATAAAAATGTAAAAAAAGACTCTAAATGTAATAAAAATATCTGGGTATAAACAAAGACTACAAATGAAAACAGACTCTAAATACAAACAAAGTCTAAAAATAAAAACAAAGTCTCTAAATGTAAACAAAGGCTAAAAATGTAAACAAAGACTACAAATGTAAACAAAGGGACTAAATGTAAACACTTTAAATGTAAACAAAGACTACATATGTAAACAAAGAATTTAAATGTAAATAAAGACTACAAATGTAAACAAAGACCTTAAATGTAAACAGACTCTAAATGAAAACAAAGACTAAAAATGTAATCAAAGGCTACAAACGTAAACAAAGACTCTAAATGTAAAGAAGGTCTCTGAATGCAAACAAAGATTAAAAATGTAAACAAAGACTACAAATGTAAACAAAGACTACAAATATAAACAGACTCTAAATTGAAACAGACTCTAAATGTAAGTCTCTAAATTTAAACAAAGAATACAAGTGTAAACAAAGACTATAAATGTTAAGAAAGTTTACAACTGTAAACAAAGACTACAAATGTAAACAAAGACACTAAACGTTAACAAAAACTACAAACGTAAACAGACTCTAAGTGTAAACAGACAACAAATGTAAACAAAGCCTCCAAATATAAACAAAGTATCTAAACGTAAGCAGACTACAAATGTAAACAAAGACTACAAATGTAAACAAAGACTACAAATATAAACAGACTCTAAATTGAAACAGACAAACAAAAACTACAAACGTAAACTAACACTCTAAATGTAAACAAAGACTACAAATGTTAACAAAACTAAAAGTAAACAAATACTACAAATATAAAGAACGACTACAAATGCAAACAAAACTAAATGTAAACAAATACTAGAAATATAAACAAAGACTCTAAATGTAACCGAAAACTCTTGGTGTAAACAAGGACTCTAGGTGTAAAAAAGGACTACAAATGTAAACAAAGTCTCAAAATATAAACAAAGTCTAAATGTAAACAAAGACTACAAGTGTCAACAAAGACTACAAATGTAAACAAAAACTCTACATGTAAACAGTCTCCCTAAATGTAAACAAAGACTACAAATATAAACGGACTCTAAATGTAAACAAAGATTACAAATGTAAACAAAAACTACAAATGTAAACAAAGGCTACAAATATAAACAAAAACTCTAAATGGAAAGAGACTACAAATGCAAACAAAAACTACAAACGTAAACTAGCACTCTAAATGTAAACAAAGACTACAATTGTAAACAAAGACTGCAAACGTAAACAAAGACTCTAAATGTAAACAAATAATAAAAATGTAAACAAAGACTCTAAATATAATAAAAAACTCTGGGTGTAAACAAGGACAACAAATGTAAACTGACTCTAAATGTAAACAAAGTCTAAAAATAAAAACAAAGTCTCTAAATGTAAACAAACACGCTATATGTAAACAAAGAGTACAAATGTAAACAAAGACCCCAAATGGAACTCTAAATGTAAACAAAAAATGAAAATGTAAACAGACTACAAATGTAAACAAAACTAAAAGTAAACAAATACTACAAATATAAACAACGACTACAAATGTAAACAAAACTAAATGTAAACAAATACTAGAAATATAAACAGAGAATCTAACTGTAACCAAAAACTCTTGGTGTAAACAAGGACTCTAGGTGTAAAAAAGGACTACAAATGTAAACAAAGTCTCTAAATATAAACAAAGTCTAAATGTAAACAAAGACTACAAGTGTAAACAAAGACTACAAAAGTAAACAAAAACTCTACATGTTAACAATCTCTCTAAATGTAAACAAAGACTACAAATATAAACGGACTCTAAATATAAACAAAGTCACTAAATTTAAACAAAGAATACAAATGTAAACAAAGACTATAAATGTTAAGAAAGTTTACAACTGTAAACAAAGACTACAAATGTAAACAAAGACACTAAACGTAAACAAAAACTACAAATGAAAAAAGACTCTAAGTGTAAACAGACAACAAATGTAAACAAAGCCTCTAATTATAAACAAAGTACCTAAATTTAAGCAGACTACAAATGTAAAAAAAGAATACAAATGTAAACAAACACTACAAATGTAAACAAAACTAAAAGTAAACAAATACTACAAATATAAACAACGACTACAAATGTGAACAAAACTAAATGTAAACAAATACTAGAAATATAAACAAAGACTCTAAATGTAAGCAAAGACTGCAAACGTAAACAAAAACTCTAAATGGAAAAAAATAATAAAAATGTAAAAAAAGACTCTAAATGTAATAAAAAAATCTGGGTATAAACAAAGACTACAAATGAAAACAGACTCTAAATACAAACAAAGTCTAAAAATAAAAACAAAGTCTCTAAATGTAAACAAAGGCTAAAAATGTAAACAAAGACTACAAATGTAAACAAAGGGACTAAATGTAAACACTTTAAATGTAAACAAAGACTACATATGTAAACAAAGAATTTAAATGTAAATAAAGACTACAAATGTAAACAAAGACCTTAAATGTAAACAGACTCTAAATGAAAACAAAGACTAAAAATGTAATCAAAGACTACAAACGTAAACAAAGACTCTAAATGTAAAGAAGGTCTCTGAATGCAAACAAAGATTAAAAATGTAAACAAAGACTACAAATGTAAACAAAGACTACAAATATAAACAGACTCTAAATTGAAACAGACTACAAATGTAAACAAAAACTACAAACGTAAACTAACACTCTAAATGTAAACAAAGACTACAAATGTTAACAAAACTAAAAGTAAACAAATACTACAAATATAAAGAACGACTACAAATGTAAACAAAACTAAATGTAAACAAATACTAGAAATATAAACAAAGACTCTAAATGTAACCGAAAACTCTTGGTGTAAACAAGGACTCTAGGTGTAAAAAAGGACTACAAATGTAAACAAAGTCTCTAAATATAAACAAAGTCTAAATGTAAACAAAGACTACAAGTGTCAACAAAGACTACAAATGTAAACAAAAACTCTACATGTAAACAGTCTCCCTATTTGTAAACAAAGACTACAAATATAAACGGACTCTAAATGTAAACAAAGTCTCTAAATTTAAACAAAGAATACAAGTGTAAACAAAGACTATAAATGTTAAGAAAGTTTACAACTGTAAACAAAGACTACAAATGTAAACAAAGACACTAAACGTTAACAAAAACTACAAACGTAAACAGACTCTAAGTGTAAACAGACAACAAATGTAAACAAAGCCTCCAAATATAAACAAAGTATCTAAACGTAAGCAGACTACAAATGTAAACAAAGACTACAAATGTAAACAAAGACTACAAATATAAACAGACTCTAAATTGAAACAGACAAACAAAAACTACAAACGTAAACTAACACTCTAAATGTAAACAAAGACTACAAATGTTAACAAAACTAAAAGTAAACAAATACTACAAATATAAAGAACGACTACAAATGCAAACAAAACTAAATGTAAACAAATACTAGAAATATAAACAAAGACTCTAAATGTAACCAAAAACTCTTGGTGTAAACAAGGACTCTAGGTGTAAAAAAGGACTACAAATGTAAACAAAGTCTCTAAATATAAACAAAGTCTAAATGTAAACAAAGACTACAAGTGTCAACAAAGACTACAAATGTAAACAAAAACTCTACATGTAAACAGTCTCTCTAAATGTAAACAAAGACTACAAATATAAACGGACTCTAAATGTAAACAAAGTCTCTAAATTTATACAAAGAATACAAGTGTAAACAAAGACTATAAATGTTAAGAAAGTTTACAACTGTAAACAAAGACTACAAATGTAAGCAAAGACACTAAACGTAAACAAAAACTACAAACGTAAACAGACTCTAAGTGTAAACAGACAACAAATGTAAACAAAGCCTCTAAATATAAACAAAGTATCTAAACGTAAGCAGACTACAAATGTAAACAAAGAATACAAATGTAAACAAAGACACTAAACTTAAACAAAAACTACAAACGTAAACAGACTCTAAGTGTAAACAGACAACAAATGTAAACAAAGCCTTTAAATATAAACAAAGTGTGTAAATGTAAGCAGACTACAAATGTAAACAAAGAATACAAATGTAAACAAAGACACTAAATGTAACTCTAAATGTAAACAAAGTCACTAAATTTAAACAAAGAATACAAATGTAAACAAAGACTAAAAATGTTACGAAAGTTTACAACTGTAAACAAAGACTACAAATGTAAACAAAGACACTAAACGTAAACAAAAACTACAAATGTAAACAGACTCTAAGTGTAAACAGACAACAAATGTAAACAAAGCCTCTAAATATAAACAAAGTACCTAAATGTAAGGAGACTTCAAATGTAAACAAAGAATACAAATGTAAACAAAGAGCACAAATGTTAAGTGACTCAAACTGTAAACAAACTCTCTAAATGTAAACAAAGTCTACAAATGTAGACAGACTCTAAATGGAAACAGACTACAAATGTAAACAAAAACTACAAACGTAAACCAACACTCTAAATGTAAACAAACACTACAAATATAAACAGACTCTAAATGGAAACAGACTACAAATGTAAACAAAAACTACAAACGTAAACCAACACTCTAAATGTAAACAAACACTACAAATGTAAACAAAACTAAAAGTAAACAAATACTACAAATATAAACAACGACTACAAATGTGAACAAAACTAAATATAAACAAATACTAGAAATATAAACAAAGACTCTAAATGTAAGCAAAGACTGCAAACGTAAACAAAAACTCTAAATGGAAAAAAATAATAAAAATGTAAAAAAAGACTCTAAATGTAATAAAAATATCTGGGTATAAACAAAGACTACAAATGAAAACAGACTCTAAATACAAACAAAGTCTAAAAATAAAAACAAAGTCTCTAAATGTAAACAAAGGCTAAAAATGTAAACAAAGACTACAAATGTAAACAAAGGGACTAAATGTAAACACTTTAAATGTAAACAAAGACTACATATGTAAACAAAGAATTTAAATGTAAATAAAGACTACAAATGTAAACAAAGACCTTAAATGTAAACAGACTCTAAATGAAAACAAAGACTAAAAATGTAATCAAAGGCTACAAACGTAAACAAAGACTCTAAATGTAAAGAAGGTCTCTGAATGCAAACAAAGATTAAAAATGTAAACAAAGACTACAAATGTAAACAAAGACTACAAATATAAACAGACTCTAAATTGAAACAGACTCTAAATGTAAGTCTCTAAATTTAAACAAAGAATACAAGTGTAAACAAAGACTATAAATGTTAAGAAAGTTTACAACTGTAAACAAAGACTACAAATGTAAACAAAGACACTAAACGTTAACAAAAACTACAAACGTAAACAGACTCTAAGTGTAAACAGACAACAAATGTAAACAAAGCCTCCAAATATAAACAAAGTATCTAAACGTAAGCAGACTACAAATGTAAACAAAGACTACAAATGTAAACAAAGACTACAAATATAAACAGACTCTAAATTGAAACAGACAAACAAAAACTACAAACGTAAACTAACACTCTAAATGTAAACAAAGACTACAAATGTTAACAAAACTAAAAGTAAACAAATACTACAAATATAAAGAACGACTACAAATGCAAACAAAACTAAATGTAAACAAATACTAGAAATATAAACAAAGACTCTAAATGTAACCGAAAACTCTTGGTGTAAACAAGGACTCTAGGTGTAAAAAAGGACTACAAATGTAAACAAAGTCTCAAAATATAAACAAAGTCTAAATGTAAACAAAGACTACAAGTGTCAACAAAGACTACAAATGTAAACAAAAACTCTACATGTAAACAGTCTCCCTAAATGTAAACAAAGACTACAAATATAAACGGACTCTAAATGTAAACAAAGATTACAAATGTAAACAAAAACTACAAATGTAAACAAAGGCTACAAATATAAACAAAAACTCTAAATGGAAAGAGACTACAAATGCAAACAAAAACTACAAACGTAAACTAGCACTCTAAATGTAAACAAAGACTACAATTGTAAACAAAGACTGCAAACGTAAACAAAGACTCTAAATGTAAACAAATAATAAAAATGTAAACAAAGACTCTAAATATAATAAAAAACTCTGGGTGTAAACAAGGACAACAAATGTAAACTGACTCTAAATGTAAACAAAGTCTAAAAATAAAAACAAAGTCTCTAAATGTAAACAAACACGCTATATGTAAACAAAGAGTACAAATGTAAACAAAGACCCCAAATGGAACTCTAAATGTAAACAAAAAATGAAAATGTAAACAGACTACAAATGTAAACAAAACTAAAAGTAAACAAATACTACAAATATAAACAACGACTACAAATGTAAACAAAACTAAATGTAAACAAATACTAGAAATATAAACAGAGAATCTAACTGTAACCAAAAACTCTTGGTGTAAACAAGGACTCTAGGTGTAAAAAAGGACTACAAATGTAAACAAAGTCTCTAAATATAAACAAAGTCTAAATGTAAACAAAGACTACAAGTGTAAACAAAGACTACAAAAGTAAACAAAAACTCTACATGTTAACAATCTCTCTAAATGTAAACAAAGACTACAAATATAAACGGACTCTAAATATAAACAAAGTCACTAAATTTAAACAAAGAATACAAATGTAAACAAAGACTATAAATGTTAAGAAAGTTTACAACTGTAAACAAAGACTACAAATGTAAACAAAGACACTAAACGTAAACAAAAACTACAAATGAAAAAAGACTCTAAGTGTAAACAGACAACAAATGTAAACAAAGCCTCTAATTATAAACAAAGTACCTAAATTTAAGCAGACTACAAATGTAAAAAAAGAATACAAATGTAAACAAACACTACAAATGTAAACAAAACTAAAAGTAAACAAATACTACAAATATAAACAACGACTACAAATGTGAACAAAACTAAATGTAAACAAATACTAGAAATATAAACAAAGACTCTAAATGTAAGCAAAGACTGCAAACGTAAACAAAAACTCTAAATGGAAAAAAATAATAAAAATGTAAAAAAAGACTCTAAATGTAATAAAAAAATCTGGGTATAAACAAAGACTACAAATGAAAACAGACTCTAAATACAAACAAAGTCTAAAAATAAAAACAAAGTCTCTAAATGTAAACAAAGGCTAAAAATGTAAACAAAGACTACAAATGTAAACAAAGGGACTAAATGTAAACACTTTAAATGTAAACAAAGACTACATATGTAAACAAAGAATTTAAATGTAAATAAAGACTACAAATGTAAACAAAGACCTTAAATGTAAACAGACTCTAAATGAAAACAAAGACTAAAAATGTAATCAAAGACTACAAACGTAAACAAAGACTACAAATGTAAACAAAGACTACAAATATAAACAGACTCTAAATTGAAACAGACTACAAATGTAAACAAAAACTACAAACGTAAACTAACACTCTAAATGTAAACAAAGACTACAAATGTTAACAAAACTAAAAGTAAACAAATACTACAAATATAAAGAACGACTACAAATGTAAACAAAACTAAATGTAAACAAATACTAGAAATATAAACAAAGACTCTAAATGTAACCAAAAACTCTTGGTGTAAACAAGGACTCTAGGTGTAAAAAAGGACTACAAATGTAAACAAAGTCTCTAAATAGAAACAAAGTCTAAATGTAAACAAAGACTACAAGTGTCAACAAAGACTACAAATGTAAACAAAAACTCTACATGTAAACAGTCTCTCTAAATGTAAACAAAGACTACAAATATAAACGGACTCTAAATGTAAACAAAGTCTCTAAATTTAAACAAAGAATACAAATGTAAACAAAGACTATAAATGTTAAGAAAGTTTACAACTGTAAACAAAGACTACAAATGTAAACAAAGCCTCTAATTATAAACAAAGTACCTAAATTTAAGCAGACTACAAATGTAAACAAAGAACACAAATGTAAACAAAGAGCACAAATGTTAAGTGACTCAAACTGCAAACAAACTCTCTAAATGTAAACAAAGTCTACAAATGTAGACGGACTATAAATGAAAACAGACTCTAAATGCAAACAGACTAAAAGTGTAAACAATTACTACAAATATAAACAGACTCTAAATGGAAAAACAATACAAATGCAAACAAAAACTACAAACGTAAACCAACACTCTAAATGTAAACAAACACTACAAATGTAAACAAAACTAAAAGTAAACAAATACTACAAATATAAACAAGTACTTCAAATGTAAACAAAACTAAATGTAAACAAATACTAGAAATATAAACAAAGACTCTAAATATAACAAAAGACTGCAAACGTAAACAAACACTCTAAATGGAAAAAAATAATAAAAATGTAAACAAAAACTCTAAATGTAATAAAAAACTCTGGGTATAAACAAGGACTACAAATGTAAACAGACTCTAAATACAAACAAAGTCTAAAAATAAAAACAAAGTCTCTAAATGTAAACAAAGGCTAAAAATGTAAACTAAGACTACAAATGTAAACAAAGGGACTAAATGTAAACACTTTAAATGTAAACAAAAGCTACATATGTAAACAAAGAATTTAAATGTAAATAAAGACTACAAATGTAAACAAAGACCTTAAATGTAAACAGACTCTAAATGAAAACAAAGACTAAAAATGTAAACAAAGACTACAAGCGTAAACAAAGACTCTAAATGTAAAGAAGGTCTCTAAATGCAAACAAAGATTAAAAATGTAAACAAAGACTACAAATATAAACAGACTCTAAATGGAAACAGACTACAAATGTAAACAAAAACTACAAACGTAAACTAACACTCTAAATGTAAACAAAGACTACAAATGTTAACAAAACTAAAGGTAAACAAATACTACAAATATAAAGAACGACTACAAATGTAAACAAAACTAAATGTAAACAAATACTAGAAATATAAACAAAGACTCTAAATGTAACCAAAAACTCTTGGTGTAAACAAGGACTCTAGGTGTAAAAAAGGACTACAAATGTAAACAAAGTCTCTAAATATAAACAAAGTCTAAATGTAAACAAAGACTACAAGTGTCAACAAAGACTACAAATGTAAACAAAAACTCTACATGTAAACAGTCTCTCTAAATATAAACAAAGAATACAAATATAAACGGACTCTAAATGTAAACAAAGTCTCTGAATTTATACAAAGAATACAAGTGTAAACAAAGACTATAAATGTTAAGAAAGTTTACAAATGTAAACAAAGACTACAAATGTAAACAAAGACACTAAACGTAAACAAAACCTACAAACGTAAACAGACTCTAAGTGTAAACAGACAACAAATGTAAACAAAGCCTCTAAATATAAACAAAGTATCTAAACGTAAGCAGACTACAAATGTAAACAAAGAATACAAATGTAAACAAAGACACTAAACTTAAACAAAAACTACAAACGTAAACAGACTCTAAGTGTAAACAGACAACAAATGTAAACAAAGCCTTTAAAAATAAACAAAGTATCTAAATGTAAGCAGACTACAAATGTAAACAAAGACACTAAATGTAACTCTAAATGTAAACAAAGTCTCTAAATTTAAACAAAGAATACAAATGTAGACAAAGACTATAAATGTGAAGAAAGTTTACAACTGTAAACAAAGACTACAAATGTAAACAAAGACACTAAACGTAAACAAAAACTACAAACGTAAACAGACTCTAAGTGTAAACAGACAACAAATGTAAACAAAGCCTCTAAATATAAACAAAGTATCTAAATGTAAGCAGACTACAAATGTAAACAAAGAATACAAATGTAAACAAAGACACTAAACGTAAACAAAAACTACAAACGTAAACAGACTCTAAGTGTAAACAGACAACAAATGTAAACAAAGCCTTTAAATATAAACAATGTATCTAAATGTAAGCAGACTACAAATGTAAACAAAGAATACAAATGTAAACAAAAAGCACAAATGTTAAGTGACTCAAACTGTAAACAAACTCTCGAAATGTAAACAAAGTCTACAAATGTAAACATTCTATAAATGAAAATAGACTCTAAATGCAAACAGACTAAAAATGTAAACAAAGACTACAAATATAAAGAATCTAAATGGAAACAGACTACAAATGTAAACAAAAACTACAAACGTAAACTAACACTCTAAATGTAAACAAAGACTACAAATGTAAACAAACTAAAAGTAAACAAATACTACAAATATAAACAATGACTACAAATGTAAACAAAACTAAATGTAAACAAATACTAGAAATATAAACAAAGACTCTAAATGTAACCAAAGACTGCAAACGAAAACAGTCTCTAAATGGAAACAAATAATAAAAATGTAAACAAAGTCTCTAAATGTAATAAAAAACTCTGGATATAAACATGGACTATAGGTGTAAACAAGGACTACAAACGTAAACAGACTCTAAATGTAAACAAAGGCTAAAAATGTAAACAAAGACTACAAATGTAAACAAAGACACTAAATGTAAACAGAATCTTAATGAAAACAAAGACTAAAAATGTAAACAAAGACTCTAAATGTAAAGATGGTCTCTAAATGCAAACAAAGATTACAAATGTAAACAAAAACTACAAATGTAAACAAAGACTACAAATATAAACAAAAACTCTAAATGGAAACAGACTACAAATGTAAACAAATACTACATATGTAAACAAAGACAGCAAACGTAAACAAAAACTCTAAATGGAAACAAATAATAAAAATGTAAACAAAGACTCTAAATGTAATAAAAAACTCTGGGTATAAACAAGGACTACAAATGTAAACTGACTCTAAATATAAACAAAGTCTAAAAATAAAAACAGACTCTAAATGTAAACAAAGGCTAAAAATGTAAACAAAGACTACAAATGTAAACAAAGGGACTAAATGTAAACACTCTAAATGTAAACAAAGACTACATATGTAAACAAAGAATTTAAATGTAAATAAAGACTACAAATGTAAACAAAGACCTTAAATGTAAACAGACTCTAAATGAAAACAGTCTACAAATGTAAACATTCTATAAATGAAAATAGACTCTAAATGCAAACAGACTAAAAATGTAAACAAAGACTACAAATATAAAGAATCTAAATGGAAACAGACTACAAATGTAAACAAAAACTACAAACGTAAACTAACACTCTAAATGTAAACAAAGACTACAAATGTAAACAAAACTAAAAGTAAACAAATACTACAAATATAAACAATGACTACAAATGTAAACAAAACTAAATGTAAACAAATACTAGAAATATAAACAAAGACTCTAAATGTAACCAAAGACTGCAAACGTAAACAAAGTCTCTAAATGGAAACAAATAATAAAAATGTAAACAAAGACTCTAAATGTAATAAAAAACTCTGGGTATAAACATGGACTCTAGGTGTAAACAAGGACTACAAACGTAAACAGACTCTAAATGTAAACAAAGGCTAAAAATGTAAACAAAGACTACAAATGTAAACAAAGGCTATAAATGTAAAGAAGGTCTCTGAATGCAAACAAAGATTAAAAATGTAAACAAAGACTACAAATGTAAACAAAGACTACAAATATAAACAGACTCTAAATGGAAACAGACTACAAATGTTAACAAAACTAAAAGTAAAAAATACTACAAATATAAAGAACGACTACAAATGTAAACAAAACTAAATGTAAACAAATACTAGAAATATAAACAAAGACTCTAAATGTAACCAAAAACTCTTGGTGTAAACAAGGACTCTAGGTGTAAGAAAGGACTACAAATGTAAACAAAGTCTCTAAATATAAACAAAGTCTAAATGTAAACAAAGACTACAAGTGTCAACAAAGACTACAAATGTAAACAAAAACTCTACATGTAAACAGTCTCTCTAAATGTAAACAGACTACAAATATAAACGGACTCTAAATGTAAACAAAGTCTCTAAATTTAAACAAAGAATACAAATGTAAACAAAGACTATAAATGTTAAGAAAGTTTACAACTGTAAACAAAGACTACAAATGTAAACAAAGACACTAAAGGTAAACAAAAACTACAAACGTAAACAGACTCTAAGTGTAAACAGACAACAAATGTAAACAAAGCCTCTAAATATAAACAAAGTATCTAAACGTAAGCAGACTACAAATGTAAACAAAGAATACAAATGTAAACAAAGAGCACAAATATTAAGTGACTCAAACTGTAAACAAACTGTCTAAATGTAAACAAAGTCTACAAATGTAAACAGTCTATAAATGAAAATAGACTCTAAATGCAAACAGACTAAAAATGTAAACAAAGTCTACAAATATAAAGACTCTAAATGGAAACAGACTACAAATGTAAACAAAAACTACAAACGTAAACTAACACTCTAAATGTAAACAAAGACTACAAATGTAAACAAAACTAAAAGTAAGCAAATACTACAAATATAAACAATGACTACAAATGTAAACAAAACTAAATGTAAACAATACTAGAAATATAAACAAAGACTCTAAATGTAACCAAAGACTGCAAACGTAAACAAAGTCTCTAAATGGAAACAAATAATAAAAATGTAAACAAAGACTCTAAATGTAAACAAACACGCTATATGTAAACAAAGACTACAAATGTAAACAAAGACACTGAATGGAACTCTAAATGTAAACAAAGAATAAAAATGTAAACAAAGACCTTAAATGTAAACAGACTCTTAATGAAAACAAAGACTAAAAATGTAAACAAAGACTCTAAATGTAAAGATGGTCTCTAAATGCAAAAAAAAATTACAAATGTAAACAAAAACTACAAATGTAAACAAAGACTACAAATATAAACAAAAACTCTAAATGGAAACGGACTACAAATGTAAACAAAAACTACAAACGTAAACTAACACTCTAAATGTAAACAAAGACTACAAATGTAAACAAAGACTGCAATCGTAAACAAAGACTCTAAATGTAAACAAATAATAAAAATGTAAACAATATCTCTAAATGTAATAAAAAACTCTGGGTATAAACAAGGACTCTAGGTGTAAACAAGGACTACAAATGTAAACAGACGCTAAATGTAAACAAAGTCTAAAAATAAAAACAAAGACTCTAAATGTAAACACGGGATAAAAATGTAAACAAAGACTACAAATGTAAACAAAGGCTCTAAATGTAAACAAACACGCTATATGTAAACAAAGAATACAAATGTAAACAAAGACCCCAAATGGAACTCTAAATGTAAATAAAAAATGAAAATGTAAGCAGACTACAAATGTAAACAAAACTAAAAGTAAACAAATACTACAAATATAAACAACGACTACAAATGTAAACAAAACTAAATGTAAACAAATACTAGAAATATAAACAGACTCTAAATGTAACCAAAAACTCTTGGTGTAAACAAGGACTCTTGGTGTAAAAAAGGACTACAAATGTAAACAAAGTCTTTAAATATAAACAAAGTCTTAATGTAAACAAAGACTACAAGTGTAAACAAAAACTCTACATGTAAACAATATCTCTAAATGTAAACAAAGACTAAAAATATAAACGGACTCTTAATGTAAACAAAGTCTCTAAATTTAAACAAAGAATACAAATGTAAACAAAGACTATAAATGTTAAGAAAGTCTACAACTGTAAACAAAGACTACAAATGTAAACAAAGACACTAAACATAAACAAAAACTACAAACGTAAACAGACTCTAAATGTAAGCAGAATACAAATGTAAACAAAGAATACAAATGTAAACAAAGAGCAAAAATGTTAAGTGAGTCAAACTGTAAACAATCTCTCTAAATGTAAAGAAAGTCTACAAATGTAAACAGACTATAAATGAAAACAGACTCTAAATGCAAACAGACTAAAAATGTAAACAAAGACTACATATGTAAACAAAGACTGCAAACGTAAACAAAAACTCTAAATGGAAACAAATAATAAAAATGTAAACAAAGACTCTAAATGTAATTAAAAAAACTGGGTATAAACAAGGACTACAAATGTAAACTGACTCTAAATGTAAACAAAAGCTAAAAATGTAAACAAAGACTACAAATGTAATCAAAGGGACTAAATGTAAACACTCTAAATGTAAACAAAGACTACATATGTAAACAAAGAATTTAAATGTAAACAAAGACTAAAAATGTAAACAAAGACTACAGACGTAAACACTCTAAATGTAAAGAAGGTCTCTAAATGCAAACAAAGATTACAAATGTAAACAAAGACTACAAATATAAACAGACTCTAAATGGAAACAGACTACAAATGTAAACAAAAACTACAAACGTAAACTAACACTCTATATGTAAACAGACTACAAATGTAAACAAAACTAAAAGTGAACAAATACTACAAATATAAACAACGACAACAAATGTAAAGAAGTTCTCTAAATGCAAACAAAGATTACAAATGTAAACAAAAACTACAAATGTAAACAAAAACTACAAACGTAAGCTAACACTCTAAATGTAAACAAAGACTACAAATGTAAACAAAGACTGCAAACGTAAACAAAGACTCTAAATGTAAACAAATAATAAAAATGTAAACAAAGACTCTAAATGTAATAAAAAACTCTGGGTATAAACAAGGACTCTAGGTGTAAACAAGGACTACAAATGTAAACAGACTCTAAATGTAAACAAAGGATAAAAATGTAAACAAAGACTACAAATGTAAACAAAGGCTCTAAATGTAAACAAACATGCTATATGTAAACAAAGACTACAAATGTAAACAAAGACCCCAAATGGAACTCTAAATGTAAATAAAAAATGAAAATGTAAACAGACTACAAATGTAAACAAAACTAAAAGTAAACAAATACTACAAATGTAAACAACGACTACAAATGTAAACAAAACTAAATGTAAACAAATACTAGAAATATAAACAAAGATTCTAAATGTAACCAAAAACTCTTGGTGTAAACAAGGACTCTAGGTGTAAAAAAGGACTACAAATGTAAACAAAGTCTCTAAATGTAAACAAAGTCTAAATGTAAACAAAGACTACAAGTGTAAACAAAGACTACAAATGTAAACAAAAACTCTACATGTAAACAATCTCTCTAAATGTAAACAAAGACTACAAATATAAACAAGACTCTAAATGTAAACAAAGTCACTAAATTTAAACAAAGAATACAAATGTAAACAAAGACTATTAATGTTAAGAATGTTTACAACTGTAAACAAAGACTACAAATGTAAACAAAGACACTAAACGTAAACAAAAACTACAAATGTAAACAGACTCTAAGTGTAAACAGACAACAAATGTAAACAAAGCCTCTAATTATAAACAAAGTACCTAAATTTAAGCAGACTACAAATGTAAACAAAGAATACAAATGTAAACAAAGAGCACAAATGTTAAGTGACTCAAACTGTAAACAAACTCTCTAAATGTAAACAAAGTCTACAAATGTAGACAGACTATAAATGAAAACAGACTAAATGCAAACAGACTAAAAGTGTAAACAAAGACTACAAATATAAACAGACTCTAAATGGAAACAGACTACAAATGTAAACAAAACTAAATTAAACAAATACTACAAATATAAACAAGGACTACAAATGTAAACAAAACTAAATGTAAACAAATACTAGAAATATAAACAAAGACTCTAAATGTAACCAAAGACTGCAAACGCAAACAAAAACTCTAAATGGAAAAAAATAATAAAAATGTAAACAAAGACTCTAAATGTAATAAAAAACTCTGGGCATAAACAAGGACTACAAATGTAAACAGACTCTAAATACAAACAAAGTCTAAAAATAGAAACAGTCTCTAAATGTAAACAAAGGCTAAAAATGTAAACAAAGACTACAAATGTAAACAAAGGGACTAAATGTAAACACTTTAAATGTAAACAAAGACTACATATGTAAACAAAGAATTTAAATGTAAATAAAGATTACAAATGTAAACAAAGACCTTAAATGTAAACAGACTCTAAATGAAAACAAAGACTAAAAATGTAAACAAAGACTACAAACGTAAACAAAGACTCTAAATGTAAAGAAGGTCTCTAAATGCAAACAAAGATTAAAAATGTAAACAAAGACTACAAATATAAACAGACTCTAAATGGAAACAGACTTCAAATGTAAACAAAAACTACAAACGTAAACTAACACTCTAAATGTAAAGAAAGACTCTAAATATAACCAAAGACTGCAAACGTAAACAAAGTCTCTAAATGGAAACAAATAATAAAAATGTAAACAAAGACTCTAAATGTAATAAAAAACTCTGGGTATAAACAAGGACTCTAGGTGAAAACAAGGACTAAAACGTAAACAGACTCTAAATGTAAACAAAGTCTAAAATTAAAACAAAGACTCTAAATGTAAACAAAGGCAAAAATGTAAACAAAGACTACAAATGTAATCAAAGGCTCTAAATGTAAACAAACACGCTATATGTAAACAAAGACTACAAATGTAAACAAAGACACTGAATGGAACTCTAAATGTAAACAAAGAATAAAAATGTAAACAAAGACCTTAAATGGAAACAGACTCTTAATGAAAACAAAGACTAAAAATGTAAACAAAGACTCTAAATGTAAAGATGGTCTCTAAATGCAAAAAAAAATTACAAATGTAAACAAAAACTACAAATGTAAACAAAGACTACAAATATAAACAAAAACTCTAAATGGAAACGGACTACAAATGTAAACAAAAACTACAAACGTAAACTAACACTCTAAATGTAAACAAAGACTACAAATGTAAACAAAGACTGCAATCGTAAACAAAGACTCTAAATGTAAACAAATAATAAAAATGTAAACAATATCTCTAAATGTAATAAAAAACTCTGGGTATAAACAAGGACTCTAGGTGTAAACAAGGACTACAAATGTAAACAGACGCTAAATGTAAACAAAGTCTAAAAATAAAAACAAAGACTCTAAATGTAAACACGGGATAAAAATGTAAACAAAGACTACAAATGTAAACAAAGGCTCTAAATGTAAACAAACACGCTATATGTAAACAAAGAATACAAATGTAAACAAAGACCCCAAATGGAACTCTAAATGTAAATAAAAAATGAAAATGTAAGCAGACTACAAATGTAAACAAAACTAAAAGTAAACAAATACTACAAATATAAACAACGACTACAAATGTAAACAAAACTAAATGTAAACAAATACTAGAAATATAAACAGACTCTAAATGTAACCAAAAACTCTTGGTGTAAACAAGGACTCTTGGTGTAAAAAAGGACTACAAATGTAAACAAAGTCTTTAAATATAAACAAAGTCTTAATGTAAACAAAGACTACAAGTGTAAACAAAAACTCTACATGTAAACAATATCTCTAAATGTAAACAAAGACTAAAAATATAAACGGACTCTTAATGTAAACAAAGTCTCTAAATTTAAACAAAGAATACAAATGTAAACAAAGACTATAAATGTTAAGAAAGTCTACAACTGTAAACAAAGACTACAAATGTAAACAAAGACACTAAACATAAACAAAAACTACAAACGTAAACAGACTCTAAATGTAAGCAGAATACAAATGTAAACAAAGAATACAAATGTAAACAAAGAGCAAAAATGTTAAGTGAGTCAAACTGTAAACAATCTCTCTAAATGTAAAGAAAGTCTACAAATGTAAACAGACTATAAATGAAAACAGACTCTAAATGCAAACAGACTAAAAATGTAAACAAAGACTACATATGTAAACAAAGACTGCAAACGTAAACAAAAACTCTAAATGGAAACAAATAATAAAAATGTAAACAAAGACTCTAAATGTAATTAAAAAAACTGGGTATAAACAAGGACTACAAATGTAAACTGACTCTAAATGTAAACAAAAGCTAAAAATGTAAACAAAGACTACAAATGTAATCAAAGGGACTAAATGTAAACACTCTAAATGTAAACAAAGACTACATATGTAAACAAAGAATTTAAATGTAAACAAAGACTAAAAATGTAAACAAAGACTACAGACGTAAACACTCTAAATGTAAAGAAGGTCTCTAAATGCAAACAAAGATTACAAATGTAAACAAAGACTACAAATATAAACAGACTCTAAATGGAAACAGACTACAAATGTAAACAAAAACTACAAACGTAAACTAACACTCTATATGTAAACAGACTACAAATGTAAACAAAACTAAAAGTGAACAAATACTACAAATATAAACAACGACAACAAATGTAAAGAAGTTCTCTAAATGCAAACAAAGATTACAAATGTAAACAAAAACTACAAATGTAAACAAAAACTACAAACGTAAGCTAACACTCTAAATGTAAACAAAGACTACAAATGTAAACAAAGACTGCAAACGTAAACAAAGACTCTAAATGTAAACAAATAATAAAAATGTAAACAAAGACTCTAAATGTAATAAAAAACTCTGGGTATAAACAAGGACTCTAGGTGTAAACAAGGACTACAAATGTAAACAGACTCTAAATGTAAACAAAGGATAAAAATGTAAACAAAGACTACAAATGTAAACAAAGGCTCTAAATGTAAACAAACATGCTATATGTAAACAAAGACTACAAATGTAAACAAAGACCCCAAATGGAACTCTAAATGTAAATAAAAAATGAAAATGTAAACAGACTACAAATGTAAACAAAACTAAAAGTAAACAAATACTACAAATGTAAACAACGACTACAAATGTAAACAAAACTAAATGTAAACAAATACTAGAAATATAAACAAAGATTCTAAATGTAACCAAAAACTCTTGGTGTAAACAAGGACTCTAGGTGTAAAAAAGGACTACAAATGTAAACAAAGTCTCTAAATGTAAACAAAGTCTAAATGTAAACAAAGACTACAAGTGTAAACAAAGACTACAAATGTAAACAAAAACTCTACATGTAAACAATCTCTCTAAATGTAAACAAAGACTACAAATATAAACAAGACTCTAAATGTAAACAAAGTCACTAAATTTAAACAAAGAATACAAATGTAAACAAAGACTATTAATGTTAAGAATGTTTACAACTGTAAACAAAGACTACAAATGTAAACAAAGACACTAAACGTAAACAAAAACTACAAATGTAAACAGACTCTAAGTGTAAACAGACAACAAATGTAAACAAAGCCTCTAATTATAAACAAAGTACCTAAATTTAAGCAGACTACAAATGTAAACAAAGAATACAAATGTAAACAAAGAGCACAAATGTTAAGTGACTCAAACTGTAAACAAACTCTCTAAATGTAAACAAAGTCTACAAATGTAGACAGACTATAAATGAAAACAGACTAAATGCAAACAGACTAAAAGTGTAAACAAAGACTACAAATATAAACAGACTCTAAATGGAAACAGACTACAAATGTAAACAAAACTAAATTAAACAAATACTACAAATATAAACAAGGACTACAAATGTAAACAAAACTAAATGTAAACAAATACTAGAAATATAAACAAAGACTCTAAATGTAACCAAAGACTGCAAACGCAAACAAAAACTCTAAATGGAAAAAAATAATAAAAATGTAAACAAAGACTCTAAATGTAATAAAAAACTCTGGGCATAAACAAGGACTACAAATGTAAACAGACTCTAAATACAAACAAAGTCTAAAAATAGAAACAGTCTCTAAATGTAAACAAAGGCTAAAAATGTAAACAAAGACTACAAATGTAAACAAAGGGACTAAATGTAAACACTTTAAATGTAAACAAAGACTACATATGTAAACAAAGAATTTAAATGTAAATAAAGATTACAAATATAAACAAAGACCTTAAATGTAAACAGACTCTAAATGAAAACAAAGACTAAAAATGTAAACAAAGACTACAAACGTAAACAAAGACTCTAAATGTAAAGAAGGTCTCTAAATGCAAACAAAGATTAAAAATGTAAACAAAGACTACAAATATAAACAGACTCTAAATGGAAACAGACTTCAAATGTAAACAAAAACTACAAACGTAAACTAACACTCTAAATGTAAAGAAAGACTCTAAATATAACCAAAGACTGCAAACGTAAACAAAGTCTCTAAATGGAAACAAATAATAAAAATGTAAACAAAGACTCTAAATGTAATAAAAAACTCTGGGTATAAACAAGGACTCTAGGTGAAAACAAGGACTAAAACGTAAACAGACTCTAAATGTAAACAAAGTCTAAAATTAAAACAAAGACTCTAAATGTAAACAAAGGCAAAAATGTAAACAAAGACTACAAATGTAATCAAAGGCTCTAAATGTAAACAAACACGCTATATGTAAACAAAGACTACAAATGTAAACAAAGACACTAAATGGAACTCTAAATGTAAACAAATAAAAATGTAAACAAAGACTACAAATGTAAAGAAAGACCTTAAATATAAACAGACTCTTAATGAAAACAAAGACTAAAAATGTAAACAAAGACTCTAAAAGTAAAGATGGTGTCTAAATGCAAACAAAGATTACGAATGTAAACAAAAACTACAAATGTAAACAAAGACTACAAATATAAACAAAAACTCTAAATGGAAACAGACTACAAATGTAAATAAAAACTACAAACGTAAACTAAAACTCTAAATGTAAACAAAGACTACAAATGTAAACAAAGACTGCAAACGTAAACAAAGACTCTAAATGTAAACAAATAATAAAAATGTAAACAAAGACTCTAAATGTAATAAAAAACTCTGGGTATAAACAAGGACTCTAGGTGTAAACAAGGACTACAAATGTAAACAGACTCTAAATGTAAACAAAGTCTAAAAATAAAAACAGACTCTAAATGTAAACAAAGGATAAAAATGTAAACAAAAAATACAAATGTAAACAAAGGCTCTAAATGTAAACAAACATGCTATATGTAAACAAAGACTACAAATGTAAACAAAGACCCCAAATGGAACTCTAAATGTAAACAAAAAATGAAAATGTAAGCAGACTACAAATGCAAACAAAACTAAAAGTAAACAAATACTACAAATTTAAACAACGACTACAAATGTAAACAAAACTAAATGTAAACAAATACTAGAAATATAAACAAAGACTCTAAATGTAACCAAAACTCTTGTTGTAAACAAGGACTCTTGGTGTAAAAAAGGACTACACATGTAAACAAATTCTCTAAATATAAACAAAGTCTAAATGTAAACAAAGACTACAAGTGTAAACAAAGACTCTACATGTAAACAATATCTCTAAATGTAAACAAAGACTAAAAATATAAACGGACTCTAAATGTAAACAAAGTCTCTAAATTTAAACTGAGAATACAAATGTAAACAAAGACTATAAATGTTAAGAAAGTCTACAACTGTAAACAAAGACTACAAATGTGAACAAAGACACTAAACGAAAACAAAAACTACAAACGTAAACAGACTCTAAGTGTAAACAGACAACAAATGTAAACAAAGCCTCGTAATATAAACAAAGTATCTAAATGTAAGCAGAATACAAATGTAAACAAAGAATACAAATGTAAACAAAGAGCACAAATGTTAAGTGACTCAAACTGTAAACAAACTCTCTAAATGTAAACAAAGTTTACAAATGTAAACAGACTAAAAATGTACATATGTAAACAAAGACTGCAAACGTAAACAAAAACTCTAAATGGAAACAAATAATAAAAATGTTAACAAAGACTCTAATTGTAATAAAAAAACTGGGTATAAACAAGGACTACAAATGTAAACTGACTCTAAATATAAACAAAGTATAAAAATAAAGACAGACTCTAAATGTAAACAAAGGCTAAAAATGTAAACAAAGACTACAAATGTAAACAAAGGGACTAAATGTAAACACTCTAAATGTAAACAAAGACTACATATGTAAACAAAGAATTTAAATGTAAATAAAGACTACAAATGTAAACAAAGACCTTAAATGTAAACAGACTCTAAATGAAAACAAAGACTAAAAATGTAAACAAAGACTACAGCGTAAACAAAGACTCTAAATGAAAGAAGGTCTCTAAATGCAAACAAAGATTACAAATGTAAACAAAGACTACAAATATAAACAGACTCTAAATGGAAACAGACTACAAATGTAAACAAAAACTATAAACGTAAACTAACACTCTATATGTAAACAGATTACAAATGTAAACAAAACTAAAAGTAAACAAATACTACAAATATAAACAACGACAACAAATGTAAACAAAACTAAATGTAAACAAATACTAGAAATATAAACAAAGACTCTAAATGTAACCAAAGACTGCAAACGTAAACAAAGTCTCTAAATGTAAACAAAAAATAAAAATGTAAACAAAGACTCTAAATGTAATAAAAAACTCTGGGTATAAACAAGGACTCTAGGTGTAAACAAGAACTACAAATGTAAACAGACTCTAAATGTAAACAAAGGCTAAAAATGTAAACAAAGACTACAAATGTAAACAAACAAGCTATATGTAAACAAAGACTACAAATGTGAACAAAGACACTAAATGGAACTCTAAATGTAAACAAAGAATAAAAATGTAAACAAAGACTACAAATGTAAACAAAGACCTTAAATGTAAACAGACTCTAAATGAAAACAAAGACTAAAAATGTAAACAAACACTACAAACGTAAACAAAGACTCCAAATGTAAAAAAGTTCTCTAAATGCAAACAAAGATTACAAATGTAAACAAAAACTACAAATGTAAACAAAGGCTACAAATATAAACAAAAACTCTAAATGGAAAGAGACTACAAATGCAAACAAAAACTACAAACGTAAACTAGCACTCTAAATGTAAACAAAGACTACAATTGTAAACAAAGACTGCAAACGTAAACAAAGACTCTAAATGTAAACAAATAATAAAAATGTAAACAAAGACTCTAAATATAATAAAAAACTCTGGGTGTAAACAAGGACAACAAATGTAAACTGACTCTAAATGTAAACAAAGTCTAAAAATAAAAACAAAGTCTCTAAATGTAAACAAACACGCTATATGTAAACAAAGACTACAAATGTAAACAAAGACCCCAAATGGAACTCTAAATGTAAACAAAAAATGAAAATGTAAACAGACTACAAATGTAAACAAAACTAAAAGTAAACAAATACTACAAATATAAACAACGACTACAAATGTAAACAAAACTAAATGTAAACAAATACTAGAAATATAAACAAAGAATCTAACTGTAACCAAAAACTCTTGGTGTAAACATGGACTCTAGGTGTAAAAAAGGACTACAAATGTAAACAAAGTCTCTAAATATAAACAAAGTCTAAATGTAAACAAAGACTACAAGTGTAAACAAAGACTACAAAAGTAAACAAAAACTCTACATGTTAACAATCTCTCTAAATGTAAACAAAGACTACAAATATAAACGGACTCTAAATATAAACAAAGTCACTAAATTTAAACAAAGAATACAAATGTAAACAAAGACTATAAATGTTAAGAAAGTTTACAACTGTAAACAAAGACTACAAATGTAAACAAAGACACTAAACGTAAACAAAAACTACAAATGAAAAAAGACTCTAAGTGTAAACAGACAACAAATGTAAACAAAGCCTCTAATTATAAACAAAGTACCTAAATTTAAGCAGACTACAAATGTAAAAAAAGAATACAAATGTAAACAAACACTACAAATGTAAACAAAACTAAAAGTAAACAAATACTACAAATATAAACAACGACTACAAATGTGAACAAAACTAAATGTAAACAAATACTAGAAATATAAACAAAGACTCTAAATGTAAGCAAAGACTGCAAACGTAAATAAAAACTCTAAATGGAAAAAAATAATAAAAATGTAAAAAAAGACTCTAAATGTAATAAAAAAATCTGGGTATAAACAAAGACTACAAAAGAAAACAGACTCTAAATACAAACAAAGTCTAAAAATAAAAACAAAGTCTCTAAATGTAAACAAAGGCTAAAAATGTAAACAAAGACTACAAATGTAAACAAAGGGACTAAATGTAAACACTTTAAATGTAAACAAAGACTACATACGTAAACAAAGAATTTAAATGTAAATAAAGACTACAAATGTAAACAAAGACCTTAAATGTAAACAGACTCTAAATGAAAACAAAGACTAAAAATGTAATCAAAGACTACAAACGTAAACAAAGACTCTAAATGTAAAGAAGGTCTCTAAATGCAAACAAAGATTAAAAATGTAAACAAAGACTACAAATGTAAACAAAGACTACAAATATAAACAGACTCTAAATTGAAACAGACTACAAATGTAAACAAAAACTACAAACGTAAACTAACACTCTAAATGTAAACAAAGACTACAAATGTTAACAAAACTAAAAGTAAACAAATACTACAAATATAAAGAACGACTACAAATGTAAACAAAACTAAATGTAAACAAATACTAGAAATATAAACAAAGACTCTAAATGTAACCAAAAACTCTTGGTGTAAACAAGGACTCTAGGTGTAAAAAAGGACTACAAATGTAAACAAAGTCTCTAAATATAAACAAAGTCTAAATGTAAACAAAGACTACAAGTGTCAACAAAGACTACAAATGTAAACAAAAACTCTACATGTAAACAGTCTCTCTAAATGTAAGCAAAGACTACAAATATAAACGGACTCTAAATGTAAACAAAGTCTCTAAATTTAAACAAAGAATACAAATGTAAACAAAGACTATAAATGCTAAGAAAGTTTACAACTGTAAACAAAGACTACAAATGTAAACAAAGACACTAAACGTAAACAGACTCTAAGTGTAAACAAACAACAAATGTAAACAAAGCCTTTAAATATAAACAAAGTATCTAAATGTAAGCAGACTACAAATGTAAAAAAAGAATACAAATGTAAACAAACACTACAAATGTAAACAAAACTAAAAGTAAACAAATACTACAAATATAAACAACGACTACAAATGTGAACAAAACTAAATGTAAACAAATACTAGAAATATAAACAAAGACTCTAAATGTAAGCAAAGACTGCAAACGTAAACAAAAACTCTAAATGGAAAAAAATAATAAAAATGTAAAAAAAGACTCTAAATGTAATAAAAAAATCTGGGTATAAACAAAGACTACAAATGAAAACAGACTCTAAATACAAACAAAGTCTAAAATGAAAACAAAGTCTCTAAATGTAAACAAAGGCTAAAAATGTAAACAAAGACTACAAATGTAAACAAAGGGACTAAATGTAAACACTTTAAATGTAAACAAAGACTACATATGTAAACAAAGAATTTAAATGTAAATAAAGACTACAAATGTAAACAAAGACCTTAAATGTAAACAGACTCTAAATGAAAACAAAGACTAAAAATGTAATCAAAGACTACAAACGTAAACAAAGACTCTAAATGTAAAGAAGGTCTCTGAATGCAAACAAAGATTAAAAATGTAAACAAAGACTACAAATGTAAACAAAGACTACAAATATAAACAGACTCTAAATTGAAACAGACTACAAATGTAAACAAAAACTACAAACGTAAACTAACACTCTAAATGTAAACAAAGACTACAAATGTTAACAAAACTAAAAGTAAACAAATACTACAAATATAAAGAACGACTACAAATGTAAACAAAACTAAATGTAAACAAATACTAGAAATATAAACAAAGACTCTAAATGTAACCAAAAACTCTTGGTGTAAACAAGGACTCTAGGTGTAAAAAAGGACTACAAATGTAAACAAAGTCTCTAAATATAAACAAAGTCTAAATGTAAACAAAGACTACAAGTGTCAACAAAGACTACAAATGTAAGCAAAGACACTAAACGTAAACAAAAACTACAAACGTAAACAGATTCTAAGTGTAAACAGACAACAAATGTAAACAAAGCCTCTAAATATAAACAAAGTATCTAAATGTAAGCAGACTACAAATGTAAACAAAGAATACAAATGTAAACAAAGACACTAAACGTAAACAAAAACTACAAACGTAAACAGACTCTAAGTGTAAACAGACAACAAATGTAAACAAAGCCTTTAAATATAAACAATGTATCTAAATGTAAACAAAGTCTCTAAATTTAAACAAAGAATACAAATGTAAACAAAGACTATAAATTCTAAGAAAGTTTACAACTGTAAACAAAGACTACAAATGTAAACAAAGACACTAAACGTAAACAGACTCTAAGTGTAAACAAACAACAAATGTAAACAAAGCCTTTAAATATAAACAAAGTATCTAAATGTAAGCAGACTACAAATGTAAAAAAAGAATACAAATGTAAACAAACACTACAAATGTAAACAAAACTAAAAGTAAACAAATACTACAAATATAAACAACGAATACAAATGTGAACAAAACTAAATGTAAACAAATACTAGAAATATAAACAAAGACTCTAAATGTAAGCAAAGACTGCAAACGTAAACAAAAACTCTAAATGGAAAAAAATAATAAAAATGTAAAAAAAGACTCTAAATGTAATAAAAAAATCTGGGTATAAACAAAGACTACAAATGAAAACAGACTCTAAATACAAACGTAAACAGATTCTAAGTGTAAACAGACAACAAATGTAAACAAAGCCTCTAAATATAAACAAAGTATCTAAACGTAAGCAGACTACAAATGTAAACAAAGAATACAAATGTAAACAAAGACACTAAACTTAAACAAAAACTACAAACGTAAACAGACTCTAAGTGTAAACAGACAACAAATGTAAACAAAGCCTTTAAATATAAACAAAGTGTGTAAATGTAAGCAGACTACAAATGTAAACAAAGAATACAAATGTAAACAAAGACACTAAATGTAACTCTAAATGTAAACAAAGTCACTAAATTTAAACAAAGAATACAAATGTAAACAAAGACTAAAAATGTTACGCAAGTTTACAACTGTACACAAAGACTACAAATGTAAACAAAGACACTAAACGTAAACAAAAACTACAAATGTAAACAGACTCTAAGTGTAAACAGACAACAAATGTAAACAAAGCCTCTAAATATAAACAAAGTACCTAAATGTAAGGAGACTTCAAATGTAAACAAAGAATACAAATGTAAACAAAGAGCACAAATGTTAAGTGACTCAAACTGTAAACAAACTCTCTAAATGTAAACAAAGTCTACAAATGTAGACAGACTCTAAATGGAAACAGACTACAAATGTAAACAAAAACTACAAACGTAAACCAACACTCTAAATGTAAACAAACACTACAAATATAAACAGACTCTAAATGGAAACAGACTACAAATGTAAACAAAAACTACAAACGTAAACCAACACTCTAAATGTAAACAAACACTACAAATGTAAACAAAACTAAAAGTAAACAAATACTACAAATATAAACAACGACTACAAATGTGAACAAAACTAAATATAAACAAATACTAGAAATATAAACAAAGACTCTAAATGTAAGCAAAGACTGCAAACGTAAACAAAAACTCTAAATGGAAAAAAATAATAAAAATGTAAAAAAAGACTCTAAATGTAATAAAAATATCTGGGTATAAACAAAGACTACAAATGAAAACAGACTCTAAATACAAACAAAGTCTAAAAATAAAAACAAAGTCTCTAAATGTAAACAAAGGCTAAAAATGTAAACAAAGACTACAAATGTAAACAAAGGGACTAAATGTAAACACTTTAAATGTAAACAAAGACTACATATGTAAACAAAGAATTTAAATGTAAATAAAGACTACAAATGTAAACAAAGACCTTAAATGTAAACAGACTCTAAATGAAAACAAAGACTAAAAATGTAATCAAAGACTACAAACGTAAACAAAGACTCTAAATGTAAAGAAGGTCTCTGAATGCAAACAAAGATTAAAAATGTAAACAAAGACTACAAATGTAAACAAAGACTACAAATATAAACAGACTCTAAATTGAAACAGACTACAAATGTAAACAAAAACTACAAACGTAAACTAACACTCTAAATGTAAACAAAGACTACAAATGTTAACAAAACTAAAAGTAAACAAATACTACAAATATAAAGAACGACTACAAATGTAAACAAAACTAAATGTAAACAAATACTAGAAATATAAACAAAGACTCTAAATGTAACCGAAAACTCTTGGTGTAAACAAGGACTCTAGGTGTAAAAAAGGACTACAAATGTAAACAATGTCTCTAAATATAAACAAAGTCTAAATGTAAACAAAGACTACAAGTGTCAACAAAGACTACAAATGTAAACAAAAACTCTACATGTAAACAGTCTCCCTAAATGTAAACAAAGACTACAAATATAAACGGACTCTAAATGTAAACAAAGTCTCTAAATTTAAACAAAGAATACAAGTGTAAACAAAGACTATAAATGTTAAGAAAGTTTACAACTGTAAACAAAGACTACAAATGTAAACAAAGACACTAAACGTTAACAAAAACTACAAACGTAAACAGACTCTAAGTGTAAACAGACAACAAATGTAAACAAAGCCTCTAAATATAAACAAAGTATCTAAACGTAAGCAGACTACAAATGTAAACAAAGAATACAAATGTAAACAAAGACACTAAACTTAAACAAAAACTACAAACGTAAACAGACTCTAAGTGTAAACAGACAACAAATGTAAACAAAGCCTTTAAATATAAACAAAGTGTGTAAATGTAAGCAGACTACAAATGTAAACAAAGAATACAAATGTAAACAAAGACACTAAATGTAACTCTAAATGTAAACAAAGTCACTAAATTTAAACAAAGAATACAAATGTAAACAAAGACTAAAAATGTTACGAAAGTTTACAACTGTAAACAAAGACTACAAATGTAAACAAAGACACTAAACGTAAACAAAAACTACAAATGTAAACAGACTCTAAGTGTAAACAGACAACAAATGTAAACAAAGCCTCTAAATATAAACAAAGTACCTAAATGTAAGGAGACTTCAAATGTAAACAAAGAATACAAATGTAAACAAAGAGCACAAATGTTAAGTGACTCAAACTGTAAACAAACTCTCTAAATGTAAACAAAGTCTACAAATGTAGACAGACTCTAAATGGAAACAGACTACAAATGTAAACAAAAACTACAAACGTAAACCAACACTCTAAATGTAAACAAACACTACAAATATAAACAGACTCTAAATGGAAACAGACTACAAATGTAAACAAAAACTACAAACGTAAACCAACACTCTAAATGTAAACAAACACTACAAATGTAAACAAAACTAAAAGTAAACAAATACTACAAATATAAACAACGACTACAAATGTGAACAAAACTAAATATAAACAAATACTAGAAATATAAACAAAGACTCTAAATGTAAGCAAAGACTGCAAACGTAAACAAAAACTCTAAATGGAAAAAAATAATAAAAATGTAAAAAAAGACTCTAAATGTAATAAAAATATCTGGGTATAAACAAAGACTACAAATGAAAACAGACTCTAAATACAAACAAAGTCTAAAAATAAAAACAAAGTCTCTAAATGTAAACAAAGGCTAAAAATGTAAACAAAGACTACAAATGTAAACAAAGGGACTAAATGTAAACACTTTAAATGTAAACAAAGACTACATATGTAAACAAAGAATTTAAATGTAAATAAAGACTACAAATGTAAACAAAGACCTTAAATGTAAACAGACTCTAAATGAAAACAAAGACTAAAAATGTAATCAAAGGCTACAAACGTAAACAAAGACTCTAAATGTAAAGAAGGTCTCTGAATGCAAACAAAGATTAAAAATGTAAACAAAGACTACAAATGTAAACAAAGACTACAAATATAAACAGACTCTAAATTGAAACAGACTCTAAATGTAAGTCTCTAAATTTAAACAAAGAATACAAGTGTAAACAAAGACTATAAATGTTAAGAAAGTTTACAACTGTAAACAAAGACTACAAATGTAAACAAAGACACTAAACGTTAACAAAAACTACAAACGTAAACAGACTCTAAGTGTAAACAGACAACAAATGTAAACAAAGCCTCCAAATATAAACAAAGTATCTAAACGTAAGCAGACTACAAATGTAAACAAAGACTACAAATGTAAACAAAGACTACAAATATAAACAGACTCTAAATTGAAACAGACAAACAAAAACTACAAACGTAAACTAACACTCTAAATGTAAACAAAGACTACAAATGTTAACAAAACTAAAAGTAAACAAATACTACAAATATAAAGAACGACTACAAATGCAAACAAAACTAAATGTAAACAAATACTAGAAATATAAACAAAGACTCTAAATGTAACCGAAAACTCTTGGTGTAAACAAGGACTCTAAATGTAAAGAAAGTCTCTAAATTTAAACAAAGAATACAAATGTAGACAAAGACTATAAATGTGAAGAAAGTTTACAACTGTAAACAAAGACTACAAATGTAAACAAAGACACTAAACGTAAACAAAAACTACAAACGTAAACAGACTCTAAGTGTAAACAGACAACAAATGTAAACAAAGCCTCTAAATATAAACAAAGTATCTAAATGTAAGCAGACTACAAATGTAAACAAAGAATACAAATGTAAACAAAGACACTAAACGTAAACAAAAACTACAAACGTAAACAGACTCTAAGTGTAAACAGACAACAAATGTAAACAAAGCCTTTAAATATAAACAATGTATCTAAATGTAAGCAGACTACAAATGTAAACAAAGAATACAAATGTAAACAAAAAGCACAAATGTTAAGTGACTCAAACTGTAAACAAACTCTCGAAATGTAAACAAAGTCTACAAATGTAAACATTCTATAAATGAAAATAGACTCTAAATGCAAACAGACTAAAAATGTAAACAAAGACTACAAATATAAAGAATCTAAATGGAAACAGACTACAAATGTAAACAAAAACTACAAACGTAAACTAACACTCTAAATGTAAACAAAGACTACAAATGTAAACAAACTAAAAGTAAACAAATACTACAAATATAAACAATGACTACAAATGTAAACAAAACTAAATGTAAACAAATACTAGAAATATAAACAAAGACTCTAAATGTAACCAAAGACTGCAAACGAAAATAGTCTCTAAATGGAAACAAATAATAAAAATGTAAACAAAGTCTCTAAATGTAATAAAAAACTCTGGATATAAACATGGACTATAGGTGTAAACAAGGACTACAAACGTAAACAGACTCTAAATGTAAACAAAGGCTAAAAATGTAAACAAAGACTACAAATGTAAACAAAGACACTAAATGTAAACAGAATCTTAATGAAAACAAAGACTAAAAATGTAAACAAAGACTCTAAATGTAAAGATGGTCTCTAAATGCAAACAAAGATTACAAATGTAAACAAAAACTACAAATGTAAACAAAGACTACAAATATAAACAAAAACTCTAAATGGAAACAGACTACAAATGTAAACAAATACTACATATGTAAACAAAGACAGCAAACGTAAACAAAAACTCTAAATGGAAACAAATAATAAAAATGTAAACAAAGACTCTAAATGTAATAAAAAACTCTGGGTATAAACAAGGACTACAAATGTAAACTGACTCTAAATATAAACAAAGTCTAAAAATAAAAACAGACTCTAAATGTAAACAAAGGCTAAAAATGTAAACAAAGACTACAAATGTAAACAAAGGGACTAAATGTAAACACTCTAAATGTAAACAAAGACTACATATGTAAACAAAGAATTTAAATGTAAATAAAGACTACAAATGTAAACAAAGACCTTAAATGTAAACAGACTCTAAATGAAAACAGTCTACAAATGTAAACATTCTATAAATGAAAATAGACTCTAAATGCAAACAGACTAAAAATGTAAACAAAGACTACAAATATAAAGAATCTAAATGGAAACAGACTACAAATGTAAACAAAAACTACAAACGTAAACTAACACTCTAAATGTAAACAAAGACTACAAATGTAAACAAAACTAAAAGTAAACAAATACTACAAATATAAACAATGACTACAAATGTAAACAAAACTAAATGTAAACAAATACTAGAAATATAAACAAAGACTCTAAATGTAACCAAAGACTGCAAACGTAAACAAAGTCTCTAAATGGAAACAAATAATAAAAATGTAAACAAAGACTCTAAATGTAATAAAAAACTCTGGGTATAAACATGGACTCTAGGTGTAAACAAGGACTACAAACGTAAACAGACTCTAAATGTAAACAAAGGCTAAAAATGTAAACAAAGACTACAAATGTAAACAAAGGCTATAAATGTAAAGAAGGTCTCTGAATGCAAACAAAGATTAAAAATGTAAACAAAGACTACAAATGTAAACAAAGACTACAAATATAAACAGACTCTAAATGGAAACAGACTACAAATGTTAACAAAACTAAAAGTAAAAAATACTACAAATATAAAGAACGACTACAAATGTAAACAAAACTAAATGTAAACAAATACTAGAAATATAAACAAAGACTCTAAATGTAACCAAAAACTCTTGGTGTAAACAAGGACTCTAGGTGTAAGAAAGGACTACAAATGTAAACAAAGTCTCTAAATATAAACAAAGTCTAAATGTAAACAAAGACTACAAGTGTCAACAAAGACTACAAATGTAAACAAAAACTCTACATGTAAACAGTCTCTCTAAATGTAAACAGACTACAAATATAAACGGACTCTAAATGTAAACAAAGTCTCTAAATTTAAACAAAGAATACAAATGTAAACAAAGACTATAAATGTTAAGAAAGTTTACAACTGTAAACAAAGACTACAAATGTAAACAAAGACACTAAAGGTAAACAAAAACTACAAACGTAAACAGACTCTAAGTGTAAACAGACAACAAATGTAAACAAAGCCTCTAAATATAAACAAAGTATCTAAACGTAAGCAGACTACAAATGTAAACAAAAACTACAAACGTAAACTAACACTCTAAATGTAAACAAAGACTACAAATGTAAACAAAACTAAAAGTAAGCAAATACTACAAATATAAACAATGACTACAAATGTAAACAAAACTAAATGTAAACAATACTAGAAATATAAACAAAGACTCTAAATGTAACCAAAGACTGCAAACGTAAACAAAGTCTCTAAATGGAAACAAATAATAAAAATGTAAACAAAGACTCTAAATGTAAACAAACACGCTATATGTAAACAAAGACTACAAATGTAAACAAAGACACTGAATGGAACTCTAAATGTAAACAAAGAATAAAAATGTAAACAAAGACCTTAAATGTAAACAGACTCTTAATGAAAACAAAGACTAAAAATGTAAACAAAGACTCTAAATGTAAAGATGGTCTCTAAATGCAAAAAAAAATTACAAATGTAAACAAAAACTACAAATGTAAACAAAGACTACAAATATAAACAAAAACTCTAAATGGAAACGGACTACAAATGTAAACAAAAACTACAAACGTAAACTAACACTCTAAATGTAAACAAAGACTACAAATGTAAACAAAGACTGCAATCGTAAACAAAGACTCTAAATGTAAACAAATAATAAAAATGTAAACAATATCTCTAAATGTAATAAAAAACTCTGGGTATAAACAAGGACTCTAGGTGTAAACAAGGACTACAAATGTAAACAGACGCTAAATGTAAACAAAGTCTAAAAATAAAAACAAAGACTCTAAATGTAAACACGGGATAAAAATGTAAACAAAGACTACAAATGTAAACAAAGGCTCTAAATGTAAACAAACACGCTATATGTAAACAAAGAATACAAATGTAAACAAAGACCCCAAATGGAACTCTAAATGTAAATAAAAAATGAAAATGTAAGCAGACTACAAATGTAAACAAAACTAAAAGTAAACAAATACTACAAATATAAACAACGACTACAAATGTAAACAAAACTAAATGTAAACAAATACTAGAAATATAAACAGACTCTAAATGTAACCAAAAACTCTTGGTGTAAACAAGGACTCTTGGTGTAAAAAAGGACTACAAATGTAAACAAAGTCTTTAAATATAAAGAAAGTCTTAATGTAAACAAAGACTACAAGTGTAAACAAAAACTCTACATGTAAACAATATCTCTAAATGTAAACAAAGACTAAAAATATAAACGGACTCTTAATGTAAACAAAGTCTCTAAATTTAAACAAAGAATACAAATGTAAACAAAGACTATAAATGTTAAGAAAGTCTACAACTGTAAACAAAGACTACAAATGTAAACAAAGACACTAAACATAAACAAAAACTACAAACGTAAACAGACTCTAAATGTAAGCAGAATACAAATGTAAACAAAGAATACAAATGTAAACAAAGAGCAAAAATGTTAAGTGAGTCAAACTGTAAACAAACTCTCTAAATGTAAAGAAAGTCTACAAATGTAAACAGACTATAAATGAAAACAGACTCTAAATGCAAACAGACTAAAAATGTAAACAAAGACTACATATGTAAACAAAGACTGCAAACGTAAACAAAAACTCTAAATGGAAACAAATAATAAAAATGTAAACAAAGACTCTAAATGTAATTAAAAAAACTGGGTATAAACAAGGACTACAAATGTAAACTGACTCTAAATGTAAACAAAAGCTAAAAATGTAAACAAAGACTACAAATGTAATCAAAGGGACTAAATGTAAACACTCTAAATGTAAACAAAGACTACATATGTAAACAAAGAATTTAAATGTAAACAAAGACTAAAAATGTAAACAAAGACTACAGACGTAAACACTCTAAATGTAAAGAAGGTCTCTAAATGCAAACAAAGATTACAAATGTAAACAAAGACTACAAATATAAACAGACTCTAAATGGAAACAGACTACAAATGTAAACAAAAACTACAAACGTAAACTAACACTCTATATGTAAACAGACTACAAATGTAAACAAAACTAAAAGTGAACAAATACTACAAATATAAACAACGACAACAAATGTAAAGAAGTTCTCTAAATGCAAACAAAGATTACAAATGTAAACAAAAACTACAAATGTAAACAAAAACTACAAACGTAAGCTAACACTCTAAATGTAAACAAAGACTACAAATGTAAACAAAGACTGCAAACGTAAACAAAGACTCTAAATGTAAACAAATAATAAAAATGTAAACAAAGACTCTAAATGTAATAAAAAACTCTGGGTATAAACAAGGACTCTAGGTGTAAACAAGGACTACAAATGTAAACAGACTCTAAATGTAAACAAAGGATAAAAATGTAAACAAAGACTACAAATGTAAACAAAGGCTCTAAATGTAAACAAACATGCTATATGTAAACAAAGACTACAAATGTAAACAAAGACCCCAAATGGAACTCTAAATGTAAATAAAAAATGAAAATGTAAACAGACTACAAATGTAAACAAAACTAAAAGTAAACAAATACTACAAATGTAAACAACGACTACAAATGTAAACAAAACTAAATGTAAACAAATACTAGAAATATAAACAAAGATTCTAAATGTAACCAAAAACTCTTGGTGTAAACAAGGACTCTAGGTGTAAAAAAGGACTACAAATGTAAACAAAGTCTCTAAATGTAAACAAAGTCTAAATGTAAACAAAGACTACAAGTGTAAACAAAGACTACAAATGTAAACAAAAACTCTACATGTAAACAATCTCTCTAAATGTAAACAAAGACTACAAATATAAACAAGACTCTAAATGTAAACAAAGTCACTAAATTTAAACAAAGAATACAAATGTAAACAAAGACTATTAATGTTAAGAATGTTTACAACTGTAAACAAAGACTACAAATGTAAACAAAGACACTAAACGTAAACAAAAACTACAAATGTAAACAGACTCTAAGTGTAAACAGACAACAAATGTAAACAAAGCCTCTAATTATAAACAAAGTACCTAAATTTAAGCAGACTACAAATGTAAACAAAGAATACAAATGTAAACAAAGAGCACAAATGTTAAGTGACTCAAACTGTAAACAAACTCTCTAAATGTAAACAAAGTCTACAAATGTAGACAGACTATAAATGAAAACAGACTAAATGCAAACAGACTAAAAGTGTAAACAAAGACTACAAATATAAACAGACTCTAAATGGAAACAGACTACAAATGTAAACAAAACTAAATTAAACAAATACTACAAATATAAACAAGGACTACAAATGTAAACAAAACTAAATGTAAACAAATACTAGAAATATAAACAAAGACTCTAAATGTTACCAAAGACTGCAAACGCAAACAAAAACTCTAAATGGAAAAAAATAATAAAAATGTAAACAAAGACTCTAAATGTAATAAAAAACTCTGGGCATAAACAAGGACTACAAATGTAAACAGACTCTAAATACAAACAAAGTCTAAAAATAGAAACAGTCTCTAAATGTAAACAAAGGCTAAAAATGTAAACAAAGACTACAAATGTAAACAAAGGGACTAAATGTAAACACTTTAAATGTAAACAAAGACTACATATGTAAACAAAGAATTTAAATGTAAATAAAGATTACAAATGTAAACAAAGACCTTAAATGTAAACAGACTCTAAATGAAAACAAAGACTAAAAATGTAAACAAAGACTACAAACGTAAACAAAGACTCTAAATGTAAAGAAGGTCTCTAAATGCAAAGATTAAAAATGTAAACAAAGACTACAAATATAAACAGACTCTAAATGGAAACAGACTTCAAATGTAAACAAAAACTACAAACGTAAACTAACACTCTAAATGTAAAGAAAGACTCTAAATATAACCAAAGACTGCAAACGTAAACAAAGTCTCTAAATGGAAACAAATAATAAAAATGTAAACAAAGACTCTAAATGTAATAAAAAACTCTGGGTATAAACAAGGACTCTAGGTGAAAACAAGGACTACAAACGTAAACAGACTCTAAATGTAAACAAAGTCTAAAATTAAAACAAAGACTCTAAATGTAAACAAAGGCAAAAATGTAAACAAAGACTACAAATGTAATCAAAGGCTCTAAATGTAAACAAACACGCTATATGTAAACAAAGACTACAAATGTAAACAAAGACACTAAATGGAACTCTAAATGTAAACAAATAAAAATGTAAACAAAGACTACAAATGTAAAGAAAGACCTTAAATATAAACAGACTCTTAATGAAAACAAAGACAAAAATGTAAACAAAGACTCTAAAAGTAAAGATGGTGTCTAAATGCAAACAAAGATTACGAATGTAAACAAAAACTACAAATGTAAACAAAGACTACAAATATAAACAAAAACTCTAAATGGAAACAGACTACAAATGTAAATAAAAACTACAAACGTAAACTAAAACTCTAAATGTAAACAAAGACTACAAATGTAAACAAAGACTGCAAACGTAAACAAAGACTCTAAATGTAAACAAATAATAAAAATGTAAACAAAGACTCTAAATGTAATAAAAAACTCTGGGTATAAACAAGGACTCTAGGTGTAAACAAGGACTACAAATGTAAACAGACTCTAAATGTAAACAAAGTCTAAAAATAAAAACAGACTCTAAATGTAAACAAAGGATAAAAATGTAAACAAAAAATACAAATGTAAACAAAGGCTCTAAATGTAAACAAACATGCTATATGTAAACAAAGACTACAAATGTAAACAAAGACCCCAAATGGAACTCTAAATGTAAACAAAAAATGAAAATGTAAGCAGACTACAAATGCAAACAAAACTAAAAGTAAACAAATACTACAAATATAAACAACGACTACAAATGTAAACAAAACTAAATGTAAACAAATACTAGAAATATAAACAAAGACTCTAAATGTAACCAAAACTCTTGTTGTAAACAAGGACTCTTGGTGTAAAAAAGGACTACACATGTAAACAAATTCTCTAAATATAAACAAAGTCTAAATGTAAACAAAGACTACAAGTGTAAACAAAAACTCTACATGTAAACAATATCTCTAAATGTAAACAAAGACTAAAAATATAAACGGACTCTAAATGTAAACAAAGTCTCTAAATTTAAACTGAGAATACAAATGTAAACAAAGACTATAAATGTTAAGAAAGTCTACAACTGTAAACAAAGACTACAAATGTGAACAAAGACACTAAACGAAAACAAAAACTACAAACGTAAACAGACTCTAAGTGTAAACAGACAACAAATGTAAACAAAGCCTCGTAATATAAACAAAGTATCTAAATGTAAGCAGAATACAAATGTAAACAAAGAATACAAATGTAAACAAAGAGCACAAATGTTAAGTGACTCAAACTGTAAACAAACTCTCTAAATGTAAACAAAGTTTACAAATGTAAACAGACTAAAAATGTACATATGTAAACAAAGACTGCAAACGTAAACAAAAACTCTAAATGGAAACAAATAATAAAAATGTTAACAAAGACTCTAATTGTAATAAAAAAACTGGGTATAAACAAGGACTACAAATGTAAACTGACTCTAAATATAAACAAAGTATAAAAATAAAGACAGACTCTAAATGTAAACAAAGGCTAAAAATGTAAACAAAGACTACAAATGTAAACAAAGGGACTAAATGTAAACACTCTAAATGTAAACAAAGACTACATATGTAAACAAAGAATTTAAATGTAAATAAAGACTACAAATGTAAACAAAGACCTTAAATGTAAACAGACTCTAAATGAAAACAAAGACTAAAAATGTAAACAAAGACTACAGCGTAAACAAAGACTCTAAATGAAAGAAGGTCTCTAAATGCAAACAAAGATTACAAATGTAAACAAAGACTACAAATATAAACAGACTCTAAATGGAAACAGACTACAAATGTAAACAAAAACTATAAACGTAAACTAACACTCTATATGTAAACAGATTACAAATGTAAACAAAACTAAAAGTAAACAAATACTACAAATATAAACAACGACAACAAATGTAAACAAAACTAAATGTAAACAAATACTAGAAATATAAACAAAGACTCTAAATGTAACCAAAGACTGCAAACGTAAACAAAGTCTCTAAATGTAAACAAAAAATAAAAATGTAAACAAAGACTCTAAATGTAATAAAAAACTCTGGGTATAAACAAGGACTCTAGGTGTAAACAAGAACTACAAATGTAAACAGACTCTAAATGTAAACAAAGGCTAAAAATGTAAACAAAGACTACAAATGTAAACAAACAAGCTATATGTAAACAAAGACTACAAATGTGAACAAAGACACTAAATGGAACTCTAAATGTAAACAAAGAATAAAAATGTAAACAAAGACTACAAATGTAAACAAAGACCTTAAATGTAAACAGACTCTAAATGAAAACAAAGACTAAAAATGTAAACAAACACTACAAACGTAAACAAAGACTCCAAATGTAAAAAAGTTCTCTAAATGCAAACAAAGATTACAAATGTAAACAAAAACTACAAATGTAAACAAAGGCTACAAATATAAACAAAAACTCTAAATGGAAAGAGACTACAAATGCAAACAAAAACTACAAACGTAAACTAGCACTCTAAATGTAAACAAAGACTACAATTGTAAACAAAGACTGCAAACGTAAACAAAGACTCTAAATGTAAACAAATAATAAAAATGTAAACAAAGACTCTAAATATAATAAAAAACTCTGGGTGTAAACAAGGACAACAAATGTAAACTGACTCTAAATGTAAACAAAGTCTAAAAATAAAAACAAAGTCTCTAAATGTAAACAAACACGCTATATGTAAACAAAGACTACAAATGTAAACAAAGACCCCAAATGGAACTCTAAATGTAAACAAAAAATGAAAATGTAAACAGACTACAAATGTAAACAAAACTAAAAGTAAACAAATACTACAAATATAAACAACGACTACAAATGTAAACAAAACTAAATGTAAACAAATACTAGAAATATAAACAAAGAATCTAACTGTAACCAAAAACTCTTGGTGTAAACAAGGACTCTAGGTGTAAAAAAGGACTACAAATGTAAACAAAGTCTCTAAATATAAACAAAGTCTAAATGTAAACAAAGACTACAAGTGTAAACAAAGACTACAAAAGTAAACAAAAACTCTACATGTTAACAATCTCTCTAAATGTAAACAAAGACTACAAATATAAACGGACTCTAAATATAAACAAAGTCACTAAATTTAAACAAAGAATACAAATGTAAACAAAGACTATAAATGTTAAGAAAGTTTACAACTGTAAACAAAGACTACAAATGTAAACAAAGACACTAAACGTAAACAAAAACTACAAATGAAAAAAGACTCTAAGTGTAAACAGACAACAAATGTAAACAAAGCCTCTAATTATAAACAAAGTACCTAAATTTAAGCAGACTACAAATGTAAAAAAAGAATACAAATGTAAACAAACACTACAAATGTAAACAAAACTAAAAGTAAACAAATACTACAAATATAAACAACGACTACAAATGTGAACAAAACTAAATGTAAACAAATACTAGAAATATAAACAAAGACTCTAAATGTAAGCAAAGACTGCAAACGTAAACAAAAACTCTAAATGGAAAAAAATAATAAAAATGTAAAAAAAGACTCTAAATGTAATAAAAAAATCTGGGTATAAACAAAGACTACAAATGAAAACAGACTTTAAATACAAACAAAGTCTAAAAATAAAAACAAAGTCTCTAAATGTAAACAAAGGCTAAAAATGTAAACAAAGACTACAAATGTAAACAAAGGGACTAAATGTAAACACTTTAAATGTAAACAAAGACTACATATGTAAACAAAGAATTTAAATGTAAATAAAGACTACAAATGTAAACAAAGACCTTAAATGTAAACAGACTCTAAATGAAAACAAAGACTAAAAATGTAATCAAAGACTACAAACGTAAACAAAGACTCTAAATGTAAAGAAGGTCTCTAAATGCAAACAAAGATTAAAAATGTAAACAAAGACTACAAATGTAAACAAAGACTACAAATATAAACAGACTCTAAATTGAAACAGACTACAAATGTAAACAAAAACTACAAACGTAAACTAACACTCTAAATGTAAACAAAGACTACAAATGTTAACAAAACTAAAAGTAAACAAATACCACAAATATAAAGAACGACTACAAATGTAAACAAAACTAAATGTAAACAAATACTAGAAATATAAACAAAGACTCTAAATGTAACCAAAAACTCTTGGTGTAAACAAGGACTCTAGGTGTAAAAAAGGACTACAAATGTAAACAAAGTCTCTAAATATAAACAAAGTCTAAATGTAAACAAAGACTACAAGTGTCAACAAAGACTACAAATGTAAACAAAAACTCTACATGTAAACAGTCTCTCTAAATGTAAGCAAAGACTACAAATATAAACGGACTCTAAATGTAAACAAAGTCTCTAAATTTAAACAAAGAATACAAATGTAAACAAAGACTATAAATGCTAAGAAAGTTTACAACTGTAAACAAAGACTACAAATGTAAACAAAGACACTAAACGTAAACAGACTCTAAGTGTAAACAAACAACAAATGTAAACAAAGCCTTTAAATATAAACAAAGTATCTAAATGTAAGCAGACTACAAATGTAAAAAAAGAATACAAATGTAAACAAACACTACAAATGTAAACAAAACTAAAAGTAAACAAATACTACAAATATAAACAACGACTACAAATGTGAACAAAACTAAATGTAAACAAATACTAGAAATATAAACAAAGACTCTAAATGTAAGCAAAGACTGCAAACGTAAACAAAAACTCTAAATGGAAAAAAATAATAAAAATGTAAAAAAAGACTCTAAATGTAATAAAAAAATCTGGGTATAAACAAAGACTACAAATGAAAACAGACTCTAAATACAAACAAAGTCTAAAATGAAAACAAAGTCTCTAAATGTAAACAAAGGCTAAAAATGTAAACAAAGACTACAAATGTAAACAAAGGGACTAAATGTAAACACTTTAAATGTAAACAAAGACTACATATGTAAACAAAGAATTTAAATGTAAATAAAGACTACAAATGTAAACAAAGACCTTAAATGTAAACAGACTCTAAATGAAAACAAAGACTAAAAATGTAATCAAAGACTACAAACGTAAACAAAGACTCTAAATGTAAAGAAGGTCTCTGAATGCAAACAAAGATTAAAAATGTAAACAAAGACTACAAATGTAAACAAAGACTACAAATATAAACAGACTCTAAATTGAAACAGACTACAAATGTAAACAAAAACTACAAACGTAAACTAACACTCTAAATGTAAACAAAGACTACAAATGTTAACAAAACTAAAAGTAAACAAATACTACAAATATAAAGAACGACTACAAATGTAAACAAAACTAAATGTAAACAAATACTAGAAATATAAACAAAGACTCTAAATGTAACCAAAAACTCTTGGTGTAAACAAGGACTCTAGGTGTAAAAAAGGACTACAAATGTAAACAAAGTCTCTAAATATAAACAAAGTCTAAATGTAAACAAAGACTACAAGTGTCAACAAAGACTACAAATGTAAGCAAAGACACTAAACGTAAACAAAAACTACAAACGTAAACAGATTCTAAGTGTAAACAGACAACAAATGTAAACAAAGCCTCTAAATATAAACAAAGTATCTAAATGTAAGCAGACTACAAATGTAAACAAAGAATACAAATGTAAACAAAGACACTAAACGTAAACAAAAACTACAAACGTAAACAGACTCTAAGTGTAAACAGACAACAAATGTAAACAAAGCCTTTAAATATAAACAATGTATCTAAATGTAAACAAAGTCTCTAAATTTAAACAAAGAATACAAATGTAAACAAAGACTATAAATTCTAAGAAAGTTTACAACTGTAAACAAAGACTACAAATGTAAACAAAGACACTAAACGTAAACAGACTCTAAGTGTAAACAAACAACAAATGTAAACAAAGCCTTTAAATATAAACAAAGTATCTAAATGTAAGCAGACTACAAATGTAAAAAAAGAATACAAATGTAAACAAACACTACAAATGTAAACAAAACTAAAAGTAAACAAATACTACAAATATAAACAACGAATACAAATGTGAACAAAACTAAATGTAAACAAATACTAGAAATATAAACAAAGACTCTAAATGTAACCAAAGACTGCAAACGTAAACAAAAACTCTAAATGGAAAAAAATAATAAAAATGTAAAAAAAGACTCTAAATGTAATAAAAAAATCTGGGTATAAACAAAGACTACAAATGAAAACAGACTCTAAATACAAACGTAAACAGATTCTAAGTGTAAACAGACAACAAATGTAAACAAAGCCTCTAAATATAAACAAAGTATCTAAACGTAAGCAGACTACAAATGTAAACAAAGAATACAAATGTAAACAAAGACACTAAACTTAAACAAAAACTACAAACGTAAACAGACTCTAAGTGTAAACAGACAACAAATGTAAACAAAGCCTTTAAATATAAACAAAGTGTGTAAATGTAAGCAGACTACAAATGTAAACAAAGAATACAAATGTAAACAAAGACACTAAATGTAACTCTAAATGTAAACAAAGTCACTAAATTTAAACAAAGAATACAAATGTAAACAAAGACTAAAAATGTTACGCAAGTTTACAACTGTACACAAAGACTACAAATGTAAACAAAGACACTAAACGTAAACAAAAACTACAAATGTAAACAGACTCTAAGTGTAAACAGACAACAAATGTAAACAAAGCCTCTAAATATAAACAAAGTACCTAAATGTAAGGAGACTTCAAATGTAAACAAAGAATACAAATGTAAACAAAGAGCACAAATGTTAAGTGACTCAAACTGTAAACAAACTCTCTAAATGTAAACAAAGTCTACAAATGTAGACAGACTCTAAATGGAAACAGACTACAAATGTAAACAAAAACTACAAACGTAAACCAACACTCTAAATGTAAACAAACACTACAAATATAAACAGACTCTAAATGGAAACAGACTACAAATGTAAACAAAAACTACAAACGTAAACCAACACTCTAAATGTAAACAAACACTACAAATGTAAACAAAACTAAAAGTAAACAAATACTACAAATATAAACAACGACTACAAATGTGAACAAAACTAAATATAAACAAATACTAGAAATATAAACAAAGACTCTAAATGTAAGCAAAGACTGCAAACGTAAACAAAAACTCTAAATGGAAAAAAATAATAAAAATGTAAAAAAAGACTCTAAATGTAATAAAAATATCTGGGTATAAACAAAGACTACAAATGAAAACAGACTCTAAATACAAACAAAGTCTAAAAATAAAAACAAAGTCTCTAAATGTAAACAAAGGCTAAAAATGTAAACAAAGACTACAAATGTAAACAAAGGGACTAAATGTAAACACTTTAAATGTAAACAAAGACTACATATGTAAACAAAGAATTTAAATGTAAATAAAGACTACAAATGTAAACAAAGACCTTAAATGTAAACAGACTCTAAATGAAAACAAAGACTAAAAATGTAATCAAAGACTACAAACGTAAACAAAGACTCTAAATGTAAAGAAGGTCTCTGAATGCAAACAAAGATTAAAAATGTAAACAAAGACTACAAATGTAAACAAAGACTACAAATATAAACAGACTCTAAATTGAAACAGACTACAAATGTAAACAAAAACTACAAACGTAAACTAACACTCTAAATGTAAACAAAGACTACAAATGTTAACAAAACTAAAAGTAAACAAATACTACAAATATAAAGAACGACTACAAATGTAAACAAAACTAAATGTAAACAAATACTAGAAATATAAACAAAGACTCTAAATGTAACCGAAAACTCTTGGTGTAAACAAGGACTCTAGGTGTAAAAAAGGACTACAAATGTAAACAAAGTCTCTAAATATAAACAAAGTCTAAATGTAAACAAAGACTACAAGTGTCAACAAAGACTACAAATGTAAACAAAAACTCTACATGTAAACAGTCTCCCTAAATGTAAACAAAGACTACAAATATAAACGGACTCTAAATGTAAACAAAGTCTCTAAATTTAAACAAAGAATACAAGTGTAAACAAAGACTATAAATGTTAAGAAAGTTTACAACTGTAAACAAAGACTACAAATGTAAACAAAGACACTAAACGTTAACAAAAACTACAAACGTAAACAGACTCTAAGTGTAAACAGACAACAAATGTAAACAAAGCCTCCAAATATAAACAAAGTATCTAAACGTAAGCAGACTACAAATGTAAACAAAGACTACAAATGTAAACAAAGACTACAAATATAAACAGACTCTAAATTGAAACAGACAAACAAAAACTACAAACGTAAACTAACACTCTAAATGTAAACAAAGACTACAAATGTTAACAAAACTAAAAGTAAACAAATACTACAAATATAAAGAACGACTACAAATGCAAACAAAACTAAATGTAAACAAATACTAGAAATATAAACAAAGACTCTAAATGTAACCAAAAACTCTTGGTGTAAACAAGGACTCTAGGTGTAAAAAAGGACTACAAATGTAAACAAAGTCTCTAAATATAAACAAAGTCTAAATGTAAACAAAGACTACAAGTGTCAACAAAGACTACAAATGTAAACAAAAACTCTACATGTAAACAGTCTCTCTAAATGTAAACAAAGACTACAAATATAAACGGACTCTAAATGTAAACAAAGTCTCTAAATTTATACAAAGAATACAAGTGTAAACAAAGACTATAAATGTTAAGAAAGTTTACAACTGTAAACAAAGACTACAAATGTAAGCAAAGACACTAAACGTAAACAAAAACTACAAACGTAAACAGACTCTAAGTGTAAACAGACAACAAATGTAAACAAAGCCTCTAAATATAAACAAAGTATCTAAACGTAAGCAGACTACAAATGTAAACAAAGAATACAAATGTAAACAAAGACACTAAACTTAAACAAAAACTACAAACGTAAACAGACTCTAAGTGTAAACAGACAACAAATGTAAACAAAGCCTTTAAATATAAACAAAGTGTGTAAATGTAAGCAGACTACAAATGTAAACAAAGAATACAAATGTAAACAAAGACACTAAATGTAACTCTAAATGTAAACAAAGTCACTAAATTTAAACAAAGAATACAAATGTAAACAAAGACTAAAAATGTTACGAAAGTTTACAACTGTAAACAAAGACTACAAATGTAAACAAAGACACTAAACGTAAACAAAAACTACAAATGTAAACAGACTCTAAGTGTAAACAGACAACAAATGTAAACAAAGCCTCTAAATATAAACAAAGTACCTAAATGTAAGGAGACTTCAAATGTAAACAAAGAATACAAATGTAAACAAAGAGCACAAATGTTAAGTGACTCAAACTGTAAACAAACTCTCTAAATGTAAACAAAGTCTACAAATGTAGACAGACTCTAAATGGAAACAGACTACAAATGTAAACAAAAACTACAAACGTAAACCAACACTCTAAATGTAAACAAACACTACAAATATAAACAGACTCTAAATGGAAACAGACTACAAATGTAAATAAAAACTACAAACGTAAACCAACACTCTAAATGTAAACAAACACTACAAATGTAAACAAAACTAAAAGTAAACAAATACTACAAATATAAACAACGACTACAAATGTGAACAAAACTAAATATAAACAAATACTAGAAATATAAACAAAGACTCTAAATGTAAGCAAAGACTGCAAACGTAAACAAAAACTCTAAATGGAAAAAAATAATAAAAATGTAAAAAAAGACTCTAAATGTAATAAAAATATCTGGGTATAAACAAAGACTACAAATGAAAACAGACTCTAAATACAAACAAAGTCTAAAAATAAAAACAAAGTCTCTAAATGTAAACAAAGGCTAAAAATGTAAACAAAGACTACAAATGTAAACAAAGGGACTAAATGTAAACACTTTAAATGTAAACAAAGACTACATATGTAAACAAAGAATTTAAATGTAAATAAAGACTACAAATGTAAACAAAGACCTTAAATGTAAACAGACTCAAAATGAAAACAAAGACTAAAAATGTAATCAAAGGCTACAAACGTAAACAAAGACTCTAAATGTAAAGAAGGTCTCTGAATGCAAACAAAGATTAAAAATGTAAACAAAGACTACAAATGTAAACAAAGACTACAAATATAAACAGACTCTAAATTGAAACAGACTCTAAATGTAAGTCTCTAAATTTAAACAAAGAATACAAGTGTAAACAAAGACTATAAATGTTAAGAAAGTTTACAACTGTAAACAAAGACTACAAATGTAAACAAAGACACTAAACGTTAACAAAAACTACAAACGTAAACAGACTCTAAGTGTAAACAGACAACAAATGTAAACAAAGCCTCCAAATATAAACAAAGTATCTAAACGTAAGCAGACTACAAATGTAAACAAAGACTACAAATGTAAACAAAGACTACAAATATAAACAGACTCTAAATTGAAACAGACAAACAAAAACTACAAACGTAAACTAACACTCTAAATGTAAACAAAGACTACAAATGTTAACAAAACTAAAAGTAAACAAATACTACAAATATAAAGAACGACTACAAATGCAAACAAAACTAAATGTAAACAAATACTAGAAATATAAACAAAGACTCTAAATGTAACCGAAAACTCTTGGTGTAAACAAGGACTCTAGGTGTAAAAAAGGACTACAAATGTAAACAAAGTCTCAAAATATAAACAAAGTCTAAATGTAAACAAAGACTACAAGTGTCAACAAAGACTACAAATGTAAACAAAAACTCTACATGTAAACAGTCTCCCTAAATGTAAACAAAGACTACAAATATAAACGGACTCTAAATGTAAACAAAGATTACAAATGTAAACAAAAACTACAAATGTAAACAAAGGCTACAAATATAAACAAAAACTCTAAATGGAAAGAGACTACAAATGCAAACAAAAACTACAAACGTAAACTAGCACTCTAAATGTAAACAGACTACAATTGTAAACAAAGACTGCAAACGTAAACAAAGACTCTAAATGTAAACAAATAATAAAAATGTAAACAAAGACTCTAAATATAATAAAAAACTCTGGGTGTAAACAAGGACAACAAATGTAAACTGACTCTAAATGTAAACAAAGTCTAAAAATAAAAACAAAGTCTCTAAATGTAAACAAACACGCTATATGTAAACAAAGAGTACAAATGTAAACAAAGACCCCAAATGGAACTCTAAATGTAAACAAAAAATGAAAATGTAAACAGACTACAAATGTAAACAAAACTAAAAGTAAACAAATACTACAAATATAAACAACGACTACAAATGTAAACAAAACTAAATGTAAACAAATACTAGAAATATAAACAGAGAATCTAACTGTAACCAAAAACTCTTGGTGTAAACAAGGACTCTAGGTGTAAAAAAGGACTACAAATGTAAACAAAGTCTCTAAATATAAACAAAGTCTAAATGTAAACAAAGACTACAAGTGTAAACAAAGACTACAAAAGTAAACAAAAACTCTACATGTTAACAATCTCTCTAAATGTAAACAAAGACTACAAATATAAACGGACTCTAAATATAAACAAAGTCACTAAATTTAAACAAAGAATACAAATGTAAACAAAGACTATAAATGTTAAGAAAGTTTACAACTGTAAACAAAGACTACAAATGTAAACAAAGACACTAAACGTAAACAAAAACTACAAATGAAAAAAGACTCTAAGTGTAAACAGACAACAAATGTAAACAAAGCCTCTAATTATAAACAAAGTACCTAAATTTAAGCAGACTACAAATGTAAAAAAAGAATACAAATGTAAACAAACACTACAAATGTAAACAAAACTAAAAGTAAACAAATACTACAAATATAAACAACGACTACAAATGTGAACAAAACTAAATGTAAACAAATACTAGAAATATAAACAAAGACTCTAAATGTAAGCAAAGACTGCAAACGTAAACAAAAACTCTAAATGGAAAAAAATAATGAAAATGTAAAAAAAGACTCTAAATGTAATAAAAAAATCTGGGTATAAACAAAGACTACAAATGAAAACAGACTCTAAATACAAACAAAGTCTAAAAATAAAAACAAAGTCTCTAAATGTAAACAAAGGCTAAAAATGTAAACAAAGACTACAAATGTAAACAAAGGGACTAAATGTAAACACTTTAAATGTAAACAAAGACTACATATGTAAACAAAGAATTTAAATGTAAATAAAGACTACAAATGTAAACAAAGACCTTAAATGTAAACAGACTCTAAATGAAAACAAAGACTAAAAATGTAATCAAAGACTACAAACGTAAACAAAGACTACAAATGTAAACAAAGACTACAAATATAAACAGACTCTAAATTGAAACAGACTACAAATGTAAACAAAAACTACAAACGTAAACTAACACTCTAAATGTAAACAAAGACTACAAATGTTAACAAAACTAAAAGTAAACAAATACTACAAATATAAAGAACGACTACAAATGTAAACAAAACTAAATGTAAACAAATACTAGAAATATAAACAAAGACTCTAAATGTAACCAAAAACTCTTGGTGTAAACAAGGACTCTAGGTGTAAAAAAGGACTACAAATGTAAACAAAGTCTCTAAATAGAAACAAAGTCTAAATGTAAACAAAGACTACAAGTGTCAACAAAGACTACAAATGTAAACAAAAACTCTACATGTAAACAGTCTCTCTAAATGTAAACAAAGACTACAAATATAAACGGACTCTAAATGTAAACAAAGTCTCTAAATTTAAACAAAGAATACAAATGTAAACAAAGACTATAAATGTTAAGAAAGTTTACAACTGTAAACAAAGACTACAAATGTAAACAAAGCCTCTAATTATAAACAAAGTACCTAAATTTAAGCAGACTACAAATGTAAACAAAGAACACAAATGTAAACAAAGAGCACAAATGTTAAGTGACTCAAACTGCAAACAAACTCTCTAAATGTAAACAAAGTCTACAAATGTAGACGGACTATAAATGAAAACAGACTCTAAATGCAAACAGACTAAAAGTGTAAACAATTACTACAAATATAAACAGACTCTAAATGGAAAAACAATACAAATGCAAACAAAAACTACAAACGTAAACCAACATTCTAAATGTAAACAAACACTACAAATGTAAACAAAACTAAAAGTAAACAAATACTACAAATATAAACAAGTACTACAAATGTAAACAAAACTAAATGTAAACAAATACTAGAAATATAAACAAAGACTCTAAATATAACAAAAGACTGCAAACGTAAACAAACACTCTAAATGGAAAAAAATAATAAAAATGTAAACAAAAACTCTAAATGTAATAAAAAACTCTGGGTATAAACAAGGACTACAAATGTAAACAGACTCTAAATACAAACAAAGTCTAAAAATAAAAACAAAGTCTCTAAATGTAAACAAAGGCTAAAAATGTAAACTAAGACTACAAATGTAAACAAAGGGACTAAATGTAAACACTTTAAATGTAAACAAAAGCTACATATGTAAACAAAGAATTTAAATGTAAATAAAGACTACAAATGTAAACAAAGACCTTAAATGTAAACAGACTCTAAATGAAAACAAAGACTAAAAATGTAAACAAAGACTACAAGCGTAAACAAAGACTCTAAATGTAAAGAAGGTCTCTAAATGCAAACAAAGATTAAAAATGTAAACAAAGACTACAAATATAAACAGACTCTAAATGGAAACAGACTACAAATGTAAACAAAAACTACAAACGTAAACTAACACTCTAAATGTAAACAAAGACTACAAATGTTAACAAAACTAAAGGTAAACAAATACTACAAATATAAAGAACGACTACAAATGTAAACAAAACTAAATGTAAACAAATACTAGAAATATAAACAAAGACTCTAAATGTAACCAAAAACTCTTGGTGTAAACAAGGACTCTAGGTGTAAAAAAGGACTACAAATGTAAACAAAGTCTCTAAATATAAACAAAGTCTAAATGTAAACAAAGACTACAAGTGTCAACAAAGACTACAAATGTAAACAAAAACTCTACATGTAAACAGTCTCTCTAAATATAAACAAAGAATACAAATATAAACGGACTCTAAATGTAAACAAAGTCTCTGAATTTATACAAAGAATACAAGTGTAAACAAAGACTATAAATGTTAAGAAAGTTTACAACTGTAAACAAAGACTACAAATGTAAACAAAGACACTAAACGTAAACAAAACCTACAAACGTAAACAGACTCTAAGTGTAAACAGACAACAAATGTAAACAAAGCCTCTAAATATAAACAAAGTATCTAAACGTAAGCAGACTACAAATGTAAACAAAGAATACAAATGTAAACAAAGACACTAAACTTAAACAAAAACTACAAACGTAAACAGACTCTAAGTGTAAACAGACAACAAATGTAAACAAAGCCTTTAAAAATAAACAAAGTATCTAAATGTAAGCAGACTACAAATGTAAACAAAGACACTAAATGTAACTCTAAATGTAAACAAAGTCTCTAAATTTAAACAAAGAATACAAATGTAGACAAAGACTATAAATGTGAAGAAAGTTTACAACTGTAAACAAAGACTACAAATGTAAACAAAGACACTAAACGTAAACAAAAACTACAAACGTAAACAGACTCTAAGTGTAAACAGACAACAAATGTAAACAAAGCCTCTAAATATAAACAAAGTATCTAAATGTAAGCAGACTACAAATGTAAACAAAGAATACAAATGTAAACAAAGACACTAAACGTAAACAAAAACTACAAACGTAAACAGACTCTAAGTGTAAACAGACAACAAATGTAAACAAAGCCTTTAAATATAAACAATGTATCTAAATGTAAGCAGACTACAAATGTAAACAAAGAATACAAATGTAAACAAAAAGCACAAATGTTAAGTGACTCAAACTGTAAACAAACTCTCGAAATGTAAACAAAGTCTACAAATGTAAACATTCTATAAATGAAAATAGACTCTAAATGCAAACAGACTAAAAATGTAAACAAAGACTACAAATATAAAGAATCTAAATGGAAACAGACTACAAATGTAAACAAAAACTACAAACGTAAACTAACACTCTAAATGTAAACAAAGACTACAAATGTAAACAAACTAAAAGTAAACAAATACTACAAATATAAACAATGACTACAAATGTAAACAAAACTAAATGTAAACAAATACTAGAAATATAAACAAAGACTCTAAATGTAACCAAAGACTGCAAACGAAAACAGTCTCTAAATGGAAACAAATAATAAAAATGTAAACAAAGTCTCTAAATGTAATAAAAAACTCTGGATATAAACATGGACTATAGGTGTAAACAAGGACTACAAACGTAAACAGACTCTAAATGTAAACAAAGGCTAAAAATGTAAACAAAGACTACAAATGTAAACAAAGACACTAAATGTAAACAGAATCTTAATGAAAACAAAGACTAAAAATGTAAACAAAGACTCTAAATGTAAAGATGGTCTCTAAATGCAAACAAAGATTACAAATGTAAACAAAAACTACAAATGTAAACAAAGACTACAAATATAAACAAAAACTCTAAATGGAAACAGACTACAAATGTAAACAAATACTACATATGTACACAAAGACAGCAAACGTAAACAAAAACTCTAAATGGAAACAAATAATAAAAATGTAAACAAAGACTCTAAATGTAATAAAAAACTCTGGGTATAAACAAGGACTACAAATGTAAACTGACTCTAAATATAAACAAAGTCTAAAAATAAAAACAGACTCTAAATGTAAACAAAGGCTAAAAATGTAAACAAAGACTACAAATGTAAACAAAGGGACTAAATGTAAACACTCTAAATGTAAACAAAGACTACATATGTAAACAAAGAATTTAAATGTAAATAAAGACTACAAATGTAAACAAAGACCTTAAATGTAAACAGACTCTAAATGAAAACAGTCTACAAATGTAAACATTCTATAAATGAAAATAGACTCTAAATGCAAACAGACTAAAAATGTAAACAAAGACTACAAATATAAAGAATCTAAATGGAAACAGACTACAAATGTAAACAAAAACTACAAACGTAAACTAACACTCTAAATGTAAACAAAGACTACAAATGTAAACAAAACTCAAAGTAAACAAATACTACAAATATAAACAATGACTACAAATGTAAACAAAACTAAATGTAAACAAATACTAGAAATATAAACAAAGACTCTAAATGTAACCAAAGACTGCAAACGTAAACAAAGTCTCTAAATGGAAACAAATAATAAAAATGTAAACAAAGACTCTAAATGTAATAAAAAACTCTGGGTATAAACATGGACTCTAGGTGTAAACAAGGACTACAAACGTAAACAGACTCTAAATGTAAACAAAGGCTAAAAATGTAAACAAAGACTACAAATGTAAACAAAGGCTATAAATGTAAAGAAGGTCTCTGAATGCAAACAAAGATTAAAAATGTAAACAAAGACTACAAATGTAAACAAAGACTACAAATATAAACAGACTCTAAATGGAAACAGACTACAAATGTTAACAAAACTAAAAGTAAAAAATACTACAAATATAAAGAACGACTACAAATGTAAACAAAACTAAATGTAAACAAATACTAGAAATATAAACAAAGACTCTAAATGTAACCAAAAACTCTTGGTGTAAACAAGGACTCTAGGTGTAAGAAAGGACTACAAATGTAAACAAAGTCTCTAAATATAAACAAAGTCTAAATGTAAACAAAGACTACAAGTGTCAACAAAGACTACAAATGTAAACAAAAACTCTACATGTAAACAGTCTCTCTAAATGTAAACAGACTACAAATATAAACGGACTCTAAATGTAAACAAAGTCTCTAAATTTAAACAAAGAATACAAATGTAAACAAAGACTATAAATGTTAAGAAAGTTTACAACTGTAAACAAAGACTACAAATGTAAACAAAGACACTAAAGGTAAACAAAAACTACAAACGTAAACAGACTCTAAGTGTAAACAGACAACAAATGTAAACAAAGCCTCTAAATATAAACAAAGTATCTAAACGTAAGCAGACTACAAATGTAAACAAAGAATACAAATGTAAACAAAGAGCACAAATATTAAGTGACTCAAACTGTAAACAAACTGTCTAAATGTAAACAAAGTCTACAAATGTAAACAGTCTATAAATGAAAATAGACTCTAAATGCAAACAGACTAAAAATGTAAACAAAGTCTACAAATATAAAGACTCTAAATGGAAACAGACTACAAATGTAAACAAAAACTACAAACGTAAACTAACACTCTAAATGTAAACAAAGACTACAAATGTAAACAAAACTAAAAGTAAGCAAATACTACAAATATAAACAATGACTACAAATGTAAACAAAACTAAATGTAAACAATACTAGAAATATAAACAAAGACTCTAAATGTAACCAAAGACTGCAAACGTAAACAAAGTCTCTAAATGGAAACAAATAATAAAAATGTAAACAAAGACTCTAAATGTAAACAAACACGCTATATGTAAACAAAGACTACAAATGTAAACAAAGACTCTGAATGGAACTCTAAATGTAAACAAAGAATAAAAATGTAAACAAAGACCTTAAATGTAAACAGACTCTTAATGAAAACAAAGACTAAAAATGTAAACAAAGACTCTAAATGTAAAGATGGTCTCTAAATGCAAAAAAAAATTACAAATGTAAACAAAAACTACAAATGTAAACAAAGACTACAAATATAAACAAAAACTCTAAATGGAAACGGACTACAAATGTAAACAAAAACTACAAACGTAAACTAACACTCTAAATGTAAACAAAGACTACAAATGTAAACAAAGACTGCAATCGTAAACAAAGACTCTAAATGTAAACAAATAATAAAAATGTAAACAATATCTCTAAATGTAATAAAAAACTCTGGGTATAAACAAGGACTCTAGGTGTAAACAAGGACTACAAATGTAAACAGACGCTAAATGTAAACAAAGTCTAAAAATAAAAACAAAGACTCTAAATGTAAACACGGGATAAAAATGTAAACAAAGACTACAAATGTAAACAAAGGCTCTAAATGTAAACAAACACGCTATATGTAAACAAAGAATACAAATGTAAACAAAGACCCCAAATGGAACTCTAAATGTAAATAAAAAATGAAAATGTAAGCAGACTACAAATGTAAACAAAACTAAAAGTAAACAAATACTACAAATATAAACAACGACTACAAATGTAAACAAAACTAAATGTAAACAAATACTAGAAATATAAACAGACTCTAAATGTAACCAAAAACTCTTGGTGTAAACAAGGACTCTTGGTGTAAAAAAGGACTACAAATGTAAACAAAGTCTTTAAATATAAACAAAGTCTTAATGTAAACAAAGACTACAAGTGTAAACAAAAACTCTACATGTAAACAATATCTCTAAATGTAAACAAAGACTAAAAATATAAACGGACTCTTAATGTAAACAAAGTCTCTAAATTTAAACAAAGAATACAAATGTAAACAAAGACTATAAATGTTAAGAAAGTCTACAACTGTAAACAAAGACTACAAATGTAAACAAAGACACTAAACATAAACAAAAACTACAAACGTAAACAGACTCTAAATGTAAGCAGAATACAAATGTAAACAAAGAATACAAATGTAAACAAAGAGCAAAAATGTTAAGTGAGTCAAACTGTAAACAAACTCTCTAAATGTAAAGAAAGTCTACAAATGTAAACAGACTATAAATGAAAACAGACTCTAAATGCAAACAGACTAAAAATGTAAACAAAGACTACATATGTAAACAAAGACTGCAAACGTAAACAAAAACTCTAAATGGAAACAAATAATAAAAATGTAAACAAAGACTCTAAATGTAATTAAAAAAACTGGGTATAAACAAGGACTACAAATGTAAACTGACTCTAAATGTAAACAAAAGCTAAAAATGTAAACAAAGACTACAAATGTAATCAAAGGGACTAAATGTAAACACTCTAAATGTAAACAAAGACTACATATGTAAACAAAGAATTTAAATGTAAACAAAGACTAAAAATGTAAACAAAGACTACAGACGTAAACACTCTAAATGTAAAGAAGGTCTCTAAATGCAAACAAAGATTACAAATGTAAACAAAGACTACAAATATAAACAGACTCTAAATGGAAACAGACTACAAATGTAAACAAAAACTACAAACGTAAACTAACACTCTATATGTAAACAGACTACAAATGTAAACAAAACTAAAAGTGAACAAATACTACAAATATAAACAACGACAACAAATGTAAAGAAGTTCTCTAAATGCAAACAAAGATTACAAATGTAAACAAAAACTACAAATGTAAACAAAAACTACAAACGTAAGCTAACACTCTAAATGTAAACAAAGACTACAAATGTAAACAAAGACTGCAAACGTAAACAAAGACTCTAAATGTAAACAAATAATAAAAATGTAAACAAAGACTCTAAATGTAATAAAAAACTCTGGGTATAAACAAGGACTCTAGGTGTAAACAAGGACTACAAATGTAAACAGACTCTAAATGTAAACAAAGGATAAAAATGTAAACAAAGACTACAAATGTAAACAAAGGCTCTAAATGTAAACAAACATGCTATATGTAAACAAAGACTACAAATGTAAACAAAGACCCCAAATGGAACTCTAAATGTAAATAAAAAATGAAAATGTAAACAGACTACAAATGTAAACAAAACTAAAATTAAACAAATACTACAAATGTAAACAACGACTACAAATGTAAACAAAACTAAATGTAAACAAATACTAGAAATATAAACAAAGATTCTAAATGTAACCAAAAACTCTTGGTGTAAACAAGGACTCTAGGTGTAAAAAAGGACTACAAATGTAAACAAAGTCTCTAAATGTAAACAAAGTCTAAATGTAAACTAAGACTACAAGTGTAAACAAAGACTACAAATGTAAACAAAAACTCTACATGTAAACAATCTCTCTAAATGTAAACAAAGACTACAAATATAAACAAGACTCTAAATGTAAACAAAGTCACTAAATTTAAACAAAGAATACAAATGTAAACAAAGACTATTAATGTTAAGAATGTTTACAACTGTAAACAAAGACTACAAATGTAAACAAAGACACTAAACGTAAACAAAAACTACAAATGTAAACAGACTCTAAGTGTAAACAGACAACAAATGTAAACAAAGCCTCTAATTATAAACAAAGTACCTAAATTTAAGCAGACTACAAATGTAAACAAAGAATACAAATGTAAACAAAGAGCACAAATGTTAAGTGACTCAAACTGTAAACAAACTCTCTAAATGTAAACAAAGTCTACAAATGTAGACAGACTATAAATGAAAACAGACTAAATGCAAACAGACTAAAAGTGTAAACAAAGACTACAAATATAAACAGACTCTAAATGGAAACAGACTACAAATGTAAACAAAACTAAATTAAACAAATACTACAAATATAAACAAGGACTACAAATGTAAACAAAACTAAATGTAAACAAATACTAGAAATATAAACAAAGACTCTAAATGTAACCAAAGACTGCAAACGCAAACAAAAACTCTAAATGGAAAAAAATAATAAAAATGTAAACAAAGACTCTAAATGTAATAAAAAACTCTGGGCATAAACAAGGACTACAAATGTAAACAGACTCTAAATACAAACAAAGTCTAAAAATAGAAACAGTCTCTAAATGTAAACAAAGGCTAAAAATGTAAACAAAGACTACAAATGTAAACAAAGGGACTAAATGTAAACACTTTAAATGTAAACAAAGACTACATATGTAAACAAAGAATTTAAATGTAAATAAAGATTACAAATGTAAACAAAGACCTTAAATGTAAACAGACTCTAAATGAAAACAAAGACTAAAAATGTAAACAAAGACTACAAACGTAAACAAAGACTCTAAATGTAAAGAAGGTCTCTAAATGCAAACAAAGATTAAAAATGTAAACAAAGACTACAAATATAAACAGACTCTAAATGGAAACAGACTTCAAATGTAAACAAAAACTACAAACGTAAACTAACACTCTAAATGTAAAGAAAGACTCTAAATATAACCAAAGACTGCAAACGTAAACAAAGTCTCTAAATGGAAACAAATAATAAAAATGTAAACAAAGACTCTAAATGTAATAAAAAACTCTGGGTATAAACAAGGACTCTAGGTGAAAACAAGGACTACAAACGTAAACAGACTCTAAATGTAAACAAAGTCTAAAATTAAAACAAAGACTCTAAATGTAAACAAAGGCAAAAATGTAAACAAAGACTACAAATGTAATCAAAGGCTCTAAATGTAAACAAACACGCTATATGTAAACAAAGACTACAAATGTAAACAAAGACACTAAATGGAACTCTAAATGTAAACAAATAAAAATGTAAACAAAGACTACAAATGTAAAGAAAGACCTTAAATATAAACAGACTCTTAATGAAAACAAAGACTAAAAATGTAAACAAAGACTCTAAAAGTAAAGATGGTGTCTAAATGCAAACAAAGATTACGAATGTAAACAAAAACTACAAATGTAAACAAAGACTACAAATATAAACAAAAACTCTAAATGGAAACAGACTACAAATGTAAATAAAAACTACAAACGTAAACTAAAACTCTAAATGTAAACAAAGACTACAAATGTAAACAAAGACTGCAAACGTAAACAAAGACTCTAAATGTAAACAAATAATAAAAATGTAAACAAAGACTCTAAATGTAATAAAAAACTCTGGGTATAAACAAGGACTCTAGGTGTAAACAAGGACTACAAATGTAAACAGACTCTAAATGTAAACAAAGTCTAAAAATAAAAACAGACTCTAAATGTAAACAAAGGATAAAAATGTAAACAAAAAATACAAATGTAAACAAAGGCTCTAAATGTAAACAAACATGCTATATGTAAACAAAGACTACAAATGTAAACAAAGACCCCAAATGGAACTCTAAATGTAAACAAAAAATGAAAATGTAAGCAGACTACAAATGCAAACAAAACTAAAAGTAAACAAATACTACAAATATAAACAACGACTACAAATGTAAACAAAACTAAATGTAAACAAATACTAGAAATATAAACAAAGACTCTAAATGTAACCAAAACTCTTGTTGTAAACAAGGACTCTTGGTGTAAAAAAGGACTACACATGTAAACAAATTCTCTAAATATAAACAAAGTCTAAATGTAAACAAAGACTACAAGTGTAAACAAAAACTCTACATGTAAACAATATCTCTAAATGTAAACAAAGACTAAAAATATAAACGGACTCTAAATGTAAACAAAGTCTCTAAATTTAAACTGAGAATACAAATGTAAACAAAGACTATAAATGTTAAGAAAGTCTACAACTGTAAACAAAGACTACAAATGTGAACAAAGACACTAAACGAAAACAAAAACTACAAACGTAAACAGACTCTAAGTGTAAACAGACAACAAATGTAAACAAAGCCTCGTAATATAAACAAAGTATCTAAATGTAAGCAGAATACAAATGTAAACAAAGAATACAAATGTAAACAAAGAGCACAAATGTTAAGTGACTCAAACTGTAAACAAACTCTCTAAATGTAAACAAAGTTTACAAATGTAAACAGACTAAAAATGTACATATGTAAACAAAGACTGCAAACGTAAACAAAAACTCTAAATGGAAACAAATAATAAAAATGTTAACAAAGACTCTAATTGTAATAAAAAAACTGGGTATAAACAAGGACTACAAATGTAAACTGACTCTAAATATAAACAAAGTATAAAAATAAAGACAGACTCTAAATGTAAACAAAGGCTAAAAATGTAAACAAAGACTACAAATGTAAACAAAGGGACTAAATGTAAACACTCTAAATGTAAACAAAGACTACATATGTAAACAAAGAATTTAAATGTAAATAAAGACTACAAATGTAAACAAAGACCTTAAATGTAAACAGACTCTAAATGAAAACAAAGACTAAAAATGTAAACAAAGACTACAGCATAAACAAAGACTCTAAATGAAAGAAGGTCTCTAAATGCAAACAAAGATTACAAATGTAAACAAAGACTACAAATATAAACAGACTCTAAATGGAAACAGACTACAAATGTAAACAAAAACTATAAACGTAAACTAACACTCTATATGTAAACAGATTACAAATGTAAACAAAACTAAAATTAAACAAATACTACAAATATAAACAACGACAACAAATGTAAACAAAACTAAATGTAAACAAATACTAGAAATATAAACAAAGACTCTAAATGTAACCAAAGACTGCAAACGTAAACAAAGTCTCTAAATGTAAACAAAAAATAAAAATGTAAACAAAGACTCTAAATGTAATAAAAAACTCTGGGTATAAACAAGGACTCTAGGTGTAAACAAGAACTACAAATGTAAACAGACTCTAAATGTAAACAAAGGCTAAAAATGTAAACAAAGACTACAAATGTAAACAAACAAGCTATATGTAAACAAAGACTACAAATGTGAACAAAGACACTAAATGGAACTCTAAATGTAAACAAAGAATAAAAATGTAAACAAAGACTACAAATGTAAACAAAGACCTTAAATGTAAACAGACTCTAAATGAAAACAAAGACTAAAAATGTAAACAAACACTACAAACGTAAACAAAGACTCCAAATGTAAAAAAGTTCTCTAAATGCAAACAAAGATTACAAATGTAAACAAAAACTACAAATGTAAACAAAGGCTACAAATATAAACAAAAACTCTAAATGGAAAGAGACTACAAATGCAAACAAAAACTACAAACGTAAACTAGCACTCTAAATGTAAACAAAGACTACAATTGTAAACAAAGACTGCAAACGTAAACAAAGACTCTAAATGTAAACAAATAATAAAAATGTAAACAAAGACTCTAAATATAATAAAAAACTCTGGGTGTAAACAAGGACAACAAATGTAAACTGACTCTAAATGTAAACAAAGTCTAAAAATAAAAACAAAGTCTCTAAATGTAAACAAACACGCTATATGTAAACAAAGACTACAAATGTAAACAAAGACCCCAAATGGAACTCTAAATGTAAACAAAAAATGAAAATGTAAACAGACTACAAATGTAAACAAAACTAAAAGTAAACAAATACTACAAATATAAACAACGACTACAAATGTAAACAAAACTAAATGTAAACAAATACTAGAAATATAAACAAAGAATCTAACTGTAACCAAAAACTCTTGGTGTAAACAAGGACTCTAGGTGTAAAAAAGGACTACAAATGTAAACAAAGTCTCTAAATATAAACAAAGTCTAAATGTAAACAAAGACTACAAGTGTAAACAAAGACTACAAAAGTAAACAAAAACTCTACATGTTAACAATCTCTCTAAATGTAAACAAAGACTACAAATATAAACGGACTCTAAATATAAACAAAGTCACTAAATTTAAACAAAGAATACAAATGTAAACAAAGACTATAAATGTTAAGAAAGTTTACAACTGTAAACAAAGACTACAAATGTAAACAAAGACACTAAACGTAAACAAAAACTACAAATGAAAAAAGACTCTAAGTGTAAACAGACAACAAATGTAAACAAAGCCTCTAATTATAAACAAAGTACCTAAATTTAAGCAGACTACAAATGTAAAAAAAGAATACAAATGTAAACAAACACTACAAATGTAAACAAAACTAAAAGTAAACAAATACTACAAATATAAACAACGACTACAAATGTGAACAAAACTAAATGTAAACAAATACTAGAAATATAAACAAAGACTCTAAATGTAAGCAAAGACTGCAAACGTAAACAAAAACTCTAAATGGAAAAAAATAATAAAAATGTAAAAAAAGACTCTAAATGTAATAAAAAAATCTGGGTATAAACAAAGACTACAAATGAAAACAGACTCTAAATACAAACAAAGTCTAAAAATAAAAACAAAGTCTCTAAATGTAAACAAAGGCTAAAAATGTAAACAAAGACTACAAATGTAAACAAAGGGACTAAATGTAAACACTTTAAATGTAAACAAAGACTACATATGTAAACAAAGAATTTAAATGTAAATAAAGACTACAAATGTAAACAAAGACCTTAAATGTAAACAGACTCTAAATGAAAACAAAGACTAAAAATGTAATCAAAGACTACAAACGTAAACAAAGACTCTAAATGTAAAGAAGGTCTCTAAATGCAAACAAAGATTAAAAATGTAAACAAAGACTACAAATGTAAACAAAGACTACAAATATAAACAGACTCTAAATTGAAACAGACTACAAATGTAAACAAAAACTACAAACGTAAACTAACACTCTAAATGTAAACAAAGACTACAAATGTTAACAAAACTAAAAGTAAACAAATACTACAAATATAAAGAACGACTACAAATGTAAACAAAACTAAATGTAAACAAATACTAGAAATATAAACAAAGACTCTAAATGTAACCAAAAACTCTTGGTGTAAACAAGGACTCTAGGTGTAAAAAAGGACTACAAATGTAAACAAAGTCTCTAAATATAAACAAAGTCTAAATGTAAACAAAGACTACAAGTGTCAACAAAGACTACAAATGTAAACAAAAACTCTACATGTAAACAGTCTCTCTAAATGTAAGCAAAGACTACAAATATAAACGGACTCTAAATGTAAACAAAGTCTCTAAATTTAAACAAAGAATACAAATGTAAACAAAGACTATAAATGCTAAGAAAGTTTACAACTGTAAACAAAGACTACAAATGTAAACAAAGACACTAAACGTAAACAGACTCTAAGTGTAAACAAACAACAAATGTAAACAAAGCCTTTAAATATAAACAAAGTATCTAAATGTAAGCAGACTACAAATGTAAAAAAAGAATACAAATGTAAACAAACACTACAAATGTAAACAAAACTAAAAGTAAACAAATACTACAAATATAAACAACGACTACAAATGTGAACAAAACTAAATGTAAACAAATACTAGAAATATAAACAAAGACTCTAAATGTAAGCAAAGACTGCAAACGTAAACAAAAACTCTAAATGGAAAAAAATAATAAAAATGTAAAAAAAGACTCTAAATGTAATAAAAAAATCTGGGTATAAACAAAGACTACAAATGAAAACAGACTCTAAATACAAACAAAGTCTAAAATGAAAACAAAGTCTCTAAATGTAAACAAAGGCTAAAAATGTAAACAAAGACTACAAATGTAAACAAAGGGACTAAATGTAAACACTTTAAATGTAAACAAAGACTACATATGTAAACAAAGAATTTAAATGTAAATAAAGACTACAAATGTAAACAAAGACCTTAAATGTAAACAGACTCTAAATGAAAACAAAGACTAAAAATGTAATCAAAGACTACAAACGTAAACAAAGACTCTAAATGTAAAGAAGGTCTCTGAATGCAAACAAAGATTAAAAATGTAAACAAAGACTACAAATGTAAACAAAGACTACAAATATAAACAGACTCTAAATTGAAACAGACTACAAATGTAAACAAAAACTACAAACGTAAACTAACACTCTAAATGTAAACAAAGACTACAAATGTTAACAAAACTAAAAGTAAACAAATACTACAAATATAAAGAACGACTACAAATGTAAACAAAACTAAATGTAAACAAATACTAGAAATATAAACAAAGACTCTAAATGTAACCAAAAACTCTTGGTGTAAACAAGGACTCTAGGTGTAAAAAAGGACTACAAATGTAAACAAAGTCTCTAAATATAAACAAAGTCTAAATGTAAACAAAGACTACAAGTGTCAACAAAGACTACAAATGTAAGCAAAGACACTAAACGTAAACAAAAACTACAAACGTAAACAGATTCTAAGTGTAAACAGACAACAAATGTAAACAAAGCCTCTAAATATAAACAAAGTATCTAAATGTAAGCAGACTACAAATGTAAACAAAGAATACAAATGTAAACAAAGACACTAAACGTAAACAAAAACTACAAACGTAAACAGACTCTAAGTGTAAACAGACAACAAATGTAAACAAAGCCTTTAAATATAAACAATGTATCTAAATGTAAACAAAGTCTCTAAATTTAAACAAAGAATACAAATGTAAACAAAGACTATAAATTCTAAGAAAGTTTACAACTGTAAACAAAGACTACAAATGTAAACAAAGACACTAAACGTAAACAGACTCTAAGTGTAAACAAACAACAAATGTAAACAAAGCCTTTAAATATAAACAAAGTATCTAAATGTAAGCAGACTACAAATGTAAAAAAAGAATACAAATGTAAACAAACACTACAAATGTAAACAAAACTAAAAGTAAACAAATACTACAAATATAAACAACGAATACAAATGTGAACAAAACTAAATGTAAACAAATACTAGAAATATAAACAAAGACTCTAAATGTAAGCAAAGACTGCAAACGTAAACAAAAACTCTAAATGGAAAAAAATAATAAAAATGTAAAAAAAGACTCTAAATGTAATAAAAAAAATCTGGGTATAAACAAAGACTACAAATGAAAACAGACTCTAAATACAAACGTAAACAGATTCTAAGTGTAAACAGACAACAAATGTAAACAAAGCCTCTAAATATAAACAAAGTATCTAAACGTAAGCAGACTACAAATGTAAACAAAGAATACAAATGTAAACAAAGACACTAAACTTAAACAAAAACTACAAACGTAAACAGACTCTAAGTGTAAACAGACAACAAATGTAAACAAAGCCTTTAAATATAAACAAAGTGTGTAAATGTAAGCAGACTACAAATGTAAACAAAGAATACAAATGTAAACAAAGACACTAAATGTAACTCTAAATGTAAACAAAGTCACTAAATTTAAACAAAGAATACAAATGTAAACAAAGACTAAAAATATTACGCAAGTTTACAACTGTACACAAAGACTACAAATGTAAACAAAGACACTAAACGTAAACAAAAACTACAAATGTAAACAGACTCTAAGTGTAAACAGACAACAAATGTAAACAAAGCCTCTAAATATAAACAAAGTACCTAAATGTAAGGAGACTTCAAATGTAAACAAAGAATACAAATGTAAACAAAGAGCACAAATGTTAAGTGACTCAAACTGTAAACAAACTCTCTAAATGTAAACAAAGTCTACAAATGTAGACAGACTCTAAATGGAAACAGACTACAAATGTAAACAAAAACTACAAACGTAAACCAACACTCTAAATGTAAACAAACACTACAAATATAAACAGACTCTAAATGGAAACAGACTACAAATGTAAACAAAAACTACAAACGTAAACCAACACTCTAAATGTAAACAAACACTACAAATGTAAACAAAACTAAAAGTAAACAAATACTACAAATATAAACAACGACTACAAATGTGAACAAAACTAAATATAAACAAATACTAGAAATATAAACAAAGACTCTAAATGTAAGCAAAGACTGCAAACGTAAACAAAAACTCTAAATGGAAAAAAATAATAAAAATGTAAAAAAAGACTCTAAATGTAATAAAAATATCTGGGTATAAACAAAGACTACAAATGAAAACAGACTCTAAATACAAACAAAGTCTAAAAATAAAAACAAAGTCTCTAAATGTAAACAAAGGCTAAAAATGTAAACAAAGACTACAAATGTAAACAAAGGGACTAAATGTAAACACTTTAAATGTAAACAAAGACTACATATGTAAACAAAGAATTTAAATGTAAATAAAGACTACAAATGTAAACAAAGACCTTAAATGTAAACAGACTCTAAATGAAAACAAAGACTAAAAATGTAATCAAAGACTACAAACGTAAACAAAGACTCTAAATGTAAAGAAGGTCTCTGAATGCAAACAAAGATTAAAAATGTAAACAAAGACTACAAATGTAAACAAAGACTACAAATATAAACAGACTCTAAATTGAAACAGACTACAAATGTAAACAAAAACTACAAACGTAAACTAACACTCTAAATGTAAACAAAGACTACAAATGTTAACAAAACTAAAAGTAAACAAATACTACAAATATAAAGAACGACTACAAATGTAAACAAAACTAAATGTAAACAAATACTAGAAATATAAACAAAGACTCTAAATGTAACCGAAAACTCTTGGTGTAAACAAGGACTCTAGGTGTAAAAAAGGACTACAAATGTAAACAAAGTCTCTAAATATAAACAAAGTCTAAATGTAAACAAAGACTACAAGTGTCAACAAAGACTACAAATGTAAACAAAAACTCTACATGTAAACAGTCTCCCTAAATGTAAACAAAGACTACAAATATAAACGGACTCTAAATGTAAACAAAGTCTCTAAATTTAAACAAAGAATACAAGTGTAAACAAAGACTATAAATGTTAAGAAAGTTTACAACTGTAAACAAAGACTACAAATGTAAACAAAGACACTAAACGTTAACAAAAACTACAAACGTAAACAGACTCTAAGTGTAAACAGACAACAAATGTAAACAAAGCCTCCAAATATAAACAAAGTATCTAAACGTAAGCAGACTACAAATGTAAACAAAGACTACAAATGTAAACAAAGACTACAAATATAAACAGACTCTAAATTGAAACAGACAAACAAAAACTACAAACGTAAACTAACACTCTAAATGTAAACAAAGACTACAAATGTTAACAAAACTAAAAGTAAACAAATACTACAAATATAAAGAACGACTACAAATGCAAACAAAACTAAATGTAAACAAATACTAGAAATATAAACAAAGACTCTAAATGTAACCAAAAACTCTTGGTGTAAACAAGGACTCTAGGTGTAAAAAAGGACTACAAATGTAAACAAAGTCTCTAAATATAAACAAAGTCTAAATGTAAACAAAGACTACAAGTGTCAACAAAGACTACAAATGTAAACAAAAACTCTACATGTAAACAGTCTCTCTAAATGTAAACAAAGACTACAAATATAAACGGACTCTAAATGTAAACAAAGTCTCTAAATTTATACAAAGAATACAAGTGTAAACAAAGACTATAAATGTTAAGAAAGTTTACAACTGTAAACAAAGACTACAAATGTAAGCAAAGACACTAAACGTAAACAAAAACTACAAACGTAAACAGACTCTAAGTGTAAACAGACAACAAATGTAAACAAAGCCTCTAAATATAAACAAAGTATCTAAACGTAAGCAGACTACAAATGTAAACAAAGAATACAAATGTAAACAAAGACACTAAACTTAAACAAAAACTACAAACGTAAACAGACTCTAAGTGTAAACAGACAACAAATGTAAACAAAGCCTTTAAATATAAACAAAGTGTGTAAATGTAAGCAGACTACAAATGTAAACAAAGAATACAAATGTAAACAAAGACACTAAATGTAACTCTAAATGTAAACAAAGTCACTAAATTTAAACAAAGAATACAAATGTAAACAAAGACTAAAAATGTTACGAAAGTTTACAACTGTAAACAAAGACTACAAATGTAAACAAAGACACTAAACGTAAACAAAAACTACAAATGTAAACAGACTCTAAGTGTAAACAGACAACAAATGTAAACAAAGCCTCTAAATATAAACAAAGTACCTAAATGTAAGGAGACTTCAAATGTAAACAAAGAATACAAATGTAAACAAAGAGCACAAATGTTAAGTGACTCAAACTGTAAACAAACTCTCTAAATGTAAACAAAGTCTACAAATGTAGACAGACTCTAAATGGAAACAGACTACAAATGTAAACAAAAACTACAAACGTAAACCAACACTCTAAATGTAAACAAACACTACAAATATAAACAGACTCTAAATGGAAACAGACTACAAATGTAAACAAAAACTACAAACGTAAACCAACACTCTAAATGTAAACAAACACTACAAATGTAAACAAAACTAAAAGTAAACAAATACTACAAATATAAACAACGACTACAAATGTGAACAAAACTAAATATAAACAAATACTAGAAATATAAACAAAGACTCTAAATGTAAGCAAAGACTGCAAACGTAAACAAAAACTCTAAATGGAAAAAAATAATAAAAATGTAAAAAAAGACTCTAAATGTAATAAAAATATCTGGGTATAAACAAAGAGTACAAATGAAAACAGACTCTAAATACAAACAAAGTCTAAAAATAAAAACAAAGTCTCTAAATGTAAACAAAGGCTAAAAATGTAAACAAAGACTACAAATGTAAACAAAGGGACTAAATGTAAACACTTTAAATGTAAACAAAGACTACATATGTAAACAAAGAATTTAAATGTAAATAAAGACTACAAATGTAAACAAAGACCTTAAATGTAAACAGACTCTAAATGAAAACAAAGACTAAAAATGTAATCAAAGGCTACAAACGTAAACAAAGACTCTAAATGTAAAGAAGGTCTCTGAATGCAAACAAAGATTAAAAATGTAAACAAAGACTACAAATGTAAACAAAGACTACAAATATAAACAGACTCTAAATTGAAACAGACTCTAAATGTAAGTCTCTAAATTTAAACAAAGAATACAAGTGTAAACAAAGACTATAAATGTTAAGAAAGTTTACAACTGTAAACAAAGACTACAAATGTAAACAAAGACACTAAACGTTAACAAAAACTACAAACGTAAACAGACTCTAAGTGTAAACAGACAACAAATGTAAACAAAGCCTCCAAATATAAACAAAGTATCTAAACGTAAGCAGACTACAAATGTAAACAAAGACTACAAATGTAAACAAAGACTACAAATATAAACAGACTCTAAATTGAAACAGACAAACAAAAACTACAAACGTAAACTAACACTCTAAATGTAAACAAAGACTACAAATGTTAACAAAACTAAAAGTAAACAAATACTACAAATATAAAGAACGACTACAAATGCAAACAAAACTAAATGTAAACAAATACTAGAAATATAAACAAAGACTCTAAATGTAACCGAAAACTCTTGGTGTAAACAAGGACTCTAGGTGTAAAAAAGGACTACAAATGTAAACAAAGTCTCAAAATATAAACAAAGTCTAAATGTAAACAAAGACTACAAGTGTCAACAAAGACTACAAATGTAAACAAAAACTCTACATGTAAACAGTCTCCCTAAATGTAAACAAAGACTACAAATATAAACGGACTCTAAATGTAAACAAAGATTACAAATGTAAACAAAAACTACAAATGTAAACAAAGGCTACAAATATAAACAAAAACTCTAAATGGAAAGAGACTACAAATGCAAACAAAAACTACAAACGTAAACTAGCACTCTAAATGTAAACAAAGACTACAATTGTAAACAAAGACTGCAAACGTAAACAAAGACTCTAAATGTAAACAAATAATAAAAATGTAAACAAAGACTCTAAATATAATAAAAAACTCTGGGTGTAAACAAGGACAACAAATGTAAACTGACTCTAAATGTAAACAAAGTCTAAAAATAAAAACAAAGTCTCTAAATGTAAACAAACACGCTATATGTAAACAAAGAGTACAAATGTAAACAAAGACCCCAAATGGAACTCTAAATGTAAACAAAAAATGAAAATGTAAACAGACTACAAATGTAAACAAAACTAAAAGTAAACAAATACTACAAATATAAACAACGACTACAAATGTAAACAAAACTAAATGTAAACAAATACTAGAAATATAAACAGAGAATCTAACTGTAACCAAAAACTCTTGGTGTAAACAAGGACTCTAGGTGTAAAAAAGGACTACAAATGTAAACAAAGTCTCTAAATATAAACAAAGTCTAAATGTAAACAAAGACTACAAGTGTAAACAAAGACTACAAAAGTAAACAAAAACTCTACATGTTAACAATCTCTCTAAATGTAAACAAAGACTACAAATATAAACGGACTCTAAATATAAACAAAGTCACTAAATTTAAACAAAGAATACAAATGTAAACAAAGACTATAAATGTTAAGAAAGTTTACAACTGTAAACAAAGACTACAAATGTAAACAAAGACACTAAACGTAAACAAAAACTACAAATGAAAAAAGACTCTAAGTGTAAACAGACAACAAATGTAAACAAAGCCTCTAATTATAAACAAAGTACCTAAATTTAAGCAGACTACAAATGTAAAAAAAGAATACAAATGTAAACAAACACTACAAATGTAAACAAAACTAAAAGTAAACAAATACTACAAATATAAACAACGACTACAAATGTGAACAAAACTAAATGTAAACAAATACTAGAAATATAAACAAAGACTCTAAATGTAAGCAAAGACTGCAAACGTAAACAAAAACTCTAAATGGAAAAAAATAATAAAAATGTAAAAAAAGACTCTAAATGTAATAAAAAAATCTGGGTATAAACAAAGACTACAAATGAAAACAGACTCTAAATACAAACAAAGTCTAAAAATAAAAACAAAGTCTCTAAATGTAAACAAAGGCTAAAAATGTAAACAAAGACTACAAATGTAAACAAAGGGACTAAATGTAAACACTTTAAATGTAAACAAAGACTACATATGTAAACAAAGAATTTAAATGTAAATAAAGACTACAAATGTAAACAAAGACCTTAAATGTAAACAGACTCTAAATGAAAACAAAGACTAAAAATGTAATCAAAGACTACAAACGTAAACAAAGACTACAAATGTAAACAAAGACTACAAATATAAACAGACTCTAAATTGAAACAGACTACAAATGTAAACAAAAACTACAAACGTAAACTAACACTCTAAATGTAAACAAAGACTACAAATGTTAACAAAACTAAAAGTAAACAAATACTACAAATATAAAGAACGACTACAAATGTAAACAAAACTAAATGTGAACAAATACTAGAAATATAAACAAAGACTCTAAATGTAACCAAAAACTCTTGGTGTAAACAAGGACTCTAGGTGTAAAAAAGGACTACAAATGTAAACAAAGTCTCTAAATATAAACAAAGTCTAAATGTAAACAAAGACTACAAGTGTCAACAAAGACTACAAATGTAAACAAAAACTCTACATGTAAACAGTCTCTCTAAATGTAAGCAAAGACTACAAATATAAACGGACTCTAAATGTAAACAAAGTCTCTAAATTTAAACAAAGAATACAAATGTAAACAAAGACTATAAATGCTAAGAAAGTTTACAACTGTAAACAAAGACTACAAATGTAAACAAAGACACTAAACGTAAACAGACTCTAAGTGTAAACAAACAACAAATGTAAACAAAGCCTTTAAATATAAACAAAGTATCTAAATGTAAGCAGACTACAAATGTAAAAAAAGAATACAAATGTAAACAAACACTACAAATGTAAACAAAACTAAAAGTAAACAAATACTACAAATATAAACAACGACTACAAATGTGAACAAAACTAAATGTAAACAAATACTAGAAATATAAACAAAGACTCTAAATGTAAGCAAAGACTGCAAACGTAAACAAAAACTCTAAATGGAAAAAAATAATAAAAATGTAAAAAAAGACTCTAAATGTAATAAAAAAATCTGGGTATAAACAAAGACTACAAATGAAAACAGACTCTAAATACAAACAAAGTCTAAAATGAAAACAAAGTCTCTAAATGTAAACAAAGGCTAAAAATGTAAACAAAGACTACAAATGTAAACAAAGGGACTAAATGTAAACACTTTAAATGTAAACAAAGACTACATATGTAAACAAAGAATTTAAATGTAAATAAAGACTACAAATGTAAACAAAGACCTTAAATGTAAACAGACTCTAAATGAAAACAAAGACTAAAAATGTAATCAAAGACTACAAACGTAAACAAAGACTCTAAATGTAAAGAAGGTCTCTGAATGCAAACAAAGATTAAAAATGTAAACAAAGACTACAAATGTAAACAAAGACTACAAATATAAACAGACTCTAAATTGAAACAGACTACAAATGTAAACAAAAACTACAAACGTAAACTAACACTCTAAATGTAAACAAAGACTACAAATGTTAACAAAACTAAAAGTAAACAAATACTACAAATATAAAGAACGACTACAAATGTAAACAAAACTAAATGTAAACAAATACTAGAAATATAAACAAAGACTCTAAATGTAACCAAAAACTCTTGGTGTAAACAAGGACTCTAGGTGTAAAAAAGGACTACAAATGTAAACAAAGTCTCTAAATATAAACAAAGTCTAAATGTAAACAAAGACTACAAGTGTCAACAAAGACTACAAATGTAAGCAAAGACACTAAACGTAAACAAAAACTACAAACGTAAACAGATTCTAAGTGTAAACAGACAACAAATGTAAACAAAGCCTCTAAATATAAACAAAGTATCTAAATGTAAGCAGACTACAAATGTAAACAAAGAATACAAATGTAAACAAAGACACTAAACGTAAACAAAAACTACAAACGTAAACAGACTCTAAGTGTAAACAGACAACAAATGTAAACAAAGCCTTTAAATATAAACAATGTATCTAAATGTAAACAAAGTCTCTAAATTTAAACAAAGAATACAAATGTAAACAAAGACTATAAATTCTAAGAAAGTTTACAACTGTAAACAAAGACTACAAATGTAAACAAAGACACTAAACGTAAACAGACTCTAAGTGTAAACAAACAACAAATGTAAAGAAAGCCTTTAAATATAAACAAAGTATCTAAATGTAAGCAGACTACAAATGTAAAAAAAGAATACAAATGTAAACAAACACTACAAATGTAAACAAAACTAAAAGTAAACAAATACTACAAATATAAACAACGAATACAAATGTGAACAAAACTAAATGTAAACAAATACTAGAAATATAAACAAAGACTCTAAATGTAAGCAAAGACTGCAAACGTAAACAAAAACTCTAAATGGAAAAAAATAATAAAAATGTAAAAAAAGACTCTAAATGTAATAAAAAAATCTGGGTATAAACAAAGACTACAAATGAAAACAGACTCTAAATACAAACGTAAACAGATTCTAAGTGTAAACAGACAACAAATGTAAACAAAGCCTCTAAATATAAACAAAGTATCTAAACGTAAGCAGACTACAAATGTAAACAAAGAATACAAATGTAAACAAAGACACTAAACTTAAACAAAAACTACAAACGTAAACAGACTCTAAGTGTAAACAGACAACAAATGTAAACAAAGCCTTTAAATATAAACAAAGTGTGTAAATGTAAGCAGACTACAAATGTAAACAAAGAATACAAATGTAAACAAAGACACTAAATGTAACTCTAAATGTAAACAAAGTCACTAAATTTAAACAAAGAATACAAATGTAAACAAAGACTAAAAATGTTACGAAAGTTTACAACTGTAAACAAAGACTACAAATGTAAACAAAGACACTAAACGTAAACAAAAACTACAAATGTAAACAGACTCTAAGTGTAAACAGACAACAAATGTAAACAAAGCCTCTAAATATAAACAAAGTACCTAAATGTAAGGAGACTTCAAATGTAAACAAAGAATACAAATGTAAACAAAGAGCACAAATGTTAAGTGACTCAAACTGTAAACAAACTCTCTAAATGTAAACAAAGTCTACAAATGTAGACAGACTCTAAATGGAAACAGACTACAAATGTAAACAAAAACTACAAACGTAAACTAACACTCTAAATGTAAACAAAGACTACAAATGTTAACAAAACTAAAAGTAAACAAATACTACAAATATAAAGAACGACTACAAATGTAAACAAAACTAAATGTAAACAAATACTAGAAATATAAACAAAGACTCTAAATGTAACCGAAAACTCTTGGTGTAAACAAGGACTCTAGGTGTAAAAAAGGACTACAAATGTAAACAAAGTCTCTAAATATAAACAAAGTCTAAATGTAAACAAAGACTACAAGTGTCAACAAAGACTACAAATGTAAACAAAAACTCTACATGTAAACAGTCTCCCTAAATGTAAACAAAGACTACAAATATAAACGGACTCTAAATGTAAACAAAGTCTCTAAATTTAAACAAAGAATACAAGTGTAAACAAAGACTATAAATGTTAAGAAAGTTTACAACTGTAAACAAAGACTACAAATGTAAACAAAGACACTAAACGTTAACAAAAACTACAAACGTAAACAGACTCTAAGTGTAAACAGACAACAAATGTAAACAAAGCCTCCAAATATAAACAAAGTATCTAAACGTAAGCAGACTACAAATGTAAACAAAGACTACAAATGTAAACAAAGACTACAAATATAAACAGACTCTAAATTGAAACAGACAAACAAAAACTACAAACGTAAACTAACACTCTAAATGTAAACAAAGACTACAAATGTTAACAAAACTAAAAGTAAACAAATACTACAAATATAAAGAACGACTACAAATGCAAACAAAACTAAATGTAAACAAATACTAGAAATATAAACAAAGACTCTAAATGTAACCAAAAACTCTTGGTGTAAACAAGGACTCTAGGTGTAAAAAAGGACTACAAATGTAAACAAAGTCTCTAAATATAAACAAAGTCTAAATGTAAACAAAGACTACAAGTGTCAACAAAGACTACAAATGTAAACAAAAACTCTACATGTAAACTGTCTCTCTAAATGTAAACAAAGACTACAAATATAAACGGACTCTAAATGTAAACAAAGTCTCTAAATTTATACAAAGAATACAAGTGTAAACAAAGACTATAAATGTTAAGAAAGTTTACAACTGTAAACAAAGACTACGAATGTAAGCAAAGACACTAAACGTAAACAAAAACTACAAACGTAAACAGACTCTAAGTGTAAACAGACAACAAATGTAAACAAAGCCTCTAAATATAAACAAAGTATCTAAACGTAAGCAGACTACAAATGTAAACAAAGAATACAAATGTAAACAAAGACACTAAACTTAAACAAAAACTACAAACGTAAACAGACTCTAAGTGTAAACAGACAACAAATGTAAACAAAGCCTTTAAATATAAACAAAGTGTGTAAATGTAAGCAGACTACAAATGTAAACAAAGAATACAAATGTAAACAAAGACACTAAATGTAACTCTAAATGTAAACAAAGTCACTAAATTTAAACAAAGAATACAAATGTAAACAAAGACTAAAAATGTTACGAAAGTTTACAACTGTAAACAAAGACTACAAATGTAAACAAAGACACTAAACGTAAACAAAAACTACAAATGTAAACAGACTCTAAGTGTAAACAGACAACAAATGTAAACAAAGCCTCTAAATATAAACAAAGTACCTAAATGTAAGGAGACTTCAAATGTAAACAAAGAATACAAATGTAAACAAAGAGCACAAATGTTAAGTGACTCAAACTGTAAACAAACTCTCTAAATGTAAACAAAGTCTACAAATGTAGACAGACTCTAAATGGAAACAGACTACAAATGTAAACAAAAACTACAAACGTAAACCAACACTCTAAATGTAAACAAACACTACAAATATAAACAGACTCTAAATGGAAACAGACTACAAATGTAAACAAAAACTACAAACGTAAACCAACACTCTAAATGTAAACAAACACTACAAATGTAAACAAAACTAAAAGTAAACAAATACTACAAATATAAACAACGACTACAAATGTGAACAAAACTAAATATAAACAAATACTAGAAATATAAACAAAGACTCTAAATGTAAGCAAAGACTGCAAACGTAAACAAAAACTCTAAATGGAAAAAAATAATAAAAATGTAAAAAAAGACTCTAAATGTAATAAAAATATCTGGGTATAAACAAAGACTACAAATGAAAACAGACTCTAAATACAAACAAAGTCTAAAAATAAAAACAAAGTCTCTAAATGTAAACAAAGGCTAAAAATGTAAACAAAGACTACAAATGTAAACAAAGGGACTAAATGTAAACACTTTAAATGTAAACAAAGACTACATATGTAAACAAAGAATTTAAATGTAAATAAAGACTACAAATGTAAACAAAGACCTTAAATGTAAACAGACTCTAAATGAAAACAAAGACTAAAAATGTAATCAAAGACTACAAACGTAAACAAAGACTCTAAATGTAAAGAAGGTCTCTAAATGCAAACAAAGATTAAAAATGTAAACAAAGACTACAAATGTAAACAAAGACTACAAATATAAACAGACTCTAAATTGAAACAGACTACAAATGTAAACAAAAACTACAAACGTAAACTAACACTCTAAATGTAAACAAAGACTACAAATGTTAACAAAACTAAAAGTAAACAAATACTACAAATATAAAGAACGACTACAAATGTAAACAAAACTAAATGTAAACAAATACTAGAAATATAAACAAAGACTCTAAATGTAACCAAAAACTCTTGGTGTAAACAAGGACTCTAGGTGTAAAAAAGGACTACAAATGTAAACAAAGTCTCTAAATATAAACAAAGTCTAAATGTAAACAAAGACTACAAGTGTAAACAAAAACTCTACATGTAAACAATATCTCTAAATGTAAACAAAGACTAAAAATATAAACGGACTCTAAATGTAAACAAAGTCTCTAAATTTAAACAAAGAATACAAATGTAAACAAAGACTATAAATGTTAAGAAAGTCTACAACTGTAAACAAAGACTACAAATGTAAACAAAGACACTAAACGTAAACAAAAACTACAAACGTAAACAGACTCTAAGTGTAAACAGACAACAAATGTAAACAAAGCCTCGTAATATAAACAAAGTATCTAAATGTAAGCAGAATACAAATGTAAACAAAGAGCACAAATGTTAAGTGACTCAAACTGTAAACAAACTCTCTAAATGTAAACAAAGTTTACAAATGTAAACAGACTAAAAATGAAAACAGACTCTAAATGCAAACAGACTAAAAATGTAAACAAAGACTACATATGTAAACAAAGACTGCAAACGTAAACAAAAACTCTAAATGGAAACAAATAATAAAAATGTAAACAAAGTCTCTAAATGGAAACAAATAATAAAAATGTAAACAAAGACTCTAAATGTAATAAAAAACTCTGGGTATAAACAAGGACTCTAGGTGTAAACAAGGACTACAAACGTAAACAGACTCTAAATGTAAACAAAGTCTAAAAATAAAAACAAAGACTCGAAATGTAAACAAAGGCTAAAAATGTAAACAAAGACTACAAATGTAAACAAAGGCTCTAAATGTAAACAAACACGCTATATGTAAACAAAGACTACAAATGTAAACAAAGACACTAAATGGAACTCTAAATGTAAACAAAGAATAAAAATGTAAACAAAGACTACAAATGTTAACAAAGACCTTAAATGTAAACAGACTCTTAATGAAAACAAAAACTAAAAATGTAAACAAAGACTCTAAATGTAAAGATGGTCTCTAAATGCAAACAAAGATTACAAATGTAAACAAAAACTACAAATGTAAACAAAGACTACAAATATAAACAAAAACTCTAAATGGAAACAGACTACAAATGTAAACAAAAACTACAAACGTAAACTAACACTCTAAATGTAAACAAAGACTACAAATGTAAACAAAGACTGCAAACGTAAACAAAGACTCTAAAAGTAAACAAATCATAAAAATGTAAACAAAGACTCAGAATGTAATAAAAAACTCTGGGTATAAACAAGGACTCTGGGTGTAAACAAGGACTACAAATGTAAACAGACTCTAAATGTAAACAAAGTCTAAAAATGAAAACAAAGACTCTAAATGTAAACAAAGGATAAAAATGTAAAAAAAGACTACAAATGTAAACAAAGGCTCTAAATGTAAACAAACACGCTATATGTAAACACAGACTACAAATGGAACTCTAAATGTAAACAAAAAATGAAAATGTAAACAGACTACAAATGTAAACAAAACTAAAAGTAAACAAATACTACAAATATAAAAATAGACTACAAATGTAAACAAAGACTATAAATGTTAAGAAAGTTTACAACTGTAAACAAAGACTACAAATGTAAACAAAGACACTAAACGTAAACAAAAACTACAAACGTAAACAGACTCTAAGTGTAAACAGAAAACAAATGTAAACAAAGCCTCGTAATATGAACAAAGTATCTAAATGTAAGCAGAATACAAATGTAAACAAAGAATACAAATGTAAACAAAGAGCACAAATGTTAAGTGACTCAAACTGTAAACAAACTCTCAAAATGTAAACAAAGTCTACAAATGTAAACAGACTATAAATGAAAACACTCTAAATGCAAACAGACTAAAAATGTAAACAAAGACTATATATGTAAACAAAGACTGCAAACGTAAACAAACACTCTAAATGGAAACAAAAAATAAAAATGTAAACAAAGACTCTAAATGTAATAAAAAACTCTGGGTATAAACAAGGACTACAAATGTAAACTGACTCTAAATGTAAACAAAGGCTAAAAATGTAAACAAAGACTACAAATGTAAACAAAGGGACTAAATGTAAACACTTTAAATGTAAACAAAGAATACATATGTAAACAAAGAATTTAAATGTAAATAAAGACTACAAATGTAAACAAAGACCTTAAATATAAACAGACTCTAAATGAAAACAAAGACTAAAAATGTAAACAAAGACTACAAACGTAAACAAAGACTCTAAATGTAAAGAAGGTCTCTAAATGCAAACAAAGATTAAAAATGTAAACAAAGACTACAAATGTAAACAAAGACTGCAAATATAAACAGACTCTAAATGGAAACAGACTAGAAATGTAAACAAAAACTACATACGTAAACTAACACTCTAAATGTAAACAAAGACTACAAATGTTAACAAAACTAAAAGTAAACAAATACTACAAATATAAAGAACGACTACAAATGTAAACAAAACTAAATGTAAACAAATACTAGAAATATGAACAAAGACTCTAAATGTAACTAAAAACTCTTGGTGTAAACAAGGGCTCTAGGTGTAAGAAAGGACTACAAATGTAAACAAAGTCTCTAAATATAAACAAAGTCTAAATGTAAACAAAGACTACAAGTGTCAACAAAGACTACAAATGTAAACAAAAACTCTACATGTAAACAGTTTCTCTAAATGTAAACAGACTACAAATATAAACGGACTCTAAATGTAAACAAAGTCTAAAAATAAAAACAGACTCTAAATGTAAACAAAGTCAAAAATGTAAACAAAGACTACAAATGTAAACAAAGGCTCTAAATGTAAACAAACACGCTATATGTAAACAAAGACTACAAATGTAAACAAAGACACTAAATGGAACTCTAAATGTAAACAAAGAATAAAAATGTAAACAAAGACTATAAATGTTAAGAAAGTCTACAACTGTAAACAAAGACTACAAATGTAAACAAAGACACTAAACGTAAACAAAAACTACAAACGTAAACAGACTCTAAGTGTAAACAGACAACAAATGTAAACAAAGCCTCGTAATATAAACAAAGTATCTAAATGTAAGCAGAATACAAATGTAAACAAAGAGCACAAATGTTAAGTGACTCAAACTGTAAACAAACTCTCTAAATGTAAACAAAGTTTACAAATGTAAACAGACTAAAAATGAAAACAGACTCTAAATGCAAACAGACTAAAAATGTAAACAAAGACTACATATGTAAACAAAGACTGCAAACGTAAACAAAAACTCTAAATGGAAACAAATAATAAAAATGTAAACAAAGTCTCTAAATGGAAACAAATAATAAAAATGTAAACAAAGACTCTAAATGTAATAAAAAACTCTGGGTATAAACAAGGACTCTAGGTGTAAACAAGGACTACAAACGTAAACAGACTCTAAATGTAAACAAAGTCTAAAAATAAAAACAAAGACTCGAAATGTAAACAAAGGCTAAAAATGTAAACAAAGACTACAAATGTAAACAAAGGCTCTAAATGTAAACAAACACGCTATATGTAAACAAAGACTACAAATGTAAACAAAGACACTAAATGGAACTCTAAATGTAAACAAAGAATAAAAATGTAAACAAAGACTACAAATGTTAACAAAGACCTTAAATGTAAACAGACTCTTAATGAAAACAAAAACTAAAAATGTAAACAAAGACTCTAAATGTAAAGATGGTCTCTAAATGCAAACAAAGATTACAAATGTAAACAAAAACTACAAATGTAAACAAAGACTACAAATATAAACAAAAACTCTAAATGGAAACAGACTACAAATGTAAACAAAAACTACAAACGTAAACTAACACTCTAAATGTAAACAAAGACTACAAATGTAAACAAAGACTGCAAACGTAAACAAAGACTCTAAAAGTAAACAAATCATAAAAATGTAAACAAAGACTCAGAATGTAATAAAAAACTCTGGGTATAAACAAGGACTCTGGGTGTAAACAAGGACTACAAATGTAAACAGACTCTAAATGTAAACAAAGTCTAAAAATGAAAACAAAGACTCTAAATGTAAACAAAGGATAAAAATGTAAAAAAAGACTACAAATGTAAACAAAGGCTCTAAATGTAAACAAACACGCTATATGTAAACACAGACTACAAATGGAACTCTAAATGTAAACAAAAAATGAAAATGTAAACAGACTACAAATGTAAACAAAACTAAAAGTAAACAAATACTACAAATATAAAAATAGACTACAAATGTAAACAAAGACTATAAATGTTAAGAAAGTTTACAACTGTAAACAAAGACTACAAATGTAAACAAAGACACTAAACGTAAACAAAAACTACAAACGTAAACAGACTCTAAGTGTAAACAGAAAACAAATGTAAACAAAGCCTCGTAATATGAACAAAGTATCTAAATGTAAGCAGAATACAAATGTAAACAAAGAATACAAATGTAAACAAAGAGCACAAATGTTAAGTGACTCAAACTGTAAACAAACTCTCAAAATGTAAACAAAGTCTACAAATGTAAACAGACTATAAATGAAAACACTCTAAATGCAAACAGACTAAAAATGTAAACAAAGACTATATATGTAAACAAAGACTGCAAACGTAAACAAACACTCTAAATGGAAACAAAAAATAAAAATGTAAACAAAGACTCTAAATGTAATAAAAAACTCTGGGTATAAACAAGGACTACAAATGTAAACTGACTCTAAATGTAAACAAAGGCTAAAAATGTAAACAAAGACTACAAATGTAAACAAAGGGACTAAATGTAAACACTTTAAATGTAAACAAAGAATACATATGTAAACAAAGAATTTAAATGTAAATAAAGACTACAAATGTAAACAAAGACCTTAAATATAAACAGACTCTAAATGAAAACAAAGACTAAAAATGTAAACAAAGACTACAAACGTAAACAAAGACTCTAAATGTAAAGAAGGTCTCTAAATGCAAACAAAGATTAAAAATGTAAACAAAGACTACAAATGTAAACAAAGACTGCAAATATAAACAGACTCTAAATGGAAACAGACTAGAAATGTAAACAAAAACTACATACGTAAACTAACACTCTAAATGTAAACAAAGACTACAAATGTTAACAAAACTAAAAGTAAAAAAATACTACAAATATAAAGAACGACTACAAATGTAAACAAAACTAAATGTAAACAAATACTAGAAATATGAACAAAGACTCTAAATGTAACTAAAAACTCTTGGTGTAAACAAGGGCTCTAGGTGTAAGAAAGGACTACAAATGTAAACAAAGTCTCTAAATATAAACAAAGTCTAAATGTAAACAAAGACTACAAGTGTCAACAAAGACTACAAATGTAAACAAAAACTCTACATGTAAACAGTTTCTCTAAATGTAAACAGACTACAAATATAAACGGACTCTAAATGTAAACAAAGTCTAAAAATAAAAACAGACTCTAAATGTAAACAAAGTCAAAAATGTAAACAAAGACTACAAATGTAAACAAAGGCTCTAAATGTAAACAAACACGCTATATGTAAACAAAGACTACAAATGTAAACAAAGACACTAAATGGAACTCTAAATGTAAACAAAGAATAAAAATGTAAACAAAGACTACAAATGTAAACAAAGACCTTAAATGTAAACACACTCTTAATGAAAACAAAGACTAAAAATGTAAACAGACTCTAAATGTAAAGATGGTCTCTAAATGCAAACAAAGATTACAAATGTAAACAAAAACTACAAATGTAAACAAAGACTACAAATATAAACAAAAACTCTAAATGGAAACAGACTACAAATGTAAACAAAAACTACAAACGTAAACTAACACGTAAACTAAAGACTGCAAACGTAAACAAAGACTCTAAATGTAAACAAATAATAAAAATGTAAACAATAACTCTAAATGTAATAAAAAGCTCTGGGTATAAACAAGGACTCTAGGTGTAAACAAGGACTACAAATATAAACAGACTGTAAATGTAAACAAAGTCTAAAAATAAAAACAAAGACTCTAAATGTAAACAAAGGATAAAAACGTAAACAAAGTCTACAAATGTAAACAAAGGCTCTAAATGTAAACAAACACGCTATATGTAAACAAAGTCCCCAAATGGAACTCTAAATGTAAACAAAAAATGAAAATGTAAGCAGACTACAAATGTAAACAAAACTAAAAGTAAACAAATACTACAAATATAAACAACGACTACAAAAGTAAACAAAACTAAATGTAAACAAATACTAGAAATATAAACAGACTCTAAATGTAACCAAAAACTCTTGGTGTAAACAAGGACTCTTGGTGTAAAAAAGGACTACAAATGTAAGCAAAGTCTCTAAATATAAACAAAGTCTAAATGTAAACAAAGACTACAAGTGTCAACAAAGACTACAAATGTAAACAAAAACTCTACATGTAAACAGTCTCTCTAAATGTAAACAAAGACTACAAATATAAACGGACTCTAAATGTAAACAAAGTCTCTAAATTTAAACAAAGAATACAAATGTAAACAAAGACTAAAAATGTTAAGAAAGTTTACAACTGTAAACAAAGACTACAAATGTAAACAAAGATTCTAATTATAAACAAAGTACCTAAATTTAAGCAGTCTACAAATGTAAACAAAGAACACAAATGTAAACAAAGAGCACAAATGTTAAGTGACTCAAACTGCAAACAAACGTCAAACAAAGTCTAAATGTAAACAAAGACTACAAGTGTAAATAAAAACTCTACATGTAAACAATATCTCTAAATGTAAACAAAGACTAAAAATATAAACGGACTCTAAATGTAAACAAAGTCTCTAAATTTAAACAAAGAATGCAAATGTAAACAAAGACTATAAATGTTAAGAAAGTCTACAACTGTAAACAAAGACTACAAATGTAAACAAAGACACTAAACGTAAACAAAAACTACAAACGTAAACAGACTCTAAATGCAAACAGACTAAAAATGTAAACAAAGACTACATATGTAAACAAAGACTGCAAACGTAGACAAACACTCTAAATGGAAAAAAATAATAAAAATGTAAACAAAGACTCTAAATGTAATAAAAAACTCTGGGTATAAACAAGGACTACAAATGTAAACTGACTCTAAATATAAACAAAGTCTAAAAATAAAAACAGACTCTAAATGTAAAGAAAGGCTAAAAATGTAAACAAAGACTACAAATGTAAACAAAGGGACTAAATGTAAACACTTTAAATGTAAACAAAGAATACATATGTAAACAAAGAATTTAAATGTAAATAAAGACTACAAATGTAAACAAAGACTTTAAATGTAAACAGACTCTAAATGAAAACAAAGACTAAAAATGTAAACAAAGACTACAAACGTAAACAAAGACTGTAAATGTAAAGAAGGTCTCTAAATGCAAACAAAGATTAAAAATGTAAACAAAGACTACAAATGTAAACAAAGACTACAAATATAAACAGACTCTAAATGGAAACAGACTACAAATGTAAACAAAAACTACATACGTAAACTAACACTCTAAATGTAAACAAAGTCTACAAATGTTAAGAAAGTTTACAACTGTAAACAAAGACTACAAATGTAAACAAAGACACTAAACGTAAACAAAAACTACAAACGTAAACAGACTCTAAGTGTAAAGAGACAACAAATGTAAACAAAGCCTCTAAATATAAACAAAGTATCTAAACGTAAGCAGACTACAAATGTAAACAAAGAATACAAATGTAAACAAAGAGCACAAATGTTAAGTGACTCAAACTGTAAACAAACTGTCTAAATGTAAACAAAGTCTACAAATGTAAACAGTCTATAAATGAAAATAGACTCTAAATGCAAACAGACTAAAAACGTAAACAAAGTCTACAAATATAAAGACTCTAAATGGAAACAGACTACAAAAGTAAACAAAAACTATAAACGTAAACTAACACTCTATATGTAAACAGATTACAAATGTAAACAAAACTAAGTGAACAAATACTACAAATATAAACAACGACAACAAATGTAAACAAAACTAAATGTAAACAAATACTAGAAATATAAACAAAGACTCTAAATGTAACCAAAGACTGCAAACGTAAACAAAGTCTCTAAATGTAAACAAAAAATAAAAATGTAAACAAAGACTCTAAATGTAATAAAAAACTCTGGGTATAAACAAGGACTCTAGGTGTAAACAAGAACTACAAATTTAAACAGACTCTAAATGTAAACAAAGTCTAAAAATAAAAACAAAGACTCTAAATGTAAACAAAGGCTAAAAATGTAAACAAAGACTACAAATGTAAACAAAGACTACAAATGTAAACAAAGACCTTAAATGTAAACAGACTCTAAATAAAAATAAAGACTAAAAATGTAAACAAAGACTACAAACGTAAACAAAGACTCCAAATGAAAAGAAGTTCTCTAAATGCAAACAAAGATTACAAATGTAAACAAAAACTACAAATGTAAACAAAGGCTACAAATATAAACAAAAACTCTAAATGGAATGAGACTACAAATGCAAACAAAAACTACAAACGTAAGCTAACACACTAAATGTAAACAAAGACTACAAATGTAAACAAAGACTGCAAACGTAAACAAAGACTCTAAATGTAAACAAATAATAAAAATGTAAACAAAGACTCTAAATATAATAAAAAACTCTGGGTGTAAACAAGGACAACAAATGTAAACTGACTCTAAATGTAAACAAAGTCTAAAAATAAAAACAAAGACTCTAAATGTAAACAAAGGATAAAAATGTAAACAAAGACTACAAATGTAAACAAAGTCTCTAAATGTAAACAAACACGCTATATGTAAACAAAGACTACAAATGTAAACATAGACCCCAAATGGAACTCTAAATGTAAACAAAAAATGAAAATGTAAACAGACTACAAATGTAAACAAAACTAAAAGTAAACAAATACTACAAATATAAACAACGACTACAACTGTAAACAAAACTAAATGTAAACAAATACTAGAAATATAAACAAAGACTCTAAATGTAACCAAAAACTCTTGGTGTAAACAAGGACTCTAGGTGTAAAAAAGGACTACAAATGTAAACAAAGTCTCTAAATATAAACAAAGTCTAAATGTAAACAAAGACTACAAGTGTAAACAAAAACTCTACATGTAAACAATATCTCTAAATGTAAACAAAGACTAAAAATATAAACGGACTCTAAATGTAAAGAAAGTCTCTAAATTTAAACAAAGAATACAAATGTAAACAAAGACTATAAATTTTAAGAAAGTCTACAACTGTAAACAAAGACTACAAATGTAAACAAAGACACTAAACGTAAACAAAAACTACAAACGTAAACAGACTCTAAGTGTAAACAGACAACAAATGTAAACAAAGCCTCGTAATATAAACAAAGTATCTAAATGTAAGCAGAATACAAATGTAAACAAAGAATACAAATGTAAACAAAGAGCACAAATGTTAAGTGACTCAAACTGTAAACGAACTCTCTAAATGTAAACAAAGTTTACAAATGTAAACAGACTAAAAATGAAAACAGACTCTAAATGCAAACAAACTAAAAATGTAAACAAAGACTACATATGTAAACAAAGACTGCAAACGTAAACAAAAACTCTAAATGGAAACAAATAATAAAAATGTAAACAAAGACTCTAAATGTAATAAAAAAACTGGGTATAAACAAGGACTACAAATGTAAACTGACTCTAAATATAAACAAAGTATAAAAATAAAAACAGACTCTAAATGTAAACAAAGGCTAAAAATGTAAACAAAGACTACAAATGTAAACAAAGGGACTAAATGTAAACACTCTAAATGTAAACAAAGACTACATATGTAAACAAAGAATTTAAATGTAAATAAAGACTACAAATGTAAACAAAGACCTTAAATGTAAACAGACTCTAAATGAAAACAAAGACTAAAAATGTAAACAAAGACTTCAGACGTAAACAAAGACTCTAAATGAAAGAAGGTCTCTAAATGCAAACAAAGATTACAAATGTAAACAAAGACTACAAATATAAACAGACTCTAAATGGAAACAGACTACAAATGTAAACAAAAACTATAAACGTAAACTAACACTCTATATGTAAACGGATTACAAATGTAACAAAAACTAAAAGTGAACAAATACTACAAATATAAACAACGACAACAAATGTAAACAAAACTAAATGTAAACAAATACTAGAAATATAAACAAAGACTCTAAATGTAACCAAAAACTCTTGGTGTAAGGACTCAAACAAGGACTCTAGGTGTAAACAAGAACTACAAATGTAAACAGACTCTAAATGTAAACAAAGTCTAAAAATAAAAACAAAGACTCTAAATGTAAACAAAGGCTAAAAATGTAAACAAAGGCTCTAAATGTAAACAAACAAGCTATATGTAAACAAAGACTACAAATGTAAACAAAGACACTAAATGGAACTCTAAATGTAAACAAAGAATAAAATTGTAAACAAAGACTACAAATGTAAACAAAGACCTTAAATGTAAACAGACTCTAAATGAAAACAAAGACTAAAAATGTAAACAAAGACTACAAACGTAAACAAAGACTCCAAATGAAAAGAAGTTCTCTAAATGCAAACAAAGATTACAAATGTAAACAAAAACTACAAATGTAAACAAAGGCTACAAATATAAACAAAAACTCTAAATGGAAAGAGACTACAAATGCAAACAAAAACTACAAACGTAAGCTAACACTTTAAATGTAAACAAAGACTACAAATGTAAACAAAGACTGCAAACGTAAACAAAGACTCTAAATGTAAACAAATAATAAAAATGTAAACAAAGACTCTAAATATAATAAAAAACTCTGGGTGTAAACAAGGACAACAAATGTAAACTGACTCTAAATGTAAACAAAGTCTAAAAATAAAAACAAAGACTCTAAATGTAAACAAAGGATAAAAATGTAAACAAAGACTACAAATGTACACAAAGTCTCTAAATGTAAACAAACACGCTATATGTAAACAAAGACTACAAATGTAAACAAAGACCCCAAATGGAACTCTAAATGTAAACAAAAAATGAAAATGTAAACAGACTACAAATGTAAACAAAACTAAAAGTAAACAAATACTACAAATATAAACAACGACTACAAATGTAAACAAAACTAAATGTAAACAAATACTAGAAATATAAACAAAGACTCTAAATGTAACCAAAAACTCTTGGTGTAAACAAGGACTCTAGGTGTAAAAAAGGACTACAAATGTAAACAAAGTCTCTAAATATAAACAAAGTCTAAATGTAAACAAAGACTACAAGTGTCAACAAAGACTACAAATGTAAGAAAAACTCTACATGTAAACAGTCTCTCTAAATGTAAACAAAGGCTACAAATATAAACGGACTCTAAATGTAAACAAAGTCTCTAAATTTAAACAAAGAATACAAATGTAAACAAAGACTATAAATGTTAGGAAAATTTACAACTGTAAACAAAGACTACAAATGTAAACAAAGATTCTAATTATAAACAAAGTACCTAAATTTAAGCAGACTACAAATGTAAACAAAGAACACAAATGTAAACAAAGAGCACAAATGTTAAGTGACTCAAACTGCAAACAAACTCTCTAAATGTAAACAAAGTCTACAAATGTAGACGGACTATAAATGAAAACAGACTCTAAATGCAAACAGACTAAAAGTGTAAACAAAGACTACAAATATAAACAGACTCTAAATGGAAAAACAATACAAATGCAAACAAAAACTACAAACGTAAACCAACACTCTAAATGTAAACAAACACTACAAATGTAAACAAAACTAAAAGTAAACAAATGCTACAAATATAAACAAGTACTACAAATGTAAACAAAACTAAATGTAAACAAATACTAGAAATATAAACAAAGACTCTAAATGTAACCAAAGACTGCAAACGTAAACAAACACTCTAAATGGAAAAAAATAATAAAAATGTAAACAAAAACTCTAAATGTAATAAAAAACTCTGGGTATAAACAAGGACTACAAATGTAAACAGACTCTAAATACAAACAAAGTCTAAAAATAAAAACAAAGTCTCTAAATGTAAACAAAGGATAAAAATGTAAACAAAGACTACAAAAGTAAACAATGGGACTAAATGTAAACACTTTAAATGTAAACAAAAGCTACATATGTAAACAAAGAATTTAAATGTAAATAAAGACTACAAATGTAAACAAAGACCTTAAATGTAAACAGACTCTAAATGAAAACAAAGACTAAAAATGTAAACAAAGACTACAAGCGTAAACAAAGACTCTAATTGTAAAGAAGGCCTCTAAATGCAAACAAAGATTAAAAATGTAAACAAAGACTACAAATATAAACAGACTCTAAATGGAAACAGACTACAAATGTAAACAAAAACTACAAACGTAAACTAACACTCTAAATGTAAACAAAGACTACAAATGTTAACAAAACTAAAGGTAAACAAATACTACAAATATAAAGAACGACTACAAATGTAAACAAAACTAAATGTAAACAAATACTAGAAATATAAACAAAGACTCTAAATGTAACCAAAAACTCTTGGTGTAAACAAGGACTCTAGGTGTAAAAAAGGACTACAAATGTAAACAAAGTCTCTAAATATAAACAAAGTCTAAATGTAAACAAAGACTACAAGTGTCAACAAAGACTACAAATGTAAACAAAAACTCTACATGTAAACAGTCTCTCTAAATGTAAACAAAGACTACAAATATAAACGGACTCTAAATGTAAACAAAGTCTCTGAATTTATACAAAGAATACAAGTGTAAACAAAGACTATAAATGTTAAGAAAGTTTACAACTGTAAACAAAGACTACAAATGTAAACAAAGACACTAAACGTAAACAAAAACTACAAACGTAAACAGACTCTAAGTGTAAACAGACAACAAATGTAAACAAAGCCTCTAAATATAAACAAAGTATCTAAACGTAAGCAGACTACAAATGTAAACAAAGAATACAAATGTAAACAAAGACACTAAACTTAAACAAAAACTACAAACGTAAACAGACTCTAAGTGTAAACAGACAACAAATGTAAACAAAGCCTTTAAAAATAAACAAAGTATCTAAATGTAAGCAGACTACAAATGTAAACAAAGACACTAAATGTAACTCTAAATGTAAACAAAGTCACTAAATTCAAACAAAGAATACAAATGTAAACAAAAACTATAAATGTTACGAAAGTTTACAACTGTAAACAAAGACTACAAATGTAAACAAAGACACTAAACGTAAACAAAAACTACAAATGTAAACAGACTCTAAGTGTAAACTGACAACAAATGTAAACAAAGCCTCTAAATATAAACAAAGTACCTAAATGTAAGCAGACTACAAATGTAAACAAAGAATACAAATGTAAACAAAAAGCACAAATGTTAAGTGACTCAAACTGTAAACAAACTCTCGAAATGTAAACAAAGTCTACAAATGTAAATATTCTATAAATGAAAATAGACTCTAAATGCAAACAGGCTAAAAATGTATACAAAGACTACAAATATAAAGAATCTAAATGGAAACAGACTACAAATATAAACAAAAACTACAAACGTAAACTAACACTCTAAATGTAAACAAAGACTACAAATGTAAACAAAACTAACAGTAAACAAATACTAGAAATATAAACAAAGACTAAATGTAACCAGACTGCAAACGTAAACAAAGTCTCTAAATGGAAACAAATAATAAAAATGTAAACAAAGACTCTAAATGTAATAAAAAACTCTGGGTATAAACAAGGACTCTAGGTGTAAACAAGGACTACAAACGTAAACAGACTCTAAATGTAAACAAAGGCTAAAAATGTAAACAAAGACTACAAATGTAAACAAAGGCTCTAAATGTAAACAAACACGCTATATGTAAACAAAGACTACAAATGTAAACAAAGACACTAAATGGAACTCTAAATGTAAACAAAGAATAAAAATGTAAACAAAGACTACAAATGTAAACAAAGACCTTAAATGTAAACAGAATCTTAATGAAAACAAAGACTAAAAATGTAAACAAAGACTCTAAATGTAACCAAAAACTCTTGGTGTAAGGACTCAAACAAGGACTCTAGGTGTAAACAAGAACTACAAATGTAAACAGACTCTAAATGTAAACAAAGTCTAAAAATAAAAACAAAGAATCTAAATGTAAACAAAGGCTAAAAATGTAAACAAAGGCTCTAAATGTAAACAAACAAGCTATATGTAAACAAAGACTACAAATGTAAACAAAGACACTAAATGGAACTCTAAATGTAAACAAAGAATAAAAATGTAAACAAAGACTACAAATGTAAACAAAGACCTTAAATGTAAACAGACTCTAAATGAAAACAAAGACTAAAAATGTTAACAAAGACTACAAACGTAAACAAAGACTCCAAATGAAAAGAAGTTCTCTAAATGCAAACAAAGATTACAAATGTAAACAAAAACTACAAATGTAAACAAAGGCTACAAATATAAACAAAAACTCTAAATGGAAAGAGACTACAAATGCAAACAAAAACTACAAACGTAAGCTAACACTTTAAATGTAAACAAAGACTACAAATGTAAACAAAGACTGCAAACGTAAACAAAGACTCTAAATGTAAACAAATAATAAAAATGTAAACAAAGACTCTAAATATAATAAAAAACTCTGGGTGTAAACAAGGACAACAAATGTAAACTGACTCTAAATGTAAACAAAGTCTAAAAATAAAAACAAAGACTCTAAATGTAAACAAAGGATAAAAATGTAAACAAAGACTACAAATGTACACAAAGTCTCTAAATGTAAACAAACACGCTATATGTAAACAAAGACTACAAATGTAAACAAAGACCCCAAATGGAACTCTAAATGTAAACAAAAAATGAAAATGTAAACAGACTACAAATGTAAACAAAACTAAAAGTAAACAAATACTACAAATATAAACAACGACTACAAATGTAAACAAAACTAAATGTAAACAAATACTAGAAATATAAACAAAGACTCTAAATGTAACCAAAAACTCTTGGTGTAAACAAGGACTCTAGGTGTAAAAAAGGACTACAAATGTAAACAAAGTCTCTAAATAGAAACAAAGTCTAAATGTAAACAAAGACTACAAGTGTCAACAAAGACTACAAATGTAAACAGACTCTAAGTGTAAACTGACAACAAATGTAAACAAAGCCTCTAAATATAAACAAAGTACCTAAATGTAAGCAGACTACAAATGTAAACAAAGAATACAAATGTAAACAAAAAGCACAAATGTTAAGTGACTCAAACTGTAAACAAACTCTCGAAATGTAAACAAAGTCTACAAATGTAAATATTCTATAAATGAAAATAGACTCTAAATGCAAACAGGCTAAAAATGTATACAAAGACTACAAATATAAAGAATCTAAATGGAAACAGACTACAAATATAAACAAAAACTACAAACGTAAACTAACACTCTAAATGTAAACAAAGACTACAAATGTAAACAAAACTAACAGTAAACAAATACTAGAAATATAAACAAAGACTAAATGTAACCAGACTGCAAACGTAAACAAAGTCTCTAAATGGAAACAAATAATAAAAATGTAAACAAAGACTCTAAATGTAATAAAAAACTCTGGGTATAAACAAGGACTCTAGGTGTAAACAAGGACTACAAACGTAAACAGACTCTAAATGTAAACAAAGGCTAAAAATGTAAACAAAGACTACAAATGTAAACAAAGGCTCTAAATGTAAACAAACACGCTATATGTAAACAAAGACTACAAATGTAAACAAAGACACTAAATGGAACTCTAAATGTAAACAAAGAATAAAAATGTAAACAAAGACTACAAATGTAAACAAAGACCTTAAATGTAAACAGAATCTTAATGAAAACAAAGACTAAAAATGTAAACAAAGACTCTAAATGTAACCAAAAACTCTTGGTGTAAGGACTCAAACAAGGACTCTAGGTGTAAACAAGAACTACAAATGTAAACAGACTCTAAATGTAAACAAAGTCTAAAAATAAAAACAAAGAATCTAAATGTAAACAAAGGCTAAAAATGTAAACAAAGGCTCTAAATGTAAACAAACAAGCTATATGTAAACAAAGACTACAAATGTAAACAAAGACACTAAATGGAACTCTAAATGTAAACAAAGAATAAAAATGTAAACAAAGACTACAAATGTAAACAAAGACCTTAAATGTAAACAGACTCTAAATGAAAACAAAGACTAAAAATGTTAACAAAGACTACAAACGTAAACAAAGACTCCAAATGAAAAGAAGTTCTCTAAATGCAAACAAAGATTACAAATGTAAACAAAAACTACAAATGTAAACAAAGGCTACAAATATAAACAAAAACTCTAAATGGAAAGAGACTACAAATGCAAACAAAAACTACAAACGTAAGCTAACACTTTAAATGTAAACAAAGACTACAAATGTAAACAAAGACTGCAAACGTAAACAAAGACTCTAAATGTAAACAAATAATAAAAATGTAAACAAAGACTCTAAATATAATAAAAAACTCTGGGTGTAAACAAGGACAACAAATGTAAACTGACTCTAAATGTAAACAAAGTCTAAAAATAAAAACAAAGACTCTAAATGTAAACAAAGGATAAAAATGTAAACAAAGACTACAAATGTACACAAAGTCTCTAAATGTAAACAAACACGCTATATGTAAACAAAGACTACAAATGTAAACAAAGACCCCAAATGGAACTCTAAATGTAAACAAAAAATGAAAATGTAAACAGACTACAAATGTAAACAAAACTAAAAGTAAACAAATACTACAAATATAAACAACGACTACAAATGTAAACAAAACTAAATGTAAACAAATACTAGAAATATAAACAAAGACTCTAAATGTAACCAAAAACTCTTGGTGTAAACAAGGACTCTAGGTGTAAAAAAGGACTACAAATGTAAACAAAGTCTCTAAATAGAAACAAAGTCTAAATGTAAACAAAGACTAAAAATGTAATCAAAGACTACAAACGTAAACAAAGACTCTAAATGTAAAGAAGGTCTCTAAATGCAAACAAAGATTAAAAATGTAAACAAAGACTACAAATGTAAACAAAGACTACAAATATAAACAGACTCTAAATTGAAACAGACTACAAATGTAAACAAAAACTACAAACGTAAACTAACACTCTAAATGTAAACAAAGACTACAAATGTTAACAAAACTAAAAGTAAACAAATACTACAAATATAAAGAACGACTACAAATGTAAACAAAACTAAATGTAAACAAATACTAGAAATATAAACAAAGACTCTAAATGTAACCAAAAACTCTTGGTGTAAACAAGGACTCTAGGTGTAAAAAAGGACTACAAATGTAAACAAAGTCTCTAAATATAAACAAAGTCTAAATGTAAACAAAGACTACAAGTGTAAACAAAAACTCTACATGTAAACAATATCTCTAAATGTAAACAAAGACTAAAAATATAAACGGACTCTAAATGTAAACAAAGTCTCTAAATTTAAACAAAGAATACAAATGTAAACAAAGACTATAAATGTTAAGAAAGTCTACAACTGTAAACAAAGACTACAAATGTAAACAAAGACACTAAACGTAAACAAAAACTACAAACGTAAACAGACTCTAAGTGTAAACAGACAACAAATGTAAACAAAGCCTCGTAATATAAACAAAGTATCTAAATGTAAGCAGAATACAAATGTAAACAAAGAGCACAAATGTTAAGTGACTCAAACTGTAAACAAACTCTCTAAATGTAAACAAAGTTTACAAATGTAAACAGACTAAAAATGAAAACAGACTCTAAATGCAAACAGACTAAAAATGTAAACAAAGACTACATATGTAAACAAAGACTGCAAACGTAAACAAAAACTCTAAATGGAAACAAATAATAAAAATGTAAACAAAGTCTCTAAATGGAAACAAATAATAAAAATGTAAACAAAGACTCTAAATGTAATAAAAAACTCTGGGTATAAACAAGGACTCTAGGTGTAAACAAGGACTACAAACGTAAACAGACTCTAAATGTAAACAAAGTCTAAAAATAAAAACAAAGACTCGAAATGTAAACAAAGGCTAAAAATGTAAACAAAGACTACAAATGTAAACAAAGGCTCTAAATGTAAACAAACACGCTATATGTAAACAAAGACTACAAATGTAAACAAAGACACTAAATGGAACTCTAAATGTAAACAAAGAATAAAAATGTAAACAAAGACTACAAATGTTAACAAAGACCTTAAATGTAAACAGACTCTTAATGAAAACAAAAACTAAAAATGTAAACAAAGACTCTAAATGTAAAGATGGTCTCTAAATGCAAACAAAGATTACAAATGTAAACAAAAATTACAAATGTAAACAAAGACTACAAATATAAACAAAAACTCTAAATGGAAACAGACTACAAATGTAAACAAAAACTACAAACGTAAACTAACACTCTAAATGTAAACAAAGACTACAAATGTAAACAAAGACTGCAAACGTAAACAAAGACTCTAAAAGTAAACAAATCATAAAAATGTAAACAAAGACTCAGAATGTAATAAAAAACTCTGGGTATAAACAAGGACTCTGGGTGTAAACAAGGACTACAAATGTAAACAGACTCTAAATGTAAACAAAGTCTAAAAATGAAAACAAAGACTCTAAATGTAAACAAAGGATAAAAATGTAAAAAAAGACTACAAATGTAAACAAAGGCTCTAAATGTAAACAAACACGCTATATGTAAACACAGACTACAAATGGAACTCTAAATGTAAACAAAAAATGAAAATGTAAACAGACTACAAATGTAAACAAAACTAAAAGTAAACAAATACTACAAATATAAAAATAGACTACAAATGTAAACAAAGACTATAAATGTTAAGAAAGTTTACAACTGTAAACAAAGACTACAAATGTAAACAAAGACACTAAACGTAAACAAAAACTACAAACGTAAACAGACTCTAAGTGTAAACAGAAAACAAATGTAAACAAAGCCTCGTAATATGAACAAAGTATCTAAATGTAAGCAGAATACAAATGTAAACAAAGAATACAAATGTAAACAAAGAGCACAAATGTTAAGTGACTCAAACTGTAAACAAACTCTCAAAATGTAAACAAAGTCTACAAATGTAAACAGACTATAAATGAAAACACTCTAAATGCAAACAGACTAAAAATGTAAACAAAGACTATATATGTAAACAAAGACTGCAAACGTAAACAAACACTCTAAATGGAAACAAAAAATAAAAATGTAAACAAAGACTCTAAATGTAATAAAAAACTCTGGGTATAAACAAGGACTACAAATGTAAACTGACTCTAAATGTAAACAAAGGCTAAAAATGTAAACAAAGACTACAAATGTAAACAAAGGGACTAAATGTAAACACTTTAAATGTAAACAAAGAATACATATGTAAACAAAGAATTTAAATGTAAATAAAGACTACAAATGTAAACAAAGACCTTAAATATAAACAGACTCTAAATGAAAACAAAGACTAAAAATGTAAACAAAGACTACAAACGTAAACAAAGACTCTAAATGTAAAGAAGGTCTCTAAATGCAAACAAAGATTAAAAATGTAAACAAAGACTACAAATGTAAACAAAGACTGCAAATATAAACAGACTCTAAATGGAAACAGACTAGAAATGTAAACAAAAACTACATACGTAAACTAACACTCTAAATGTAAACAAAGACTACAAATGTTAACAAAACTAAAAGTAAACAAATACTACAAATATAAAGAACGACTACAAATGTAAACAAAACTAAATGTAAACAAATACTAGAAATATGAACAAAGACTCTAAATGTAACTAAAAACTCTTGGTGTAAACAAGGGCTCTAGGTGTAAGAAAGGACTACAAATGTAAACAAAGTCTCTAAATATAAACAAAGTCTAAATGTAAACAAAGACTACAAGTGTCAACAAAGACTACAAATGTAAACAAAAACTCTACATGTAAACAGTTTCTCTAAATGTAAACAGACTACAAATATAAACGGACTCTAAATGTAAACAAAGTCTAAAAATAAAAACAGACTCTAAATGTAAACAAAGTCAAAAATGTAAACAAAGACTACAAATGTAAACAAAGGCTCTAAATGTAAACAAACACGCTATATGTAAACAAAGACTACAAATGTAAACAAAGACACTAAATGGAACTCTAAATGTAAACAAAGAATAAAAATGTAAACAAAGACTATAAATGTTAAGAAAGTCTACAACTGTAAACAAAGACTACAAATGTAAACAAAGACACTAAACGTAAACAAAAACTACAAACGTAAACAGACTCTAAGTGTAAACAGACAACAAATGTAAACAAAGCCTCGTAATATAAACAAAGTATCTAAATGTAAGCAGAATACAAATGTAAACAAAGAGCACAAATGTTAAGTGACTCAAACTGTAAACAAACTCTCTAAATGTAAACAAAGTTTACAAATGTAAACAGACTAAAAATGAAAACAGACTCTAAATGCAAACAGACTAAAAATGTAAACAAAGACTACATATGTAAACAAAGACTGCAAACGTAAACAAAAACTCTAAATGGAAACAAATAATAAAAATGTAAACAAAGTCTCTAAATGGAAACAAATAATAAAAATGTAAACAAAGACTCTAAATGTAATAAAAAACTCTGGGTATAAACAAGGACTCTAGGTGTAAACAAGGACTACAAACGTAAACAGACTCTAAATGTAAACAAAGTCTAAAAATAAAAACAAAGACTCGAAATGTAAACAAAGGCTAAAAATGTAAACAAAGACTACAAATGTAAACAAAGGCTCTAAATGTAAACAAACACGCTATATGTAAACAAAGACTACAAATGTAAACAAAGACACTAAATGGAACTCTAAATGTAAACAAAGAATAAAAATGTAAACAAAGACTACAAATGTTAACAAAGACCTTAAATGTAAACAGACTCTTAATGAAAACAAAAACTAAAAATGTAAACAAAGACTCTAAATGTAAAGATGGTCTCTAAATGCAAACAAAGATTACAAATGTAAACAAAAACTACAAATGTAAACAAAGACTACAAATATAAACAAAAACTCTAAATGGAAACAGACTACAAATGTAAACAAAAACTACAAACGTAAACTAACACTCTAAATGTAAACAAAGACTACAAATGTAAACAAAGACTGCAAACGTAAACAAAGACTCTAAAAGTAAACAAATCATAAAAATGTAAACAAAGACTCAGAATGTAATAAAAAACTCTGGGTATAAACAAGGACTCTGGGTGTAAACAAGGACTACAAATGTAAACAGACTCTAAATGTAAACAAAGTCTAAAAATGAAAACAAAGACTCTAAATGTAAACAAAGGATAAAAATGTAAAAAAAGACTACAAATGTAAACAAAGGCTCTAAATGTAAACAAACACGCTATATGTAAACACAGACTACAAATGGAACTCTAAATGTAAACAAAAAATGAAAATGTAAACAGACTACAAATGTAAACAAAACTAAAAGTAAACAAATACTACAAATATAAAAATAGACTACAAATGTAAACAAAGACTATAAATGTTAAGAAAGTTTACAACTGTAAACAAAGACTACAAATGTAAACAAAGACACTAAACGTAAACAAAAACTACAAACGTAAACAGACTCTAAGTGTAAACAGAAAACAAATGTAAACAAAGCCTCGTAATATGAACAAAGTATCTAAATGTAAGCAGAATACAAATGTAAACAAAGAATACAAATGTAAACAAAGAGCACAAATGTTAAGTGACTCAAACTGTAAACAAACTCTCAAAATGTAAACAAAGTCTACAAATGTAAACAGACTATAAATGAAAACACTCTAAATGCAAACAGACTAAAAATGTAAACAAAGACTATATATGTAAACAAAGACTGCAAACGTAAACAAACACTCTAAATGGAAACAAAAAATAAAAATGTAAACAAAGACTCTAAATGTAATAAAAAACTCTGGGTATAAACAAGGACTACAAATGTAAACTGACTCTAAATGTAAACAAAGGCTAAAAATGTAAACAAAGACTACAAATGTAAACAAAGGGACTAAATGTAAACACTTTAAATGTAAACAAAGAATACATATGTAAACAAAGAATTTAAATGTAAATAAAGACTACAAATGTAAACAAAGACCTTAAATATAAACAGACTCTAAATGAAAACAAAGACTAAAAATGTAAACAAAGACTACAAACGTAAACAAAGACTCTAAATGTAAAGAAGGTCTCTAAATGCAAACAAAGATTAAAAATGTAAACAAAGACTACAAATGTAAACAAAGACTGCAAATATAAACAGACTCTAAATGGAAACAGACTAGAAATGTAAACAAAAACTACATACGTAAACTAACACTCTAAATGTAAACAAAGACTACAAATGTTAACAAAACTAAAAGTAAAAAAATACTACAAATATAAAGAACGACTACAAATGTAAACAAAACTAAATGTAAACAAATACTAGAAATATGAACAAAGACTCTAAATGTAACTAAAAACTCTTGGTGTAAACAAGGGCTCTAGGTGTAAGAAAGGACTACAAATGTAAACAAAGTCTCTAAATATAAACAAAGTCTAAATGTAAACAAAGACTACAAGTGTCAACAAAGACTACAAATGTAAACAAAAACTCTACATGTAAACAGTTTCTCTAAATGTAAACAGACTACAAATATAAACGGACTCTAAATGTAAACAAAGTCTAAAAATAAAAACAGACTCTAAATGTAAACAAAGTCAAAAATGTAAACAAAGACTACAAATGTAAACAAAGGCTCTAAATGTAAACAAACACGCTATATGTAAACAAAGACTACAAATGTAAACAAAGACACTAAATGGAACTCTAAATGTAAACAAAGAATAAAAATGTAAACAAAGACTACAAATGTAAACAAAGACCTTAAATGTAAACACACTCTTAATGAAAACAAAGACTAAAAATGTAAACAGACTCTAAATGTAAAGATGGTCTCTAAATGCAAACAAAGATTACAAATGTAAACAAAAACTACAAATGTAAACAAAGACTACAAATATAAACAAAAACTCTAAATGGAAACAGACTACAAATGTAAACAAAAACTACAAACGTAAACTAACACGTAAACTAAAGACTGCAAACGTAAACAAAGACTCTAAATGTAAACAAATAATAAAAATGTAAACAATAACTCTAAATGTAATAAAAAGCTCTGGGTATAAACAAGGACTCTAGGTGTAAACAAGGACTACAAATATAAACAGACTGTAAATGTAAACAAAGTCTAAAAATAAAAACAAAGACTCTAAATGTAAACAAAGGATAAAAACGTAAACAAAGTCTACAAATGTAAACAAAGGCTCTAAATGTAAACAAACACGCTATATGTAAACAAAGTCCCCAAATGGAACTCTAAATGTAAACAAAAAATGAAAATGTAAGCAGACTACAAATGTAAACAAAACTAAAAGTAAACAAATACTACAAATATAAACAACGACTACAAAAGTAAACAAAACTAAATGTAAACAAATACTAGAAATATAAACAGACTCTAAATGTAACCAAAAACTCTTGGTGTAAACAAGGACTCTTGGTGTAAAAAAGGACTACAAATGTAAGCAAAGTCTCTAAATATAAACAAAGTCTAAATGTAAACAAAGACTACAAGTGTCAACAAAGACTACAAATGTAAACAAAAACTCTACATGTAAACAGTCTCTCTAAATGTAAACAAAGACTACAAATATAAACGGACTCTAAATGTAAACAAAGTCTCTAAATTTAAACAAAGAATACAAATGTAAACAAAGACTAAAAATGTTAAGAAAGTTTACAACTGTAAACAAAGACTACAAATGTAAACAAAGATTCTAATTATAAACAAAGTACCTAAATTTAAGCAGTCTACAAATGTAAACAAAGAACACAAATGTAAACAAAGAGCACAAATGTTAAGTGACTCAAACTGCAAACAAACGTCAAACAAAGTCTAAATGTAAACAAAGACTACAAGTGTAAATAAAAACTCTACATGTAAACAATATCTCTAAATGTAAACAAAGACTAAAAATATAAACGGACTCTAAATGTAAACAAAGTCTCTAAATTTAAACAAAGAATGCAAATGTAAACAAAGACTATAAATGTTAAGAAAGTCTACAACTGTAAACAAAGACTACAAATGTAAACAAAGACACTAAACGTAAACAAAAACTACAAACGTAAACAGACTCTAAATGCAAACAGACTAAAAATGTAAACAAAGACTACATATGTAAACAAAGACTGCAAACGTAGACAAACACTCTAAATGGAAAAAAATAATAAAAATGTAAACAAAGACTCTAAATGTAATAAAAAACTCTGGGTATAAACAAGGACTACAAATGTAAACTGACTCTAAATATAAACAAAGTCTAAAAATAAAAACAGACTCTAAATGTAAAGAAAGGCTAAAAATGTAAACAAAGACTACAAATGTAAACAAAGGGACTAAATGTAAACACTTTAAATGTAAACAAAGAATACATATGTAAACAAAGAATTTAAATGTAAATAAAGACTACAAATGTAAACAAAGACTTTAAATGTAAACAGACTCTAAATGAAAACAAAGACTAAAAATGTAAACAAAGACTACAAACGTAAACAAAGACTGTAAATGTAAAGAAGGTCTCTAAATGCAAACAAAGATTAAAAATGTAAACAAAGACTACAAATGTAAACAAAGACTACAAATATAAACAGACTCTAAATGGAAACAGACTACAAATGTAAACAAAAACTACATACGTAAACTAACACTCTAAATGTAAACAAAGTCTACAAATGTTAAGAAAGTTTACAACTGTAAACAAAGACTACAAATGTAAACAAAGACACTAAACGTAAACAAAAACTACAAACGTAAACAGACTCTAAGTGTAAAGAGACAACAAATGTAAACAAAGCCTCTAAATATAAACAAAGTATCTAAACGTAAGCAGACTACAAATGTAAACAAAGAATACAAATGTAAACAAAGAGCACAAATGTTAAGTGACTCAAACTGTAAACAAACTGTCTAAATGTAAACAAAGTCTACAAATGTAAACAGTCTATAAATGAAAATAGACTCTAAATGCAAACAGACTAAAAACGTAAACAAAGTCTACAAATATAAAGACTCTAAATGGAAACAGACTACAAAAGTAAACAAAAACTATAAACGTAAACTAACACTCTATATGTAAACAGATTACAAATGTAAACAAAACTAAGTGAACAAATACTACAAATATAAACAACGACAACAAATGTAAACAAAACTAAATGTAAACAAATACTAGAAATATAAACAAAGACTCTAAATGTAACCAAAGACTGCAAACGTAAACAAAGTCTCTAAATGTAAACAAAAAATAAAAATGTAAACAAAGACTCTAAATGTAATAAAAAACTCTGGGTATAAACAAGGACTCTAGGTGTAAACAAGAACTACAAATTTAAACAGACTCTAAATGTAAACAAAGTCTAAAAATAAAAACAAAGACTCTAAATGTAAACAAAGGCTAAAAATGTAAACAAAGACTACAAATGTAAACAAAGACTACAAATGTAAACAAAGACCTTAAATGTAAACAGACTCTAAATAAAAATAAAGACTAAAAATGTAAACAAAGACTACAAACGTAAACAAAGACTCCAAATGAAAAGAAGTTCTCTAAATGCAAACAAAGATTACAAATGTAAACAAAAACTACAAATGTAAACAAAGGCTACAAATATAAACAAAAACTCTAAATGGAATGAGACTACAAATGCAAACAAAAACTACAAACGTAAGCTAACACACTAAATGTAAACAAAGACTACAAATGTAAACAAAGACTGCAAACGTAAACAAAGACTCTAAATGTAAACAAATAATAAAAATGTAAACAAAGACTCTAAATATAATAAAAAACTCTGGGTGTAAACAAGGACAACAAATGTAAACTGACTCTAAATGTAAACAAAGTCTAAAAATAAAAACAAAGACTCTAAATGTAAACAAAGGATAAAAATGTAAACAAAGACTACAAATGTAAACAAAGTCTCTAAATGTAAACAAACACGCTATATGTAAACAAAGACTACAAATGTAAACATAGACCCCAAATGGAACTCTAAATGTAAACAAAAAATGAAAATGTAAACAGACTACAAATGTAAACAAAACTAAAAGTAAACAAATACTACAAATATAAACAACGACTACAACTGTAAACAAAACTAAATGTAAACAAATACTAGAAATATAAACAAAGACTCTAAATGTAACCAAAAACTCTTGGTGTAAACAAGGACTCTAGGTGTAAAAAAGGACTACAAATGTAAACAAAGTCTCTAAATATAAACAAAGTCTAAATGTAAACAAAGACTACAAGTGTAAACAAAAACTCTACATGTAAACAATATCTCTAAATGTAAACAAAGACTAAAAATATAAACGGACTCTAAATGTAAAGAAAGTCTCTAAATTTAAACAAAGAATACAAATGTAAACAAAGACTATAAATTTTAAGAAAGTCTACAACTGTAAACAAAGACTACAAATGTAAACAAAGACACTAAACGTAAACAAAAACTACAAACGTAAACAGACTCTAAGTGTAAACAGACAACAAATGTAAACAAAGCCTCGTAATATAAACAAAGTATCTAAATGTAAGCAGAATACAAATGTAAACAAAGAATACAAATGTAAACAAAGAGCACAAATGTTAAGTGACTCAAACTGTAAACGAACTCTCTAAATGTAAACAAAGTTTACAAATGTAAACAGACTAAAAATGAAAACAGACTCTAAATGCAAACAAACTAAAAATGTAAACAAAGACTACATATGTAAACAAAGACTGCAAACGTAAACAAAAACTCTAAATGGAAACAAATAATAAAAATGTAAACAAAGACTCTAAATGTAATAAAAAAACTGGGTATAAACAAGGACTACAAATGTAAACTGACTCTAAATATAAACAAAGTATAAAAATAAAAACAGACTCTAAATGTAAACAAAGGCTAAAAATGTAAACAAAGACTACAAATGTAAACAAAGGGACTAAATGTAAACACTCTAAATGTAAACAAAGACTACATATGTAAACAAAGAATTTAAATGTAAATAAAGACTACAAATGTAAACAAAGACCTTAAATGTAAACAGACTCTAAATGAAAACAAAGACTAAAAATGTAAACAAAGACTTCAGACGTAAACAAAGACTCTAAATGAAAGAAGGTCTCTAAATGCAAACAAAGATTACAAATGTAAACAAAGACTACAAATATAAACAGACTCTAAATGGAAACAGACTACAAATGTAAACAAAAACTATAAACGTAAACTAACACTCTATATGTAAACGGATTACAAATGTAACAAAAACTAAAAGTGAACAAATACTACAAATATAAACAACGACAACAAATGTAAACAAAACTAAATGTAAACAAATACTAGAAATATAAACAAAGACTCTAAATGTAACCAAAAACTCTTGGTGTAAGGACTCAAACAAGGACTCTAGGTGTAAACAAGAACTACAAATGTAAACAGACTCTAAATGTAAACAAAGTCTAAAAATAAAAACAAAGACTCTAAATGTAAACAAAGGCTAAAAATGTAAACAAAGGCTCTAAATGTAAACAAACAAGCTATATGTAAACAAAGACTACAAATGTAAACAAAGACACTAAATGGAACTCTAAATGTAAACAAAGAATAAAATTGTAAACAAAGACTACAAATGTAAACAAAGACCTTAAATGTAAACAGACTCTAAATGAAAACAAAGACTAAAAATGTAAACAAAGACTACAAACGTAAACAAAGACTCCAAATGAAAAGAAGTTCTCTAAATGCAAACAAAGATTACAAATGTAAACAAAAACTACAAATGTAAACAAAGGCTACAAATATAAACAAAAACTCTAAATGGAAAGAGACTACAAATGCAAACAAAAACTACAAACGTAAGCTAACACTTTAAATGTAAACAAAGACTACAAATGTAAACAAAGACTGCAAACGTAAACAAAGACTCTAAATGTAAACAAATAATAAAAATGTAAACAAAGACTCTAAATATAATAAAAAACTCTGGGTGTAAACAAGGACAACAAATGTAAACTGACTCTAAATGTAAACAAAGTCTAAAAATAAAAACAAAGACTCTAAATGTAAACAAAGGATAAAAATGTAAACAAAGACTACAAATGTACACAAAGTCTCTAAATGTAAACAAACACGCTATATGTAAACAAAGACTACAAATGTAAACAAAGACCCCAAATGGAACTCTAAATGTAAACAAAAAATGAAAATGTAAACAGACTACAAATGTAAACAAAACTAAAAGTAAACAAATACTACAAATATAAACAACGACTACAAATGTAAACAAAACTAAATGTAAACAAATACTAGAAATATAAACAAAGACTCTAAATGTAACCAAAAACTCTTGGTGTAAACAAGGACTCTAGGTGTAAAAAAGGACTACAAATGTAAACAAAGTCTCTAAATATAAACAAAGTCTAAATGTAAACAAAGACTACAAGTGTCAACAAAGACTACAAATGTAAGAAAAACTCTACATGTAAACAGTCTCTCTAAATGTAAACAAAGGCTACAAATATAAACGGACTCTAAATGTAAACAAAGTCTCTAAATTTAAACAAAGAATACAAATGTAAACAAAGACTATAAATGTTAGGAAAATTTACAACTGTAAACAAAGACTACAAATGTAAACAAAGATTCTAATTATAAACAAAGTACCTAAATTTAAGCAGACTACAAATGTAAACAAAGAACACAAATGTAAACAAAGAGCACAAATGTTAAGTGACTCAAACTGCAAACAAACTCTCTAAATGTAAACAAAGTCTACAAATGTAGACGGACTATAAATGAAAACAGACTCTAAATGCAAACAGACTAAAAGTGTAAACAAAGACTACAAATATAAACAGACTCTAAATGGAAAAACAATACAAATGCAAACAAAAACTACAAACGTAAACCAACACTCTAAATGTAAACAAACACTACAAATGTAAACAAAACTAAAAGTAAACAAATGCTACAAATATAAACAAGTACTACAAATGTAAACAAAACTAAATGTAAACAAATACTAGAAATATAAACAAAGACTCTAAATGTAACCAAAGACTGCAAACGTAAACAAACACTCTAAATGGAAAAAAATAATAAAAATGTAAACAAAAACTCTAAATGTAATAAAAAACTCTGGGTATAAACAAGGACTACAAATGTAAACAGACTCTAAATACAAACAAAGTCTAAAAATAAAAACAAAGTCTCTAAATGTAAACAAAGGATAAAAATGTAAACAAAGACTACAAAAGTAAACAATGGGACTAAATGTAAACACTTTAAATGTAAACAAAAGCTACATATGTAAACAAAGAATTTAAATGTAAATAAAGACTACAAATGTAAACAAAGACCTTAAATGTAAACAGACTCTAAATGAAAACAAAGACTAAAAATGTAAACAAAGACTACAAGCGTAAACAAAGACTCTAAATGTAAAGAAGGCCTCTAAATGCAAACAAAGATTAAAAATGTAAACAAAGACTACAAATATAAACAGACTCTAAATGGAAACAGACTACAAATGTAAACAAAAACTACAAACGTAAACTAACACTCTAAATGTAAACAAAGACTACAAATGTTAACAAAACTAAAGGTAAACAAATACTACAAATATAAAGAACGACTACAAATGTAAACAAAACTAAATGTAAACAAATACTAGAAATATAAACAAAGACTCTAAATGTAACCAAAAACTCTTGGTGTAAACAAGGACTCTAGGTGTAAAAAAGGACTACAAATGTAAACAAAGTCTCTAAATATAAACAAAGTCTAAATGTAAACAAAGACTACAAGTGTCAACAAAGACTACAAATGTAAACAAAAACTCTACATGTAAACAGTCTCTCTAAATGTAAACAAAGACTACAAATATAAACGGACTCTAAATGTAAACAAAGTCTCTGAATTTATACAAAGAATACAAGTGTAAACAAAGACTATAAATGTTAAGAAAGTTTACAACTGTAAACAAAGACTACAAATGTAAACAAAGACACTAAACGTAAACAAAAACTACAAACGTAAACAGACTCTAAGTGTAAACAGACAACAAATGTAAACAAAGCCTCTAAATATAAACAAAGTATCTAAACGTAAGCAGACTACAAATGTAAACAAAGAATACAAATGTAAACAAAGACACTAAACTTAAACAAAAACTACAAACGTAAACAGACTCTAAGTGTAAACAGACAACAAATGTAAACAAAGCCTTTAAAAATAAACAAAGTATCTAAATGTAAGCAGACTACAAATGTAAACAAAGACACTAAATGTAACTCTAAATGTAAACAAAGTCACTAAATTCAAACAAAGAATACAAATGTAAACAAAAACTATAAATGTTACGAAAGTTTACAACTGTAAACAAAGACTACAAATGTAAACAAAGACACTAAACGTAAACAAAAACTACAAATGTAAACAGACTCTAAGTGTAAACTGACAACAAATGTAAACAAAGCCTCTAAATATAAACAAAGTACCTAAATGTAAGCAGACTACAAATGTAAACAAAGAATACAAATGTAAACAAAAAGCACAAATGTTAAGTGACTCAAACTGTAAACAAACTCTCGAAATGTAAACAAAGTCTACAAATGTAAATATTCTATAAATGAAAATAGACTCTAAATGCAAACAGGCTAAAAATGTATACAAAGACTACAAATATAAAGAATCTAAATGGAAACAGACTACAAATATAAACAAAAACTACAAACGTAAACTAACACTCTAAATGTAAACAAAGACTACAAATGTAAACAAAACTAACAGTAAACAAATACTAGAAATATAAACAAAGACTAAATGTAACCAGACTGCAAACGTAAACAAAGTCTCTAAATGGAAACAAATAATAAAAATGTAAACAAAGACTCTAAATGTAATAAAAAACTCTGGGTATAAACAAGGACTCTAGGTGTAAACAAGGACTACAAACGTAAACAGACTCTAAATGTAAACAAAGGCTAAAAATGTAAACAAAGACTACAAATGTAAACAAAGGCTCTAAATGTAAACAAACACGCTATATGTAAACAAAGACTACAAATGTAAACAAAGACACTAAATGGAACTCTAAATGTAAACAAAGAATAAAAATGTAAACAAAGACTACAAATGTAAACAAAGACCTTAAATGTAAACAGAATCTTAATGAAAACAAAGACTAAAAATGTAAACAAAGACTCTAAATGTAACCAAAAACTCTTGGTGTAAGGACTCAAACAAGGACTCTAGGTGTAAACAAGAACTACAAATGTAAACAGACTCTAAATGTAAACAAAGTCTAAAAATAAAAACAAAGAATCTAAATGTAAACAAAGGCTAAAAATGTAAACAAAGGCTCTAAATGTAAACAAACAAGCTATATGTAAACAAAGACTACAAATGTAAACAAAGACACTAAATGGAACTCTAAATGTAAACAAAGAATAAAAATGTAAACAAAGACTACAAATGTAAACAAAGACCTTAAATGTAAACAGACTCTAAATGAAAACAAAGACTAAAAATGTTAACAAAGACTACAAACGTAAACAAAGACTCCAAATGAAAAGAAGTTCTCTAAATGCAAACAAAGATTACAAATGTAAACAAAAACTACAAATGTAAACAAAGGCTACAAATATAAACAAAAACTCTAAATGGAAAGAGACTACAAATGCAAACAAAAACTACAAACGTAAGCTAACACTTTAAATGTAAACAAAGACTACAAATGTAAACAAAGACTGCAAACGTAAACAAAGACTCTAAATGTAAACAAATAATAAAAATGTAAACAAAGACTCTAAATATAATAAAAAACTCTGGGTGTAAACAAGGACAACAAATGTAAACTGACTCTAAATGTAAACAAAGTCTAAAAATAAAAACAAAGACTCTAAATGTAAACAAAGGATAAAAATGTAAACAAAGACTACAAATGTACACAAAGTCTCTAAATGTAAACAAACACGCTATATGTAAACAAAGACTACAAATGTAAACAAAGACCCCAAATGGAACTCTAAATGTAAACAAAAAATGAAAATGTAAACAGACTACAAATGTAAACAAAACTAAAAGTAAACAAATACTACAAATATAAACAACGACTACAAATGTAAACAAAACTAAATGTAAACAAATACTAGAAATATAAACAAAGACTCTAAATGTAACCAAAAACTCTTGGTGTAAACAAGGACTCTAGGTGTAAAAAAGGACTACAAATGTAAACAAAGTCTCTAAATAGAAACAAAGTCTAAATGTAAACAAAGACTACAAGTGTCAACAAAGACTACAAATGTAAACAGACTCTAAGTGTAAACTGACAACAAATGTAAACAAAGCCTCTAAATATAAACAAAGTACCTAAATGTAAGCAGACTACAAATGTAAACAAAGAATACAAATGTAAACAAAAAGCACAAATGTTAAGTGACTCAAACTGTAAACAAACTCTCGAAATGTAAACAAAGTCTACAAATGTAAATATTCTATAAATGAAAATAGACTCTAAATGCAAACAGGCTAAAAATGTATACAAAGACTACAAATATAAAGAATCTAAATGGAAACAGACTACAAATATAAACAAAAACTACAAACGTAAACTAACACTCTAAATGTAAACAAAGACTACAAATGTAAACAAAACTAACAGTAAACAAATACTAGAAATATAAACAAAGACTAAATGTAACCAGACTGCAAACGTAAACAAAGTCTCTAAATGGAAACAAATAATAAAAATGTAAACAAAGACTCTAAATGTAATAAAAAACTCTGGGTATAAACAAGGACTCTAGGTGTAAACAAGGACTACAAACGTAAACAGACTCTAAATGTAAACAAAGGCTAAAAATGTAAACAAAGACTACAAATGTAAACAAAGGCTCTAAATGTAAACAAACACGCTATATGTAAACAAAGACTACAAATGTAAACAAAGACACTAAATGGAACTCTAAATGTAAACAAAGAATAAAAATGTAAACAAAGACTACAAATGTAAACAAAGACCTTAAATGTAAACAGAATCTTAATGAAAACAAAGACTAAAAATGTAAACAAAGACTCTAAATGTAACCAAAAACTCTTGGTGTAAGGACTCAAACAAGGACTCTAGGTGTAAACAAGAACTACAAATGTAAACAGACTCTAAATGTAAACAAAGTCTAAAAATAAAAACAAAGAATCTAAATGTAAACAAAGGCTAAAAATGTAAACAAAGGCTCTAAATGTAAACAAACAAGCTATATGTAAACAAAGACTACAAATGTAAACAAAGACACTAAATGGAACTCTAAATGTAAACAAAGAATAAAAATGTAAACAAAGACTACAAATGTAAACAAAGACCTTAAATGTAAACAGACTCTAAATGAAAACAAAGACTAAAAATGTTAACAAAGACTACAAACGTAAACAAAGACTCCAAATGAAAAGAAGTTCTCTAAATGCAAACAAAGATTACAAATGTAAACAAAAACTACAAATGTAAACAAAGGCTACAAATATAAACAAAAACTCTAAATGGAAAGAGACTACAAATGCAAACAAAAACTACAAACGTAAGCTAACACTTTAAATGTAAACAAAGACTACAAATGTAAACAAAGACTGCAAACGTAAACAAAGACTCTAAATGTAAACAAATAATAAAAATGTAAACAAAGACTCTAAATATAATAAAAAACTCTGGGTGTAAACAAGGACAACAAATGTAAACTGACTCTAAATGTAAACAAAGTCTAAAAATAAAAACAAAGACTCTAAATGTAAACAAAGGATAAAAATGTAAACAAAGACTACAAATGTACACAAAGTCTCTAAATGTAAACAAACACGCTATATGTAAACAAAGACTACAAATGTAAACAAAGACCCCAAATGGAACTCTAAATGTAAACAAAAAATGAAAATGTAAACAGACTACAAATGTAAACAAAACTAAAAGTAAACAAATACTACAAATATAAACAACGACTACAAATGTAAACAAAACTAAATGTAAACAAATACTAGAAATATAAACAAAGACTCTAAATGTAACCAAAAACTCTTGGTGTAAACAAGGACTCTAGGTGTAAAAAAGGACTACAAATGTAAACAAAGTCTCTAAATAGAAACAAAGTCTAAATGTAAACAAAGACTACAAGTGTCAACAAAGACTACAAATGTAAACAAAAACTCTACATGTAAACAGTCTCTCTAAATGTAAACAAAGACTACAAATATAAACGGACTCTAAATGTAAACAAAGTCTCTAAATTTAAACAAAGAATACAAATGTAAACAAAGACTATAAATGTTAAGAAAGTTTACAACTGTAAACAAAGACTACAAATGAAAACAAAGCCTCTAATTATAAACAAAGTACCTAAATTTAAGCAGACTACAAATGTAAACAAAGAACACAAATGTAAACAAAGAGCACAAATGTTAAGTGACTCAAACTGCAAACAAACTCTCTAAATGTAAACAAAGTCTACAAATGTAGACGGACTATAAATGAAAACAGACTCTAAATGCAAACAGACTAAAAGTGTAAACAATTACTACAAATATAAACAGACTCTAAATGGAAAAACAATACAAATGCAAACAAAAACTACAAACGTAAACCAACACTCTAAATGTAAACAAACACTACAAATGTAAACAAAACTAAAAGTAAACAAATACTACAAATATAAACAAGTACTACAAATGTAAACAAAACTAAATGTAAACAAATACTAGAAATATAAACAAAGACTCTAAATGTAACAAAAGACTGCAAACGTAAACAAACACTCTAAATGGAAAAAAATAATAAAAATGTAAACAAAAACTCTAAATGTAATAAAAAACTCTGGGTATAAACAAGGACTACAAATGTAAACAGACTCTAAATACAAACAAAGTCTAAAAATAAAAACAAAGTCTCTAAATGTAAACAAAGGCTAAAAATGTAAACAAAGACTACAAATGTAAACAAAGGGACTAAATGTAAACACTTTAAATGTAAACAAAAGCTACATATGTAAACAAAGAATTTAAATGTAAATAAAGACTACAAATGTAAACAAAGACCTTAAATGTAAACAGACTCTAAATGAAAACAAAGACTAAAAATGTAAACAAAGACTACAAGCGTAAACAAAGACTCTAAATGTAAAGAAGGTCTCTAAATGCAAACAAAGATTAAAAATGTAAACAAAGACTACAAATATAAACAGACTCTAAATGGAAACAGACTACAAATGTAAACAAAAACTACAAACGTAAACTAACACTCTAAATGTAAACAAAGACTACAAATGTTAACAAAACTAAAGGTAAACAAATACTACAAATATAAAGAACGACTACAAATGTAAACAAAACTAAATGTAAACAAATACTAGAAATATAAACAAAGACTCTAAATGTAACCAAAAACTCTTGGTGTAAACAAGGACTCTAGGTGTAAAAAAGGACTACAAATGTAAACAAAGTCTCTAAATATAAACAAAGTCTAAATGTAAACAAAGACTACAAGTGTCAACAAAGACTACAAATGTAAACAAAAACTCTACATGTAAACAGTCTCTCTAAATATAAACAAAGAATACAAATATAAACGGACTCTAAATGTAAACAAAGTCTCTGAATTTATACAAAGAATACAAGTGTAAACAAAGACTATAAATGTTAAGAAAGTTTACAACTGTAAACAAAGACTACAAATGTAAACAAAGACACTAAACGTAAACAAAACCTACAAACGTAAACAGACTCTAAGTGTAAACAGACAACAAATGTAAACAAAGCCTCTAAATATAAACAAAGTATCTAAACGTAAGCAGACTACAAATGTAAACAAAGAATACAAATGTAAACAAAGACACTAAACTTAAACAAAAACTACAAACGTAAACAGACTCTAAGTGTAAACAGACAACAAATGTAAACAAAGCCTTTAAAAATAAACAAAGTATCTAAATGTAAGCAGACTACAAATGTAAACAAAGACACTAAATGTAACTCTAAATGTAAACAAAGTCACTAAATTTAAACAAAGAATACAAATGTAAACAAAAACTATAAATGTTACGAAAGTTTACAACTGTAAACAAAGACTACAAATGTAAACAAAGACACTAAACGTAAACAAAAACTACAAATGTAAACAGACTCTAAGTGTAAACTGACAACAAATGTAAACAAAGCCTCTAAATATAAACAAAGTACCTAAATGTAAGCAGACTACAAATGTAAACAAAGAATACAAATGTAAACAAAGACACTAAACGTAAACAAAAACTACAAACGTAAACAGACTCTAAGTGTAAACAGACAACAAATGTAAACAAAGCCTTTAAATATAAACAATGTATCTAAATGTAAGCAGACTACAAATGTAAACAAAGAATACAAATGTAAACAAAAAGCACAAATGTTAAGTGACTCAAACTGTAAACAAACTCTCGAAATGTAAACAAAGTCTACAAATGTAAATATTCTATAAATGAAAATAGACTCTAAATGCAAAGAGGCTAAAAATGTAAACAAAGACTACAAATATCAAGAATCTAAATGGAAACAGACTACAAATATAAACAAAAGCTACAAACGTAAACTAACACTCTAAATGTAAACAAAGACTACAAATGTAAACAAAACTAAAAGTAAACAAATACTAGAAATATAAACAAAGACTAAATGTAACCAGACTGCAAACGTAAACAAAGTCTCTAAATGGAAACAAATAATAAAAATGTAAACAAAGACTCTAAATGTAATAAAAAACTCTGGGTATAAACAAGGACTCTAGGTGTAAACAAGGACTACAAACGTAAACAGACTCTGAATGTAAACAAAGGCTAAAAATGTAAACAAAGACTACAAATGTAAACAAAGGCTCTAAATGTAAACAAACACGCTATATGTAAACAAAGACAAAAAATGTAAACAAAGACACTAAATGGAACTCTAAATGTAAACAAAGAATAAAAATGTAAACAAAGACTACAAATGTAAACAAAGACCTTAAATGTAAACAGAATCTTAATGAAAACAAAGACTAAAAATGTAAACAAAGACTCTAAATGTAAAGATGGTCTCTAAATGCAAACAAAGATTACAAATGTAAACAAAAACTACAAATGTAAACAAAGACTACAAATATAAACAAAAACTCTAAATGGAAATAGACTACAAATGTAAACAAAGACTACATATGTAAACAAAGACTGCAAACGTAAACAAAAACTCTAAATGGAAAGAAATAATAAAAATGTAAACAAAGACTCTAAATGTAATAAAAAACTCTGGGTATAAACAAGGACTCTAGGTGTAAACAAGGACTACAAATGTAAGCAGACTCTAAATGTAAACAAAGTCTAAAAATAAAAACAAAGACTCTAAATGTAAACAAAGGATAAAAATGTAAACAAAGACTACAAATGTAAACAAAGTCTCTAAATGTAAACAAACACGCTATATGTAAACAAAGACTACAAATGTAAACAAAGACCCCAAATGGAACTCTAAATCTAAACAAAAAATAAAAATGTAAACAGACTACAAATGTAAACAAAACTAAAAGTAAACAAATACTACAAATATAAACAACGACTACAAATGTAAACAAAACTAAATGTAAACAAATACTACAAATATAAACAAAGACTCTAAATGTAACCAAAAACTCTTGGTGTAAACAAGGACTCTAGGTGTAAAAAAGGACTAGAAATGTAAACAAAGTCTCTAAATATAAACAGTCTCTCTAAATGTAAACAAAGACTACAAATATAAACGGACTCTAAATGTAAAGAAAGTCTCTAAATTTAAACAAAGAATACAAATGTAGACAAAGACTATAAATGTGAAGAAAGTTTACAACTGTAAACAAAGACTACAAATGTAAACAAAGACACTAAACGTAAACAAAAACTACAAACGTAAACAGACTCTAAGTGTAAACAGACAACAAATGTAAACAAAGCCTCTAAATATAAACAAAGTATCTAAATGTAAGCAGACTACAAATGTAAACAAAGAATACAAATGTAAACAAAGAATACAAATGTAAACAAAGACACTAAACGTAAACAAAAACTACAAACGTAAACAGACTCTAAGTGTAAACAGACAACAAATGTAAACAAAGCCTTTAAATATAAACAATGTATCTAAATGTAAGCAGACTACAAATGTAAACAAAGAATACAAATGTAAACAAAAAGCACAAATGTTAAGTGACTCAAACTGTAAACAAACTCTCGAAATGTAAACAAAGTCTACAAATGTAAACATTCTATAAATGAAAATAGACTCTAAATGCAAACAGACTAAAAATGTAAACAAAGACTACAAATATAAAGAGTCTAAATGGAAACAGACTACAAATGTAAACAAAAACTACAAACGTAAACTAACACTCTAAATGTAAACAAAGACTACAAATGTAAACAAACTAAAAGTAAACAAATACTACAAATATAAACAATGACTACAAATGTAAACAAAACTAAATGTAAACAAATACTAGAATTATAAACAAAGACTCTAAATGTAACCAAAGACTGCAAACGAAAACAGTCTCTAAACGGAAACAAATAATAAAAATGTAAACAAAGTCTCTAAATGTAATAAAAAACTCTGGATATAAACATGGACTATAGGTGTAAACAAGGACTACAAACGTAAACAGACTCTAAATGTAAACAAAGGCTAAAAATGTAAACAAAGACTACAAATGTAAACAAAGACACTAAATGTAAACAGAATCTTAATGAAAACAAAGACTAAAAATGTAAACAAAGACTCTAAATGTAAAGATGGTCTCTAAATGCAAACAAAGATTACAAATGTAAACAAAAACTACAAATGTAAACAAAGACTACAAATATAAACAAAAACTCTAAATGGAAACAGACTACAAATGTAAACAAATACTACATATGTAAACAAAGACAGCAAACGTAAACAAAAACTCTAAATGGAAACAAATAATAAAAATGTAAACAAAGACTCTAAATGTAATAAAAAACTCTGGGTATAAACAAGGACTACAAATGTAAACTGACTCTAAATATAAACAAAGTCTAAAAATAAAAACAGACTCTAAATGTAAACAAAGGCTAAAAATGTAAACAAAGACTACAAATGTAAACAAAGGGACTAAATGTAAACACTCTAAATGTAAACAAAGACTACATATGTAAACAAAGAATTTAAATGTAAATAAAGACTACAAATGTAAACAAAGACCTTAAATGTAAACAGACTCTAAATGAAAACAGTCTACAAATGTAAACATTCTATAAATGAAAATAGACTCTAAATGCAAACAGACTAAAAATGTAAACAAAGACTACAAATATAAAGAATCTAAATGGAAACAGACTACAAATGTAAACAAAAACTACAAACGTAAACTAACACTCTAAATGTAAACAAAGACTACAAATGTAAACAAAACTAAAAGTAAACAAATACTACAAATATAAACAATGACTACAAATGTAAACAAAACTAAATGTAAACAAATACTAGAAATATAAACAAAGACTCTAAATGTAACCAAAGACTGCAAACGTAAACAAAGTCTCTAAATGGAAACAAATAATAAAAATGTAAACAAAGACTCTAAATGTAATAAAAAACTCTGGGTATAAACATGGACTCTAGGTGTAAACAAGGACTACAAACGTAAACAGACTCTAAATGTAAACAAAGGCTAAAAATGTAAACAAAGACTACAAATGTAAACAAAGGCTATAAATGTAAAGAAGGTCTCTGAATGCAAACAAAGATTAAAAATGTAAACAAAGACTACAAATGTAAACAAAGACTACAAATATAAACAGACTCTAAATGGAAACAGACTACAAATGTTAACAAAACTAAAAGTAAAAAATACTACAAATATAAAGAACGACTACAAATGTAACCAAAACTAAATGTAAACAAATACTAGAAATATAAACAAAGACTCTAAATGTAACCAAAAACTCTTGGTGTAAACAAGGACTCTAGGTGTAAGAAAGGACTACAAATGTAAACAAAGTCTCTAAATATAAACAAAGTCTAAATGTAAACAAAGACTACAAGTGTCAACAAAGACTACAAATGTAAACAAAAACTCTACATGTAAACAGTCTCTCTAAATGTAAACAGACTACAAATATAAACGGACTCTAAATGTAAACAAAGTCTCTAAATTTAAACAAAGAATACAAATGTAAACAAAGACTATAAATGTTAAGAAAGTTTACAACTGTAAACAAAGACTACAAATGTAAACAAAGACACTAAAGGTAAACAAAAACTACAAACGTAAACAGACTCTAAGTGTAAACAGACAACAAATGTAAACAAAGCCTCTAAATATAAACAAAGTATCTAAACGTAAGCAGACTACAAATGTAAACAAAGAATACAAATGTAAACAAAGAGCACAAATATTAAGTGACTCAAACTGTAAACAAACTGTCTAAATGTAAACAAAGTCTACAAATGTAAACAGTCTATAAATGAAAATAGACTCTAAATGCAAACAGACTAAAAATGTAAACAAAGTCTACAAATATAAAGACTCTAAATGGAAACAGACTACAAATGTAAACAAAAACTACAAACGTAAACTAACACTCTAAATGTAAACAAAGACTACAAATGTAAACAAAACTAAAAGTAAGCAAATACTACAAATATAAACAATGACTACAAATGTAAACAAAACTAAATGTAAACAATACTAGAAATATAAACAAAGACTCTAAATGTAACCAAAGACTGCAAACGTAAACAAAGTCTCTAAATGGAAACAAATAATAAAAATGTAAACAAAGACTCTAAATGTAAACAAACACGCTATATGTAAACAAAGACTACAAATGTAAACAAAGACACTGAATGGAACTCTAAATGTAAACAAAGAATAAAAATGTAAACAAAGACCTTAAATGTAAACAGACTCTTAATGAAAACAAAGACTAAAAATGTAAACAAAGACTCTAAATGTAAAGATGGTCTCTAAATGCAAAAAAAAATTACAAATGTAAACAAAAACTACAAATGTAAACAAAGACTACAAATATAAACAAAAACTCTAAATGGAAACGGACTACAAATGTAAACAAAAACTACAAACGTAAACTAACACTCTAAATGTAAACAAAGACTACAAATGTAAACAAAGACTGCAATCGTAAACAAAGACTCTAAATGTAAACAAATAATAAAAATGTAAACAATATCTCTAAATGTAATAAAAAACTCTGGGTATAAACAAGGACTCTAGGTGTAAACAAGGACTACAAATGTAAACAGACGCTAAATGTAAACAAAGTCTAAAAATAAAAACAAAGACTCTAAATGTAAACACGGGATAAAAATGTAAACAAAGACTACAAATGTAAACAAAGGCTCTAAATGTAAACAAACACGCTATATGTAAACAAAGACTACAAATGTAAACAAAGACCCCAAATGGAACTCTAAATGTAAATAAAAAATGAAAATGTAAGCAGACTACAAATGTAAACAAAACTAAAAGTAAACAAATACTACAAATATAAACAACGACTACAAATGTAAACAAAACTAAATGTAAACAAATACTAGAAATATAAACAGACTCTAAATGTAACCAAAAACTCTTGGTGTAAACAAGGACTCTTGGTGTAAAAAAGGACTACAAATGTAAACAATGTCTTTAAATATAAACAAAGTCTTAATGTAAACAAAGACTACAAGTGTAAACAAAAACTCTACATGTAAACAATATCTCTAAATGTAAACAAAGACTAAAAATATAAACGGACTCTTAATGTAAACAAAGTCTCTAAATTTAAACAAAGAATACAAATGTAAACAAAGACTATAAATGTTAAGAAAGTCTACAACTGTAAACAAAGACTACAAATGTAAACAAAGACACTAAACATAAACAAAAACTACAAACGTAAACAGACTCTAAATGTAAGCAGAATACAAATGTAAACAAAGAATACAAATGTAAACAAAGAGCAAAAATGTTAAGTGAGTCAAACTGTAAACAAACTCTCTAAATGTAAAGAAAGTCTACAAATGTAAACAGACTATAAATGAAAACAGACTCTAAATGCAAACAGACTAAAAATGTAAACAAAGACTACATATGTAAACAAAGACTGCAAACGTAAACAAAAACTCTAAATGGAAACAAATAATAAAAATGTAAACAAAGACTCTAAATGTAATTAAAAAAACTGGGTATAAACAAGGACTACAAATGTAAACTGACTCTAAATGTAAACAAAAGCTAAAAATGTAAACAAAGACTACAAATGTAATCAAAGGGACTAAATGTAAACACTCTAAATGTAAACAAAGACTACATATGTAAACAAAGAATTTAAATGTAAACAAAGACTAAAAATGTAAACAAAGACTACAGACGTAAACACTCTAAATGTAAAGAAGGTCTCTAAATGCAAACAAAGATTACAAATGTAAACAAAGACTACAAATATAAACAGACTCTAAATGGAAACAGACTACAAATGTAAACAAAAACTACAAACGTAAACTAACACTCTATATGTAAACAGACTACAAATGTAAACAAAACTAAAAGTGAACAAATACTACAAATATAAACAACGACAACAAATGTAAAGAAGTTCTCTAAATGCAAACAAAGATTACAAATGTAAACAAAAACTACAAATGTAAACAAAAACTACAAACGTAAGCTAACACTCTAAATGTAAACAAAGACTACAAATGTAAACAAAGACTGCAAACGTAAACAAAGACTCTAAATGTAAACAAATAATAAAAATGTAAACAAAGACTCTAAATGTAATAAAAAACTCTGGGTATAAACAAGGACTCTAGGTGTAAACAAGGACTACAAATGTAAACAGACTCTAAATGTAAACAAAGGATAAAAATGTAAACAAAGACTACAAATGTAAACAAAGGCTCTAAATGTAAACAAACATGCTATATGTAAACAAAGACTACAAATGTAAACAAAGACCCCAAATGGAACTCTAAATGTAAATAAAAAATGAAAATGTAAACAGACTACAAATGTAAACAAAACTAAAAGTAAACAAATACTACAAATGTAAACAACGACTACAAATGTAAACAAAACTAAATGTAAACAAATACTAGAAATATAAACAAAGATTCTAAATGTAACCAAAAACTCTTGGTGTAAACAAGGACTCTAGGTGTAAAAAAGGACTACAAATGTAAACAAAGTCTCTAAATGTAAACAAAGTCTAAATGTAAACAAAGACTACAAGTGTAAACAAAGACTACAAATGTAAACAAAAACTCTACATGTAAACAATCTCTCTAAATGTAAACAAAGACTACAAATATAAACAAGACTCTAAATGTAAACAAAGTCACTAAATTTAAACAAAGAATACAAATGTAAACAAAGACTATTAATGTTAAGAATGTTTACAACTGTAAACAAAGACTACAAATGTAAACAAAGACACTAAACGTAAACAAAAACTACAAATGTAAACAGACTCTAAGTGTAAACAGACAACAAATGTAAACAAAGCCTCTAATTATAAACAAAGTACCTAAATTTAAGCAGACTACAAATGTAAACAAAGAATACAAATGTAAACAAAGAGCACAAATGTTAAGTGACTCAAACTGTAAACAAACTCTCTAAATGTAAACAAAGTCTACAAATGTAGACAGACTATAAATGAAAACAGACTAAATGCAAACAGACTAAAAGTGTAAACAAAGACTACAAATATAAACAGACTCTAAATGGAAACAGACTACAAATGTAAACAAAACTAAATTAAACAAATACTACAAATATAAACAAGGACTACAAATGTAAACAAAACTAAATGTAAACAAATACTAGAAATATAAACAAAGACTCTAAATGTAACCAAAGACTGCAAACGCAAACAAAAACTCTAAATGGAAAAAAATAATAAAAATGTAAACAAAGACTCTAAATGTAATAAAAAACTCTGGGCATAAACAAGGACTACAAATGTAAACAGACTCTAAATACAAACAAAGTCTAAAAATAGAAACAAAGACTACAAATGTAAACAAAGGGACTAAATGTAAACACTTTAAATGTAAACAAAGACTACATATGTAAACAAAGAATTTAAATGTAAATAAAGATTACAAATGTAAACAAAGACCTTAAATGTAAACAGACTCTAAATGAAAACAAAGACTAAAAATGTAAACAAAGACTACAAACGTAAACAAAGACTCTAAATGTAAAGAAGGTCTCTAAATGCAAACAAAGATTAAAAATGTAAACAAAGACTACAAATATAAACAGACTCTAAATGGAAACAGACTTCAAATGTAAACAAAAACTACAAACGTAAACTAACACTCTAAATGTAAAGAAAGACTCTAAATATAACCAAAGACTGCAAACGTAAACAAAGTCTCTAAATGGAAACAAATAATAAAAATGTAAACAAAGACTCTAAATGTAATAAAAAACTCTGGGTATAAACAAGGACTCTAGGTGAAAACAAGGACTACAAACGTAAACAGACTCTAAATGTAAACAAAGTCTAAAATTAAAACAAAGACTCTAAATGTAAACAAAGGCAAAAATGTAAACAAAGACTACAAATGTAATCAAAGGCTCTAAATGTAAACAAACACGCTATATGTAAACAAAGACTACAAATGTAAACAAAGACACTAAATGGAACTCTAAATGTAAACAAATAAAAATGTAAACAAAGACTACAAATGTAAAGAAAGACCTTAAATATAAACAGACTCTTAATGAAAACATAGACTAAAAATGTAAACAAAGACTCTAAAAGTAAAGATGGTGTCTAAATGCAAACAAAGATTACGAATGTAAACAAAAACTACAAATGTAAACAAAGACTACAAATATAAACAAAAACTCTAAATGGAAACAGACTACAAATGTAAATAAAAACTACAAACGTAAACTAAAACTCTAAATGTAAACAAAGACTACAAATGTAAACAAAGACTGCAAACGTAAACAAAGACTCTAAATGTAAACAAATAATAAAAATGTAAACAAAGACTCTAAATGTAATAAAAAACTCTGGGTATAAACAAGGACTCTAGGTGTAAACAAGGACTACAAATGTAAACAGACTCTAAATGTAAACAAAGTCTAAAAATAAAAACAGACTCTAAATGTAAACAAAGGATAAAAATGTAAACAAAAAATACAAATGTAAACAAAGGCTCTAAATGTAAACAAACATGCTATATGTAAACAAAGACTACAAATGTAAACAAAGACCCCAAATGGAACTCTAAATGTAAACAAAAAATGAAAATGTAAGCAGACTACAAATGCAAACAAAACTAAAAGTAAACAAATACTACAAATATAAACAACGACTACAAATGTAAACAAAACTAAATGTAAACAAATACTAGAAATATAAACAAAGACTCTAAATGTAACCAAAACTCTTGTTGTAAACAAGGACTCTTGGTGTAAAAAAGGACTACACATGTAAACAAATTCTCTAAATATAAACAAAGTCTAAATGTAAACAAAGACTACAAGTGTAAACAAAAACTCTACATGTAAACAATATCTCTAAATGTAAACAAAGACTAAAAATATAAACGGACTCTAAATGTAAACAAAGTCTCTAAATTTAAACTGAGAATACAAATGTAAACAAAGACTATAAATGTTAAGAAAGTCTACAACTGTAAACAAAGACTACAAATGTGAACAAAGACACTAAACGAAAACAAAAACTACAAACGTAAACAGACTCTAAGTGTAAACAGACAACAAATGTAAACAAAGCCTCGTAATATAAACAAAGTATCTAAATGTAAGCAGAATACAAATGTAAACAAAGAATACAAATGTAAACAAAGAGCACAAATGTTAAGTGACTCAAACTGTAAACAAACTCTCTAAATGTAAACAAAGTTTACAAATGTAAACAGACTAAAAATGTACATATGTAAACAAAGACTGCAAACGTAAACAAAAACTCTAAATGGAAACAAATAATAAAAATGTTAACAGACTCTAATTGTAATAAAAAAACTGGGTATAAACAAGGACTACAAATGTAAACTGACTCTAAATATAAACAAAGTATAAAAATAAAGACAGACTCTAAATGTAAACAAAGGCTAAAAATGTAAACAAAGACTACAAATGTAAACAAAGGGACTAAATGTAAACACTCTAAATGTAAACAAAGACTACATATGTAAACAAAGAATTTAAATGTAAATAAAGACTACAAATGTAAACAAAGACCTTAAATGTAAACAGACTCTAAATGAAAACAAAGACTAAAAATGTAAACAAAGACTACAGCGTAAACAAAGACTCTAAATGAAAGAAGGTCTCTAAATGCAAACAAAGATTACAAATGTAAACAAAGACTACAAATATAAACAGACTCTAAATGGAAACAGACTACAAATGTAAACAAAAACTATAAACGTAAACTAACACTCTATATGTAAACAGATTACAAATGTAAACAAAACTAAAAGTAAACAAATACTACAAATATAAACAACGACAACAAATGTAAACAAAACTAAATGTAAACAAATACTAGAAATATAAACAAAGACTCTAAATGTAACCAAAGACTGCAAACGTAAACAAAGTCTCTAAATGTAAACAAAAAATAAAAATGTAAACAAAGACTCTAAATGTAATAAAAAACTCTGGGTATAAACAAGGACTCTAGGTGTAAACAAGAACTACAAATGTAAACAGACTCTAAATGTAAACAAAGGCTAAAAATGTAAACAAAGACTACAAATGTAAACAAACAAGCTATATGTAAACAAAGACTACAAATGTGAACAAAGACACTAAATGGAACTCTAAATGTAAACAAAGAATAAAAATGTAAACAAAGACTACAAATGTAAACAAAGACCTTAAATGTAAACAGACTCTAAATGAAAACAAAGACTAAAAATGTAAACAAACACTACAAACGTAAACAAAGACTCCAAATGTAAAAAAGTTCTCTAAATGCAAACAAAGATTACAAATGTAAACAAAAACTACAAATGTAAACAAAGGCTACAAATATAAACAAAAACTCTAAATGGAAAGAGACTACAAATGCAAACAAAAACTACAAACGTAAACTAGCACTCTAAATGTAAACAAAGACTACAATTGTAAACAAAGACTGCAAACGTAAACAAAGACTCTAAATGTAAACAAATAATAAAAATGTAAACAAAGACTCTAAATATAATAAAAAACTCTGGGTGTAAACAAGGACAACAAATGTAAACTGACTCTAAATGTAAACAAAGTCTAAAAATAAAAACAAAGTCTCTAAATGTAAACAAACACGCTATATGTAAACAAAGACTACAAATGTAAACAAAGACCCCAAATGGAACTCTAAATGTAAACAAAAAATGAAAATGTAAACAGACTACAAATGTAAACAAAACTAAAAGTAAACAAATACTACAAATATAAACAACGACTACAAATGTAAACAAAACTAAATGTAAACAAATACTAGAAATATAAACAAAGAATCTAACTGTAACCAAAAACTCTTGGTGTAAACAAGGACTCTAGGTGTAAAAAAGGACTACAAATGTAAACAAAGTCTCTAAATATAAACAAAGTCTAAATGTAAACAAAGACTACAAGTGTAAACAAAGACTACAAAAGTAAACAAAAACTCTACATGTTAACAATCTCTCTAAATGTAAACAAAGACTACAAATATAAACGGACTCTAAATATAAACAAAGTCACTAAATTTAAACAAAGAATACAAATGTAAACAAAGACTATAAATGTTAAGAAAGTTTACAACTGTAAACAAAGACTACAAATGTAAACAAAGACACTAAACGTAAACAAAAACTACAAATGAAAAAAGACTCTAAGTGTAAACAGACAACAAATGTAAACAAAGCCTCTAATTATAAACAAAGTACCTAAATTTAAGCAGACTACAAATGTAAAAAAAGAATACAAATGTAAACAAACACTACAAATGTAAACAAAACTAAAAGTAAACAAATACTACAAATATAAACAACGACTACAAATGTGAACAAAACTAAATGTAAACAAATACTAGAAATATAAACAAAGACTCTAAATGTAAGCAAAGACTGCAAACGTAAACAAAAACTCTAAATGGAAAAAAATAATAAAAATGTAAAAAAAGACTCTAAATGTAATAAAAAAATCTGGGTATAAACAAAGACTACAAATGAAAACAGACTCTAAATACAAACAAAGTCTAAAAATAAAAACAAAGTCTCTAAATGTAAACAAAGGCTAAAAATGTAAACAAAGACTACAAATGTAAACAAAGGGACTAAATGTAAACACTTTAAATGTAAACAAAGACTACATATGTAAACAAAGAATTTAAATGTAAATAAAGACTACAAATGTAAACAAAGACCTTAAATGTAAACAGACTCTAAATGAAAACAAAGACTAAAAATGTAATCAAAGACTACAAACGTAAACAAAGACTCTAAATGTAAAGAAGGTCTCTAAATGCAAACAAAGATTAAAAATGTAAACAAAGACTACAAATGTAAACAAAGACTACAAATATAAACAGACTCTAAATTGAAACAGACTACAAATGTAAACAAAAACTACAAACGTAAACTAACACTCTAAATGTAAACAAAGACTACAAATGTTAACAAAACTAAAAGTAAACAAATACTACAAATATAAAGAACGACTACAAATGTAAACAAAACTAAATGTAAACAAATACTAGAAATATAAACAAAGACTCTAAATGTAACCAAAAACTCTTGGTGTAAACAAGGACTCTAGGTGTAAAAAAGGACTACAAATGTAAACAAAGTCTCTAAATATAAACAAAGTCTAAATGTAAACAAAGACTACAAGTGTCAACAAAGACTACAAATGTAAACAAAAACTCTACATGTAAACAGTCTCTCTAAATGTAAGCAAAGACTACAAATATAAACGGACTCTAAATGTAAACAAAGTCTCTAAATTTAAACAAAGAATACAAATGTAAACAAAGACTATAAATGCTAAGAAAGTTTACAACTGTAAACAAAGACTACAAATGTAAACAAAGACACTAAACGTAAACAGACTCTAAGTGTAAACAAACAACAAATGTAAACAAAGCCTTTAAATATAAACAAAGTATCTAAATGTAAGCAGACTACAAATGTAAAAAAAGAATACAAATGTAAACAAACACTACAAATGTAAACAAAACTAAAAGTAAACAAATACTACAAATATAAACAACGCCTACAAATGTGAACAAAACTAAATGTAAACAAATACTAGAAATATAAACAAAGACTCTAAATGTAAGCAAAGACTGCAAACGTAAACAAAAACTCTAAATGGAAAAAAATAATAAAAATGTAAAAAAAGACTCTAAATGTAATAAAAAAATCTGGGTATAAACAAAGACTACAAATGAAAACAGACTCTAAATACAAACAAAGTCTAAAATGAAAACAAAGTCTCTAAATGTAAACAAAGGCTAAAAATGTAAACAAAGACTACAAATGTAAACAAAGGGACTAAATGTAAACACTTTAAATGTAAACAAAGACTACATATGTAAACAAAGAATTTAAATGTAAATAAAGACTACAAATGTAAACAAAGACCTTAAATGTAAACAGACTCTAAATGAAAACAAAGACTAAAAATGTAATCAAAGACTACAAACGTAAACAAAGACTCTAAATGTAAAGAAGGTCTCTGAATGCAAACAAAGATTAAAAATGTAAACAAAGACTACAAATGTAAACAAAGACTACAAATATAAACAGACTCTAAATTGAAACAGACTACAAATGTAAACAAAAACTACAAACGTAAACTAACACTCTAAATGTAAACAAAGACTACAAATGTTAACAAAACTAAAAGTAAACAAATACTACAAATATAAAGAACGACTACAAATGTAAACAAAACTAAATGTAAACAAATACTAGAAATATAAACAAAGACTCTAAATGTAACCAAAAACTCTTGGTGTAAACAAGGACTCTAGGTGTAAAAAAGGACTACAAATGTAAACAAAGTCTCTAAATATAAACAAAGTCTAAATGTAAACAAAGACTACAAGTGTCAACAAAGACTACAAATGTAAGCAAAGACACTAAACGTAAACAAAAACTACAAACGTAAACAGATTCTAAGTGTAAACAGACAACAAATGTAAACAAAGCCTCTAAATATAAACAAAGTATCTAAATGTAAGCAGACTACAAATGTAAACAAAGAATACAAATGTAAACAAAGACACTAAACGTAAACAAAAACTACAAACGTAAACAGACTCTAAGTGTAAACAGACAACAAATGTAAACAAAGCCTTTAAATATAAACAATGTATCTAAATGTAAACAAAGTCTCTAAATTTAAACAAAGAATACAAATGTAAACAAAGACTATAAATTCTAAGAAAGTTTACAACTGTAAACAAAGACTACAAATGTAAACAAAGACACTAAACGTAAACAGACTCTAAGTGTAAACAAACAACAAATGTAAACAAAGCCTTTAAATATAAACAAAGTATCTAAATGTAAGCAGACTACAAATGTAAAAAAAGAATACAAATGTAAACAAACACTACAAATGTAAACAAAACTAAAAGTAAACAAATACTACAAATATAAACAACGAATACAAATGTGAACAAAACTAAATGTAAACAAATACTAGAAATATAAACAAAGACTCTAAATGTAAGCAAAGACTGCAAACGTAAACAAAAACTCTAAATGGAAAAAAATAATAAAAATGTAAAAAAAGACTCTAAATGTAATAAAAAAATCTGGGTATAAACAAAGACTACAAATGAAAACAGACTCTAAATACAAACGTAAACAGATTCTAAGTGTAAACAGACAACAAATGTAAACAAAGCCTCTAAATATAAACAAAGTATCTAAACGTAAGCAGACTACAAATGTAAACAAAGAATACAAATGTAAACAAAGACACTAAACTTAAACAAAAACTACAAACGTAAACAGACTCTAAGTGTAAACAGACAACAAATGTAAACAAAGCCTTTAAATATAAACAAAGTGTGTAAATGTAAGCAGACTACAAATGTAAACAAAGAATACAAATGTAAACAAAGACACTAAATGTAACTCTAAATGTAAACAAAGTCACTAAATTTAAACAAAGAATACAAATGTAAACAAAGACTAAAAATGTTACGAAAGTTTACAACTGTAAACAAAGACTACAAATGTAAACAAAGACACTAAACGTAAACAAAAACTACAAATGTAAACAGACTCTAAGTGTAAACAGACAACAAATGTAAACAAAGCCTCTAAATATAAACAAAGTACCTAAATGTAAGGAGACTTCAAATGTAAACAAAGAATACAAATGTAAACAAAGAGCACAAATGTTAAGTGACTCAAACTGTAAACAAACTCTCTAAATGTAAACAAAGTCTACAAATGTAGACAGACTCTAAATGGAAACAGACTACAAATGTAAACAAAAACTACAAACGTAAACCAACACTCTAAATGTAAACAAACACTACAAATATAAACAGACTCTAAATGGAAACAGACTACAAATGTAAACAAAAACTACAAACGTAAACCAACACTCTAAATGTAAACAAACACTACAAATGTAAACAAAACTAAAAGTAAACAAATACTACAAATATAAACAACGACTACAAATGTGAACAAAACTAAATATAAACAAATACTAGAAATATAAACAAAGACTCTAAATGTAAGCAAAGACTGCAAACGTAAACAAAAACTCTAAATGGAAAAAAATAATAAAAATGTAAAAAAAGACTCTAAATGTAATAAAAATATCTGGGTATAAACAAAGACTACAAATGAAAACAGACTCTAAATACAAACAAAGTCTAAAAATAAAAACAAAGTCTCTAAATGTAAACAAAGGCTAAAAATGTAAACAAAGACTACAAATGTAAACAAAGGGACTAAATGTAAACACTTTAAATGTAAACAAAGACTACATATGTAAACAAAGAATTTAAATGTAAATAAAGACTACAAATGTAAACAAAGACCTTAAATGTAAACAGACTCTAAATGAAAACAAAGACTAAAAATGTAATCAAAGACTACAAACGTAAACAAAGACTCTAAATGTAAAGAAGGTCTCTGAATGCAAACAAAGATTAAAAATGTAAACAAAGACTACAAATGTAAACAAAGACTACAAATATAAACAGACTCTAAATTGAAACAGACTACAAATGTAAACAAAAACTACAAACGTAAACTAACACTCTAAATGTAAACAAAGACTACAAATGTTAACAAAACTAAAAGTAAACAAATACTACAAATATAAAGAACGACTACAAATGTAAACAAAACTAAATGTAAACAAATACTAGAAATATAAACAAAGACTCTAAATGTAACCGAAAACTCTTGGTGTAAACAAGGACTCTAGGTGTAAAAAAGGACTACAAATGTAAACAAAGTCTCTAAATATAAACAAAGTCTAAATGTAAACAAAGACTACAAGTGTCAACAAAGACTACAAATGTAAACAAAAACTCTACATGTAAACAGTCTCCCTAAATGTAAACAAAGACTACAAATATAAACGGACTCTAAATGTAAACAAAGTCTATAAATTTAAACAAAGAATACAAGTGTAAACAAAGACTATAAATGTTAAGAAAGTTTACAACTGTAAACAAAGACTACAAATGTAAACAAAGACACTAAACGTTAACAAAAACTACAAACGTAAACAGACTCTAAGTGTAAACAGACAACAAATGTAAACAAAGCCTCCAAATATAAACAAAGTATCTAAACGTAAGCAGACTACAAATGTAAACAAAGACTACAAATGTAAACAAAGACTACAAATATAAACAGACTCTAAATTGAAACAGACAAACAAAAACTACAAACGTAAACTAACACTCTAAATGTAAACAAAGACTACAAATGTTAACAAAACTAAAAGTAAACAAATACTACAAATATAAAGAACGACTACAAATGCAAACAAAACTAAATGTAAACAAATACTAGAAATAAAAACAAAGACTCTAAATGTAACCAAAAACTCTTGGTGTAAACAAGGACTCTAGGTGTAAAAAAGGACTACAAATGTAAACAAAGTCTCTAAATATAAACAAAGTCTAAATGTAAACAAAGACTACAAGTGTCAACAAAGACTACAAATGTAAACAAAAACTCTACATGTAAACAGTCTCTCTAAATGTAAACAAAGACTACAAATATAAACGGACTCTAAATGTAAACAAAGTCTCTAAATTTATACAAAGAATACAAGTGTAAACAAAGACTATAAATGTTAAGAAAGTTTACAACTGTAAACAAAGACTACAAATGTAAGCAAAGACACTAAACGTAAACAAAAACTACAAACGTAAACAGACTCTAAGTGTAAACAGACAACAAATGTAAACAAAGCCTCTAAATATAAACAAAGTATCTAAACGTAAGCAGACTACAAATGTAAACAAAGAATACAAATGTAAACAAAGACACTAAACTTAAACAAAAACTACAAACGTAAACAGACTCTAAGTGTAAACAGACAACAAATGTAAACAAAGCCTTTAAATATAAACAAAGTGTGTAAATGTAAGCAGACTACAAATGTAAACAAAGAATACAAATGTAAACAAAGACACTAAATGTAACTCTAAATGTAAACAAAGTCACTAAATTTAAACAAAGAATACAAATGTAAACAAAGACTAAAAATGTTACGAAAGTTTACAACTGTAAACAAAGACTACAAATGTAAACAAAGACACTAAACGTAAACAAAAACTACAAATGTAAACAGACTCTAAGTGTAAACAGACAACAAATGTAAACAAAGCCTCTAAATATAAACAAAGTACCTAAATGTAAGGAGACTTCAAATGTAAACAAAGAATACAAATGTAAACAAAGAGCACAAGTGTTAAGTGACTCAAACTGTAAACAAACTCTCTAAATGTAAACAAAGTCTACAAATGTAGACAGACTCTAAATGGAAACAGACTACAAATGTAAACAAAAACTACAAACGTAAACCAACACTCTAAATGTAAACAAACACTACAAATATAAACAGACTCTAAATGGAAACAGACTACAAATGTAAACAAAAACTACAAACGTAAACCAACACTCTAAATGTAAACAAACACTACAAATGTAAACAAAACTAAAAGTAAACAAATACTACAAATATAAACAACGACTACAAATGTGAACAAAACTAAATATAAACAAATACTAGAAATATAAACAAAGACTCTAAATGTAAGCAAAGACTGCAAACGTAAACAAAAACTCTAAATGGAAAAAAATAATAAAAATGTAAAAAAAGACTCTAAATGTAATAAAAATATCTGGGTATAAACAAAGACTACAAATGAAAACAGACTCTAAATACAAACAAAGTCTAAAAATAAAAACAAAGTCTCTAAATGTAAACAAAGGCTAAAAATGTAAACAAAGACTACAAATGTAAACAAAGGGACTAAATGTAAACACTTTAAATGTAAACAAAGACTACATATGTAAACAAAGAATTTAAATGTAAATAAAGACTACAAATGTAAACAAAGACCTTAAATGTAAACAGACTCTAAATGAAAACAAAGACTAAAAATGTAATCAAAGACTACCAACGTAAACAAAGACTCTAAATGTAAAGAAGGTCTCTGAATGCAAACAAAGATTAAAAATGTAAACAAAGACTACAAATGTAAACAAAGACTACAAATATAAACAGACTCTAAATTGAAACAGACTACAAATGTAAACAAAAACTACAAACGTAAACTAACACTCTAAATGTAAACAAAGACTACAAATTTTAACAAAACTAAAAGTAAACAAATACTACAAATATAAAGAACGACTACAAATGTAAACAAAACTAAATGTAAACAAATACTAGAAATATAAACAAAGACTCTAAATGTAACCGAAAACTCTTGGTGTAAACAAGGACTCTAGGTGTAAAAAAGGACTACAAATGTAAACAAAGTCTCTAAATATAAACAAAGTCTAAATGTAAACAAAGACTACAAGTGTCAACAAAGACTACAAATGTAAACAAAAACTCTACATGTAAACAGTCTCCCTAAATGTAAACAAAGACTACAAATATAAACGGACTCTAAATGTAAACAAAGTCTCTAAATTTAAACAAAGAATACAAGTGTAAACAAAGACTATAAATGTTAAGAAAGTTTACAACTGTAAACAAAGACTACAAATGTAAACAAAGACACTAAACGTTAACAAAAACTACAAACGTAAACAGACTCTAAGTGTAAACAGACAACAAATGTAAACAAAGCCTCCAAATATAAACAAAGTATCTAAACGTAAGCAGACTACAAATGTAAACAAAGACTACAAATGTAAACAAAGACTACAAATATAAACAGACTCTAAATTGAAACAGACAAACAAAAACTACAAACGTAAACTAACACTCTAAATGTAAACAAAGACTACAAATGTTAACAAAACTAAAAGTAAACAAATACTACAAATATAAAGAACGACTACAAATGCAAACAAAACTAAATGTAAACAAATACTAGAAATATAAACAAAGACTCTAAATGTAACCAAAAACTCTTGGTGTAAACAAGGACTCTAGGTGTAAAAAAGGACTACAAATGTAAACAAAGTCTCTAAATATAAACAAAGTCTAAATGTAAACAAAGACTACAAGTGTCAACAAAGACTACAAATGTAAACAAAAACTCTACATGTAAACAGTCTCTCTAAATGTAAACAAAGACTACAAATATAAACGGACTCTAAATGTAAACAAAGTCTCTAAATTTATACAAAGAATACAAGTGTAAACAAAGACTATAAATGTTAAGAAAGTTTACAACTGTAAACAAAGACTACAAATGTAAGCAAAGACACTAAACGTAAACAAAAACTACAAACGTAAACAGACTCTAAGTGTAAACAGACAACAAATGTAAACAAAGCCTCTAAATATAAACAAAGTATCTAAACGTAAGCAGACTACAAATGTAAACAAAGAATACAAATGTAAACAAAGACACTAAACTTAAACAAAAACTACAAACGTAAACAGACTCTAAGTGTAAACAGACAACAAATGTAAACAAAGCCTTTAAATATAAACAAAGTGTGTAAATGTAAGCAGACTACAAATGTAAACAAAGAATACAAATGTAAACAAAGACACTAAATGTAACTCTAAATGTAAACAAAGTCACTAAATTTAAACAAAGAATACAAATGTAAACAAAGACTAAAAATGTTACGAAAGTTTACAACTGTAAACAAAGACTACAAATGTAAACAAAGACACTAAACGTAAACAAAAACTACAAATGTAAACAGACTCTAAGTGTAAACAGACAACAAATGTAAACAAAGCCTCTAAATATAAACAAAGTACCTAAATGTAAGGAGACTTCAAATGTAAACAAAGAATACAAATGTAAACAAAGAGCACAAATGTTAAGTGACTCAAACTGTAAACAAACTCTCTAAATGTAAACAAAGTCTACAAATGTAGACAGACTCTAAATGGAAACAGACTACAAATGTAAACAAAAACTACAAACGTAAACCAACACTCTAAATGTAAACAAACACTACAAATATAAACAGACTCTAAATGGAAACAGACTACAAATGTAAACAAAAACTACAAACGTAAACCAACACTCTAAATGTAAACAAACACTACAAATGTAAACAAAACTAAAAGTAAACAAATACTACAAATATAAACAACGACTACAAATGTGAACAAAACTAAATATAAACAAATACTAGAAATATAAACAAAGACTCTAAATGTAAGCAAAGACTGCAAACGTAAACAAAAACTCTAAATGGAAAAAAATAATAAAAATGTAAAAAAAGACTCTAAATGTAATAAAAATATCTGGGTATAAACAAAGACTACAAATGAAAACAGACTCTAAATACAAACAAAGTCTAAAAATAAAAACAAAGTCTCTAAATGTAAACAAAGGCTAAAAATGTAAACAAAGACTACAAATGTAAACAAAGGGACTAAATGTAAACACTTTAAATGTAAACAAAGACTAGATATGTAAACAAAGAATTTAAATGTAAATAAAGACTACAAATGTAAACAAAGACCTTAAATGTAAACAGACTCTAAATGAAAACAAAGACTAAAAATGTAATCAAAGGCTACAAACGTAAACAAAGACTCTAAATGTAAAGAAGGTCTCTGAATGCAAACAAAGATTAAAAATGTAAACAAAGACTACAAATGTAAACAAAGACTACAAATATAAACAGACTCTAAATTGAAACAGACTACAAATGTAAACAAAAACTACAAACGTAAACTAACACTCTAAATGTAAACAAAGACTACAAATGTTAACAAAACTAAAAGTAAACAAATACTACAAATATAAAGAACGACTACAAATGTAAACAAAACTAAATGTAAACAAATACTAGAAATATAAACAAAGACTCTAAATGTAACCGAAAACTCTTGGTGTAAACAAGGACTCTAGGTGTAAAAAAGGACTACAAATGTAAACAAAGTCTCTAAATATAAACAAAGTCTAAATGTAAACAAAGACTACAAGTGTCAACAAAGACTACAAATGTAAACAAAAACTCTACATGTAAACAGTCTCCCTAAATGTAAACAAAGACTACAAATATAAACGGACTCTAAATGTAAACAAAGTCTCTAAATTTAAACAAAGAATACAAGTGTAAACAAAGACTATAAATGTTAAGAAAGTTTACAACTGTAAACAAAGACTACAAATGTAAACAAAGACACTAAACGTTAACAAAAACTACAAACGTAAACAGACTCTAAGTGTAAACAGACAACAAATGTAAACAAAGCCTCCAAATATAAACAAAGTATCTAAACGTAAGCAGACTACAAATGTAAACAAAGACTACAAATGTAAACAAAGACTACAAATATAAACAGACTCTAAATTGAAACAGACAAACAAAAACTACAAACGTAAACTAACACTCTAAATGTAAACAAAGACTACAAATGTTAACAAAACTAAAAGTAAACAAATACTACAAATATAAAGAACGACTACAAATGCAAACAAAACTAAATGTAAACAAATACTAGAAATATAAACAAAGACTCTAAATGTAACCAAAAACTCTTGGTGTAAACAAGGACTCTAGGTGTAAAAAAAGACTACAAATGTAAACAAAGTCTCAAAATATAAACAAAGTCTAAATGTAAACAAAGACTACAAGTGTCAACAAAGACTACAAATGTAAACAAAAACTCTACATGTAAACAGTCTCTCTAAATGTAAACAAAGACTACAAATATAAACGGACTCTAAATGTAAACAAAGTCTCTAAATTTATACAAAGAATACAAGTGTAAACAAAGACTATAAATGTTAAGAAAGTTTACAACTGTAAACAAAGACTACAAATGTAAGCAAACACACTAAACGTAAACAAAAACTACAAACGTAAACAGACTCTAAGTGTAAACAGACAACAAATGTAAACAAAGCCTCTAAATATAAACAAAGTATCTAAACGTAAGCAGACTACAAATGTAAACAAAGAATACAAATGTAAACAAAGACACTAAACTTAAACAAAAACTACAAACGTAAACAGACTCTAAGTGTAAACAGACAACAAATGTAAACAAAGCCTTTAAATATAAACAAAGTGTGTAAATGTAAGCAGACTACAAATGTAAACAAAGAATACAAATGTAAACAAAGACACTAAATGTAACTCTAAATGTAAACAAAGTCACTAAATTTAAACAAAGAATACAAATGTAAACAAAGACTAAAAATGTTACGAAAGTTTACAACTGTAAACAAAGACTACAAATGTAAACAAAGACACTAAACGTAAACAAAAACTACAAATGTAAACAGACTCTAAGTGTAAACAGACAACAAATGTAAACAAAGCCTCTAAATATAAACAAAGTACCTAAATGTAAGGAGACTTCAAATGTAAACAAAGAATACAAATGTAAACAAAGAGCACAAGTGTTAAGTGACTCAAACTGTAAACAAACTCTCTAAATGTAAACAAAGTCTACAAATGTAGACAGACTCTAAATGGAAACAGACTACAAATGTAAACAAAAACTACAAACGTAAACCAACACTCTAAATGTAAACAAACACTACAAATATAAACAGACTCTAAATGGAAACAGACTACAAATGTAAACAAAAACTACAAACGTAAACCAACACTCTAAATGTAAACAAACACTACAAATGTAAACAAAACTAAAAGTAAACAAATACTACAAATATAAACAACGACTACAAATGTGAACAAAACTAAATATAAACAAATACTAGAAATATAAACAAAGACTCTAAATGTAAGCAAAGACTGCAAACGTAAACAAAAACTCTAAATGGAAAAAAATAATAAAAATGTAAAAAAAGACTCTAAATGTAATAAAAATATCTGGGTATAAACAAAGACTACAAATGAAAACAGACTCTAAATACAAACAAAGTCTAAAAATAAAAACAAAGTCTCTAAATGTAAACAAAGGCTAAAAATGTAAACAAAGACTACAAATGTAAACAAAGGGACTAAATGTAAACACTTTAAATGTAAACAAAGACTACATATGTAAACAAAGAATTTAAATGTAAATAAAGACTACAAATGTAAACAAAGACCTTAAATGTAAACAGACTCTAAATGAAAACAAAGACTAAAAATGTAATCAAAGACTACCAACGTAAACAAAGACTCTAAATGTAAAGAAGGTCTCTGAATGCAAACAAAGATTAAAAATGTAAACAAAGACTACAAATGTAAACAAAGACTACAAATATAAACAGACTCTAAATTGAAACAGACTACAAATGTAAACAAAAACTACAAACGTAAACTAACACTCTAAATGTAAACAAAGACTACAAATTTTAACAAAACTAAAAGTAAACAAATACTACAAATATAAAGAACGACTACAAATGTAAACAAAACTAAATGTAAACAAATACTAGAAATATAAACAAAGACTCTAAATGTAACCGAAAACTCTTGGTGTAAACAAGGACTCTAGGTGTAAAAAAGGACTACAAATGTAAACAAAGTCTCTAAATATAAACAAAGTCTAAATGTAAACAAAGACTACAAGTGTCAACAAAGACTACAAATGTAAACAAAAACTCTACATGTAAACAGTCTCCCTAAATGTAAACAAAGACTACAAATATAAACGGACTCTAAATGTAAACAAAGTCTCTAAATTTAAACAAAGAATACAAGTGTAAACAAAGACTATAAATGTTAAGAAAGTTTACAACTGTAAACAAAGACTACAAATGTAAACAAAGACACTAAACGTTAACAAAAACTACAAACGTAAACAGACTCTAAGTGTAAACAGACAACAAATGTAAACAAAGCCTCCAAATATAAACAAAGTATCTAAACGTAAGCAGACTACAAATGTAAACAAAGACTACAAATGTAAACAAAGACTACAAATATAAACAGACTCTAAATTGAAACAGACAAACAAAAACTACAAACGTAAACTAACACTCTAAATGTAAACAAAGACTACAAATGTTAACAAAACTAAAAGTAAACAAATACTACAAATATAAAGAACGACTACAAATGCAAACAAAACTAAATGTAAACAAATACTAGAAATATAAACAAAGACTCTAAATGTAACCAAAAACTCTTGGTGTAAACAAGGACTCTAGGTGTAAAAAAGGACTACAAATGTAAACAAAGTCTCAAAATATAAACAAAGTCTAAATGTAAACAAAGACTACAAGTGTCAACAAAGACTACAAATGTAAACAAAAACTCTACATGTAAACAGTCTCTCTAAATGTAAACAAAGACTACAAATATAAACGGACTCTAAATGTAAACAAAGTCTCTAAATTTATACAAAGAATACAAGTGTAAACAAAGACTATAAATGTTAAGAAAGTTTACAACTGTAAACAAAGACTACAAATGTAAACAAAGACACTAAACGTAAACAGACTCTAAGTGTAAACAAACAACAAATGTAAACAAAGCCTTTAAATATAAACAAAGTATCTAAATGTAAGCAGACTACAAATGTAAAAAAAGAATACAAATGTAAACAAACACTACAAATGTAAACAAAACTAAAAGTAAACAAATACTACAAATATAAACAACGACTACAAATGTGAACAAAACTAAATGTAAACAAATACTAGAAATATAAACAAAGACTCTAAATGTAAGCAAAGACTGCAAACGTAAACAAAAACTCTAAATGGAAAAAAATAATAAAAATGTAAAAAAAGACTCTAAATGTAATAAAAAAATCTGGGTATAAACAAAGACTACAAATGAAAACAGACTCTAAATACAAACAAAGTCTAAAATGAAAACAAAGTCTCTAAATGTAAACAAAGGCTAAAAATGTAAACAAAGACTACAAATGTAAACAAAGGGACTAAATGTAAACACTTTAAATGTAAACAAAGACTACATATGTAAACAAAGAATTTAAATGTAAATAAAGACTACAAATGTAAACAAAGACCTTAAATGTAAACAGACTCTAAATGAAAACAAAGACTAAAAATGTAATCAAAGACTACAAACGTAAACAAAGACTCTAAATGTAAAGAAGGTCTCTGAATGCAAACAAAGATTAAAAATGTAAACAAAGACTACAAATGTAAACAAAGACTACAAATATAAACAGACTCTAAATTGAAACAGACTACAAATGTAAACAAAAACTACAAACGTAAACTAACACTCTAAATGTAAACAAAGACTACAAATGTTAACAAAACTAAAAGTAAACAAATACTACAAATATAAAGAACGACTACAAATGTAAACAAAACTAAATGTAAACAAATACTAGAAATATAAACAAAGACTCTAAATGTAACCAAAAACTCTTGGTGTAAACAAGGACTCTAGGTGTAAAAAAGGACTACAAATGTAAACAAAGTCTCTAAATATAAACAAAGTCTAAATGTAAACAAAGACTACAAGTGTCAACAAAGACTACAAATGTAAGCAAAGACACTAAACGTAAACAAAAACTACAAACGTAAACAGATTCTAAGTGTAAACAGACAACAAATGTAAACAAAGCCTCTAAATATAAACAAAGTATCTAAATGTAAGCAGACTACAAATGTAAACAAAGAATACAAATGTAAACAAAGACACTAAACGTAAACAAAAACTACAAACGTAAACAGACTCTAAGTGTAAACAGACAACAAATGTAAACAAAGCCTTTAAATATAAACAATGTATCTAAATGTAAACAAAGTCTCTAAATTTAAACAAAGAATACAAATGTAAACAAAGACTATAAATTCTAAGAAAGTTTACAACTGTAAACAAAGACTACAAATGTAAACAAAGACACTAAACGTAAACAGACTCTAAGTGTAAACAAACAACAAATGTAAACAAAGCCTTTAAATATAAACAAAGTATCTAAATGTAAGCAGACTACAAATGTAAAAAAAGAATACAAATGTAAACAAACACTACAAATGTAAACAAAACTAAAAGTAAACAAATACTACAAATATAAACAACGAATACAAATGTGAACAAAACTAAATGTAAACAAATACTAGAAATATAAACAAAGACTCTAAATGTAAGCAAAGACTGCAAACGTAAACAAAAACTCTAAATGGAAAAAAATAATAAAAATGTAAAAAAAGACTCTAAATGTAATAAAAAAATCTGGGTATAAACAAAGACTACAAATGAAAACAGACTCTAAATACAAACAAAGTCTAAAAATAAAAACAAAATGTCTAAATGTAAACAAAGGCTAAAAATGTAAACAAAGACTACAAATGTAAACAAAGGGACTAAATGTAAACACTTTAAATGTAAACAAAGACTACATATGTAAACAAAGAATTTAAATGTAAATAAAGACTACAAATGTAAACAAAGACCTTAAATGTAAACAGACTCTAAATGAAAACAAAGACTAAAAATGTAATCAAAGACTACAAACGTAAACAAAGACTCTAAATGTAAAGAAGGTCTCTGAATGCAAACAAAGATTAAAAATGTAAACAAAGACTACAAATGTAAACAAAGACTACAAATATAAACAGACTCTAAATTGAAACAGACTACAAATGTAAACAAAAACTACAAACGTAAACTAACACTCTAAATGTAAACAAAGACTACAAATGTTAACAAAACTAAAAGTAAACAAATACTACAAATATAAAGAACGACTACAAATGTAAACAAAACTAAATGTAAACAAATACTAGAAATATAAACAAAGACTCTAAATGTAACCAAAAACTCTTGGTGTAAACAAGGACTCTAGGTGTAAAAAAGGACTACAAATGTAAACAAAGTCTCTAAATATAAACAAAGTCTAAATGTAAACAAAGACTACAAGTGTCAACAAAGACTACAAATGTAAGCAAAGACACTAAACGTAAACAAAAACTACAAACGTAAACAGATTCTAAGTGTAAACAGACAACAAATGTAAACAAAGCCTCTAAATATAAACAAAGTATCTAAACGTAAGCAGACTACAAATGTAAACAAAGAATACAAATGTAAACAAAGACACTAAACTTAAACAAAAACTACAAACGTAAACAGACTCTAAGTGTAAACAGACAACAAATGTAAACAAAGCCTTTAAATATAAACAAAGTGTGTAAATGTAAGCAGACTACAAATGTAAACAAAGAATACAAATGTAAACAAAGACACTAAATGTAACTCTAAATGTAAACAAAGTCACTAAATTTAAACAAAGAATACAAATGTAAACAAAGACTAAAAATGTTACGAAAGTTTACAACTGTAAACAAAGACTACAAATGTAAACAAAGACACTAAACGTAAACAAAAACTACAAATGTAAACAGACTCTAAGTGTAAACAGACAACAAATGTAAACAAAGCCTCTAAATATAAACAAAGTACCTAAATGTAAGGAGACTTCAAATGTAAACAAAGAATACAAATGTAAACAAAGAGCACAAATGTTAAGTGACTCAAACTGTAAACAAACTCTCTAAATGTAAACAAAGTCTACAAATGTAGACAGACTCTAAATGGAAACAGACTACAAATGTAAACAAAAACTACAAACGTAAACCAACACTCTAAATGTAAACAAACACTACAAATATAAACAGACTCTAAATGGAAACAGACTACAAATGTAAACAAAAACTACAAACGTAAACCAACACTCTAAATGTAAACAAACACTACAAATGTAAACAAAACTAAAAGTAAACAAATACTACAAATATAAACAACGACTACAAATGTGAACAAAACTAAATATAAACAAATACTAGAAATATAAACAAAGACTCTAAATGTAAGCAAAGACTGCAAACGTAAACAAAAACTCTAAATGGAAAAAAATAATAAAAATGTAAAAAAAGACTCTAAATGTAATAAAAATATCTGGGTATAAACAAAGACTACAAATGAAAACAGACTCTAAATACAAACAAAGTCTAAAAATAAAAACAAAGTCTCTAAATGTAAACAAAGGCTAAAAATGTAAACAAAGACTACAAATGTAAACAAAGGGACTAAATGTAAACACTTTAAATGTAAACAAAGACTACATATGTAAACAAAGAATTTAAATGTAAATAAAGACTACAAATGTAAACAAAGACCTTAAATGTAAACAGACTCTAAATGAAAACAAAGACTAAAAATGTAATCAAAGACTACAAACGTAAACAAAGACTCTAAATGTAAAGAAGGTCTCTGAATGCAAACAAAGATTAAAAATGTAAACAAAGACTACAAATGTAAACAAAGACTACAAATATAAACAGACTCTAAATTGAAACAGACTACAAATGTAAACAAAAACTACAAACGTAAACTAACACTCTAAATGTAAACAAAGACTACAAATGTTAACAAAACTAAAAGTAAACAAATACTACAAATATAAAGAACGACTACAAATGTAAACAAAACTAAATGTAAACAAATACTAGAAATATAAACAAAGACTCTAAATGTAACCGAAAACTCTTGGTGTAAACAAGGACTCTAGGTGTAAAAAAGGACTACAAATGTAAACAAAGTCTCTAAATATAAACAAAGTCTAAATGTAAACAAAGACTACAAGTGTCAACAAAGACTACAAATGTAAACAAAAACTCTACATGTAAACAGTCTCCCTAAATGTAAACAAAGACTACAAATATAAACGGACTCTAAATGTAAACAAAATCTCTAAATTTAAACAAAGAATACAAGTGTAAACAAAGACTATAAATGTTAAGAAAGTTTACAACTGTAAACAAAGACTACAAATGTAAACAAAGACACTAAACGTTAACAAAAACTACAAACGTAAACAGATTCTAAGTGTAAACAGACAACAAATGTAAACAAAGCCTCCAAATATAAACAAAGTATCTAAACGTAAGCAGACTACAAATGTAAACAAAGACTACAAATGTAAACAAAGACTACAAATATAAACAGACTCTAAATTGAAACAGACAAACAAAAACTACAAACGTAAACTAACACTCTAAATGTAAACAAAGACTACAAATGTTAACAAAACTAAAAGTAAACAAATACTACAAATATAAAGAACGACTACAAATGCAAACAAAACTAAATGTAAACAAATACTAGAAATATAAACAAAGACTCTAAATGTAACCAAAAACTCTTGGTGTAAACAAGGACTCTAGGTGTAAAAAAGGACTACAAATGTAAACAAAGTCTCTAAATATAAACAAAGTCTAAATGTAAACAAAGACTACAAGTGTCAACAAAGACTACAAATGTAAACAAAAACTCTACATGTAAACAGTCTCTCTAAATGTAAACAAAGACTACAAATATAAACGGACTCTAAATGTAAACAAAGTCTCTAAATTTATACAAAGAATACAAGTGTAAACAAAGACTATAAATGTTAAGAAAGTTTACAACTGTAAACAAAGACTACAAATGTAAGCAAAGACACTAAACGTAAACAAAAACTACAAACGTAAACAGACTCTAAGTGTAAACAGACAACAAATGTAAACAAAGCCTCTAAATATAAACAAAGTATCTAAACGTAAGCAGACTACAAATGTAAACAAAGAATACAAATGTAAACAAAGACACTAAACTTAAACAAAAACTACAAACGTAAACAGACTCTAAGTGTAAACAGACAACAAATGTAAACAAAGCCTTTAAATATAAACAAAGTGTGTAAATGTAAGTAGACTACAAATGTAAACAAAGAATACAAATGTAAACAAAGACACTAAATGTAACTCTAAATGTAAACAAAGTCACTAAATTTAAACAAAGAATACAAATGTAAACAAAGACTAAAAATGTTACGAAAGTTTACAACTGTAAACAAAGACTACAAATGTAAACAAAGACACTAAACGTAAACAAAAACTACAAATGTAAACAGACTCTAAGTGTAAACAGACAACAAATGTAAACAAAGCCTCTAAATATAAACAAAGTACCTAAATGTAAGGAGACTTCAAATGTAAACAAAGAATACAAATGTAAACAAAGAGCACAAATGTTAAGTGACTCAAACTGTAAACAAACTCTCTAAATGTAAACAAAGTCTACAAATGTAGACAGACTCTAAATGGAAACAGACTACAAATGTAAACAAAAACTACAAACGTAAACCAACACTCTAAATGTAAACAAACACTACAAATATAAACAGACTCTAAATGGAAACAGACTACAAATGTAAACAAAAACTACAAACGTAAACCAACACTCTAAATGTAAACAAACACTACAAATGTAAACAAAACTAAAAGTAAACAAATACTACAAATATAAACAACGACTACAAATGTGAACAAATCTAAATATAAACAAATACTAGAAATATAAACAAAGACTCTAAATGTAAGCAAAGACTGCAAACGTAAACAAAAACTCTAAATGGAAAAAAATAATAAAAATGTAAAAAAAGACTCTAAATGTAATAAAAATATCTGGGTATAAACAAAGACTACAAATGAAAACAGACTCTAAATACAAACAAAGTCTAAAAATAAAAACAAGTCTCTAAATGTAAACAAAGGCTAAAAATGTAAACAAAGACTACAAATGTAAACAAAGGGACTAAATGTAAACACTTTAAATGTAAACAAAGATTACATATGTAAACAAAGAATTTAAATGTAAATAAAGACTACAAATGTAAACAAAGACCTTAAATGTAAACAGACTCTAAATGAAAACAAAGACTAAAAATGTAATCAAAGACTACAAACGTAAACAAAGACTCTAAATGTAAAGAAGGTCTCTGAATGCAAACAAAGATTAAAAATGTAAACAAAGACTACAAATGTAAACAAAGACTACAAATATAAACAGACTCTAAATTGAAACAGACTACAAATGTAAACAAAAACTACAAACGTAAACTAACACTCTAAATGTAAACAAAGACTACAAATGTTAACAAAACTAAAAGTAAACAAATACTACAAATATAAAGAACGACTACAAATGTAAACAAAACTAAATGTAAACAAATACTAGAAATATAAACAAAGACTCTAAATGTAACCGAAAACTCTTGGTGTAAACATGGACTCTAGGTGTAAAAAAGGACTACAAATGTAAACAAAGCCTCTAAATATAAACAAAGTCTAAATGTAAACAAAGACTACAAGTGTCAACAAAGACTACAAATGTAAACAAAAACTCTACATGTAAACAGTCTCCCTAAATGTAAACAAAGACTACAAATATAAACGGACTCTAAATGTAAACAAAGTCTCTAAATTTAAACAAAGAATACAAGTGTAAACAAAGACTATAAATGTTAAGAAAGTTTACAACTGTAAACAAAGACTACAAATGTAAACAAAGACACTAAACGTTAACAAAAACTACAAACGTAAACAGACTCTAAGTGTAAACAGACAACAAATGTAAACAAAGCCTCCAAATATAAACAAAGTATCTAAACGTAAGCAGACTACAAATGTAAACAAAGACTACAAATGTAAACAAAGACTACAAATATAAACAGACTCTAAATTGAAACAGACAAACAAAAACTACAAACGTAAACTAACACTCTAAATGTAAACAAAGACTACAAATGTTAACAAAACTAAAAGTAAACAAATACTACAAATATAAAGAACGACTACAAATGCAAACAAAACTAAATGTAAACAAATACTAGAAATATAAACAAAGACTCTAAATGTAACCAAAAACTCTTGGTGTAAACAAGGACTCTAGGTGTAAAAAAGGACTACAAATGTAAACAAAGTCTCAAAATATAAACAAAGTCTAAATGTAAACAAAGACTACAAGTGTCAACAAAGACTACAAATGTAAACAAAAACTCTACATGTAAACAGTCTCTCTAAATGTAAACAAAGACTACAAATATAAACGGACTCTAAATGTAAACAAAGTCTCTAAATTTATACAAAGAATACAAGTGTAAACAAAGACTATAAATGTTAAGAAAGTTTACAACTGTAAACAAAGACTACAAATGTAAGCAAAGACACTAAACGTAAACAAAAACTACAAACGTAAACAGACTCTAAGTGTAAACAGACAACAAATGTAAACAAAGCCTCTAAATATAAACAAAGTATCTAAACGTAAGCAGACTACAAATGTAAACAAAGAATACAAATGTAAACAAAGACACTAAACTTAAACAAAAACTACAAACGTAAACAGACTCTAAGTGTAAACAGACAACAAATGTAAACAAAGCCTTTAAATATAAACAAAGTGTGTAAATGTAAGCAGACTACAAATGTAAACAAAGAATACAAATGTAAACAAAGACACTAAATGTAACTCTAAATGTAAACAAAGTCACTAAATTTAAACAAAGAATACAAATGTAAACAAAGACTAAAAATGTTACGAAAGTTTACAACTGTAAACAAAGACTACAAATGTAAACAAAGACACTAAACGTAAACAAAAACTACAAATGTAAACAGACTCTAAGTGTAAACAGACAACAAATGTAAACAAAGCCTCTAAATATAAACAAAGTACCTAAATGTAAGGAGACTTCAAATGTAAACAAAGAATACAAATGTAAACAAAGAGCACAAATGTTAAGTGACTCAAACTGTAAACAAACTCTCTAAATGTAAACAAAGTCTACAAATGTAGACAGACTCTAAATGGAAACAGACTACAAATGTAAACAAAAACTACAAACGTAAACCAACACTCTAAATGTAAACAAACACTACAAATATAAACAGACTCTAAATGGAAACAGACTACAAATGTAAACAAAAACTACAAACGTAAACCAACACTCTAAATGTAAACAAACACTACAAATGTAAACAAAACTAAAAGTAAACAAATACTACAAATATAAACAACGACTACAAATGTGAACAAAACTAAATATAAACAAATACTAGAAATATAAACAAAGACTCTAAATGTAAGCAAAGACTGCAAACGTAAACAAAAACTCTAAATGGAAAAAAATAATAAAAATGTAAAAAAAGACTCTAAATGTAATAAAAATATCTGGGTATAAACAAAGACTACAAATGAAAACAGACTCTAAATACAAACAAAGTCTAAAAATAAAAACAAAGTCTCTAAATGTAAACAAAGGCTAAAAATGTAAACAAAGACTACAAATGTAAACAAAGGGACTAAATGTAAACACTTTAAATGTAAACAAAGACTACATATGTAAACAAAGAATTTAAATGTAAATAAAGACTACAAATGTAAACAAAGACCTTAAATGTAAACAGACTCTAAATGAAAACAAAGACTAAAAATGTAATCAAAGACTACAAACGTAAACAAAGACTCTAAATGTAAAGAAGGTCTCTAAATGCAAACAAAGATTAAAAATGTAAACAAAGACTACAAATGTAAACAAAGACTACAAATATAAACAGACTCTAAGTGTAAACAGACAACAAATGTAAACAAAGCCTCTAAATATAAACAAAGTATCTAAATGTAAGCAGACTACAAATGTAAACAAAGAATACAAATGTAAACAAAGACACTAAACGTAAACAAAAACTACAAACGTAAACAGACTCTAAGTGTAAACAGACAACAAATGTAAACAAAGCCTTTAAATATAAACAATGTATCTAAATGTAAGCAGACTACAAATGTAAACAAAGAATACAAATGTAAACAAAAAGCACAAATGTTAAGTGACTCAAACTGTAAACAAACTCTCGAAATGTGAACAAAGTCTACAAATGTAAATATTCTATAAATGAAAATAGACTCTAAATGCAAACAGGCTAAAAATGTAAACAAAGACTACAAATATAAAGAATCTAAATGGAAACAGACTACAAATATAAACAAAAACTACAAACGTAAACTAACACTCTAAATGTAAACAAAGACTACAAATGTAAACAAAACTAAAAGTAAACAAATACTACAAATTTAAACAATGACTACAAATGTAAACAAAGCTAAATGTAAACAAATACTAGAAATATAAACAAAGACTCTAAATGTAACCAGACTGCAAACGTAAACAAAGTCTCTAAATGGAAACAAATAATAAAAATGTAAACAAAGACTCTAAATGTAATAAAAAACTCTGGGTATAAACAAGGACTCTAGGTGTAAACAAGGACTACAAACGTAAACAGACTCTAAATGTAAACAAAGGCTAAAAATGTAAACAAAGACTACAAATGTAAACAAAGGCTCTAAATGTAAACAAACAAGCTATATGTAAACAAAGACTACAAATGTAAACAAAGACACTAAATGTAAAGATGGTCTCTAAATGTAAACAAAGGCTAAAAATGTAAACAAAGACTACAAATGTAAACAAAGGGACTAAATGTAAACACTCTAAATGTAAACAAAGACTACATACGTAAACAAAGAATTTAAATGTAAATAAAGACTAAAACAAAGATTACAAATGTAAACAAAGACTACAAATGTAATTGTTTACATTTGTATTCTTTGTTTACATTTGTAGTCTGCTTACATTTAGATACTTTGTTTATATTTAGAGGCTTTGTTTACATTTGTTGTCTGTTTACATTTAGAATCTGTTTACGTTTGTAGTTTTTGTTTACGTTTAGTGTCTTTGCTTACATTTGTAGTCTTTGTTGACACTTGTAGTCTTTGTTTACATTTAGACTTTGTTTATATTTAGAGACTTTGTTTACATTTGTAGTCCTTTTTTACACCTAGAGTCCTTGTTTACACCAAGAGTTTTTGGTTACATTTAGAGTCTTTGTTTATATTTCTAGTATTTGTTTACAGTTAGTTTTGTTTACATTTGTAGTCGTTCTTTATATTTGTAGTATTTGTTTACTTTTAGTTTTGTTAACATTTGTAGTCTTTGTTTACATTTAGAGTGTTAGTTTACGTTTGTAGTTTTTGTTTACATTTGTAGTCTGTTTCCATTTAGAGTCTGTTTATATTTGTAGTCATTGTTTACATTTGTAGTCTTTGTTGACAAATGTAAACAAAGACTACAGACGTAAACAAAGACTCTAAATGTAAAGAAGGTCTCTAAATGCAAACAAAGATTACAAATGTAAACAAAGACTACAAATGTAATTGTTTACATTTGTATTCTTTGTTTACATTTGTAGTCCGCTTACATTTAAGACTCTAAATGTAAAGAAGGTCTCTAAATGCAAACAAAGATTACAAATGTAAACAAAGACTACAAATGTAAACAAAGACTACAAATATAAACAGACTCTAAATGGAAACAGACTACAAATGTAAACAAAAACTATAAACGTAAACTAACACTCTATATGTAAACAGACTACAAATGTAAAAAAAACTAAATGTAAACAAATACTAGAAATATAAACAAAGGCTCTAAATGTAACCAAAGACTGCAAACGTAAACAAAGTCTCTAAATGTAAACAAAAAATAAAAATGTAAACAAAGACTCTAAATGTAATAAAAAACTCTGGGTATAAACAAGGACTCTAGGTGTAAACAAGGACTACAAATGTAAACAGACTCTAAATGTAAACAAAGTCTAAAAATAAAAACAAAGACTCTAAATGTAAACAAAGGCTAAATATGTAAACAAAGACTACAAATGTAAACAAAGGCTCTAAATGTAAACAAACAAGCTATATGTAAACAAAGACTACAAATGTAAACAAAGACACTAAATGGAACTCTAAATGTAAACAAAGAATAAAAATGTAAACAAAGACTACTAATGGTAACAAAGGCTCTAAATGTAAACAAACAAGCTATATGTAAACAAAGACTACAAATGTAAACAAAGACACTAAATGGAACTCTAAATGTAAACAAAGAATAAAAATGTAAACAAAGACATTAAATGTAAACAGAATCTTAATGAAAACAAAGACTAAAAATGTAAACAAAGACTCTAAATGTAAAGATGGTCTCTAAATGCAAACAAAGATTACAAATGTAAACAAAAACTACAAATGTAAACAAAGACTACAAATATAAACAAAAACTCTAAATGGAAATAGACTACAAATGTAAACAAAGACTACATATGTAAACAAAGACTGCAAACGTAAACAAAAACTCTAAATGAAAAGAAATAATAAAAATGTAAACAAAGACTCTAAATGTAATAAAAAACTCTGGGTATAAACAAGGACTCTAGGTGTAAACAAGGACTACAAATGTAAACAGACTCTAAATGTAGACAAAGTCTAAAAATAAAAACAAAGACTCTAAATGTAAACAAAGGCTAAAAATGTAAACAAAGACTACAAATGTAAACAAAGGCTCTAAATGTAAACAAACAAGCTATATGTAAACAAAGACTACAAATGTAAACAAAGACACTAAATGGAACTCTAAATGTAAACACAGAATAAAAATGTAAACAAAGACTACTAATGTAAACAAAGGCTCTAAATGTAAACAAACAAGCTATATGTAAACAAAGACAACAAATGTAAACGAAGACACTAAATGGAACTCTAAATGTAAACAAAGAATAAAAATGTAAACAAAGACTACAAATGTAAACAAAGACCTTAAATGTAAACAGACTCAAAATGAAAACAAAGACTAAAAATGTAAACAAAGACTACAAACGTAAACAAAGACTCCAAATGTAAAGAAGTTCTCTAAATGCAAACAAAGATTACAAATGTAAACAAAAACTACAAATGTAAACAAAGGCTACAAATATAAACAAAATCTCTAAATGGAAACAGACTACATTGTAAACAAAAACTACAAACGTAAACTAATACTCTAAATGTAAACAAGGACTACAAATGTAAACAGACTCTAAATGTAAACAAAGGCTAAAAATGTAAACAAAGACTACAAATGTAAACAAAGGCTCTAAATGTAAACAAACAAGCTATATGTAAACAAAGACTACAAATGTAAACAAAGACACTAAATGGAACTCTAAATGTAAACAAAGAATAAAAATGTAAACAAAGACTACAAATGTAAATAAAGACCTTAAATGTAAACAGAATCTTAATGAAAACAAAGACTAAAAATGTAAACAAAGACTCTAAATGTAAAGATGGTCTCTAAATGTAAACAAAGGCTAAAAATGTAAACAAAGACTACAAATGTAAACAAAGGGACTAAATGTAAACACTCTAAATGTAAACAAAGACTACATACGTAAACAAAGAATTTAAATGTAAATAAAGACTAAAACAAAGACTAAAAATGTAAACAAAGACTACAGACGTAAACAAAGACTCTAAATGTAAAGAAGGTCTCTAAATGCAAACAAAGATTACAAATGTAAACAAAGACTACAAATGTAATTGTTTACATTTGTATTCTTTGTTTACATTTGTAGTCTGCTTACATTTAGATACTTTGTTTATATTTAGAGGCTTTGTTTACATTTGTTGTCTGTTTACATTTAGAATCTGTTTACGTTTGTAGTTTTTGTTTACGTTTAGTGTCTTTGCTTACATTTGTAGTCTTTGTTGACACTTGTAGTCTTTGTTTACATTTAGACTTTGTTTATATTTAGAGACTTTGTTTACATTTGTAGTCCTTTTTTACACCTAGAGTCCTTGTTTACACCAAGAGTTTTTGGTTACATTTAGAGTCTTTGTTTATATTTCTAGTATTTGTTTACAGTTAGTTTTGTTTACATTTGTAGTCGTTCTTTATATTTGTAGTATTTGTTTACTTTTAGTTTTGTTAACATTTGTAGTCTTTGTTTACATTTAGAGTGTTAGTTTACGTTTGTAGTTTTTGTTTACATTTGTAGTCTGTTTCCATTTAGAGTCTGTTTATATTTGTAGTCATTGTTTACATTTGTAGTCTTTGTTGACAAATGTAAACAAAGACTACAGACGTAAACAAAGACTCTAAACGTAAAGAAGGTCTCTAAATGCAAACAAAGATTACAAATGTAAACAAAGACTACAAATGTAATTGTTTACATTTGTATTCTTTGTTTACATTTGTAGTCCGCTTACATTTAAGACTCTAAATGTAAAGAAGGTCTCTAAATGCAAACAAAGATTACAAATGTAAACAAAGACTACAAATGTAAACAAAGACTACAAATATAAACAGACTCTAAATGGAAACAGACTACAAATGTAAACAAAAACTATAAACGTAAACTAACACTCTATATGTAAACAGACTACAAATGTAAAAAAAACTAAATGTAAACAAATACTAGAAATATAAACAAAGGCTCTAAATGTAACCAAAGACTGCAAACGTAAACAAAGTCTCTAAATGTAAACAAAAAATAAAAATGTAAACAAAGACTCTAAATGTAATAAAAAACTCTGGGTATAAACAAGGACTCTAGGTGTAAACAAGGACTACAAATGTAAACAGACTCTAAATGTAAACAAAGTCTAAAAATAAAAACAGACTCTAAATGTAAACAAAGGCTAAATATGTAAACAAAGACTACAAATGTAAACAAAGGCTCTAAATGTAAACAAACAAGCTATATGTAAACAAAGACTACAAATGTAAACAAAGACACTAAATGGAACTCTAAATGTAAACAAAGAATAAAAATGTAAACAAAGACTACTAATGGTAACAAAGGCTCTAAATGTAAACAAACAAGCTATATGTAAACAAAGACTACAAATGTAAACAAAGACACTAAATGGAACTCTAAATGTAAACAAAGAATAAAAATGTAAACAAAGACATTAAATGTAAACAGAATCTTAATGAAAACAAAGACTAAAAATGTAAACAAAGACTCTAAATGTAAAGATGGTCTCTAAATGCAAACAAAGATTACAAATGTAAACAAAAACTACAAATGTAAACAAAGACTACAAATATAAACAAAAACTCTAAATGGAAATAGACTACAAATGTAAACAAAGACTACATATGTAAACAAAGACTGCAAACGTAAACAAAAACTCTAAATGGAAAGAAATAATAAAAATGTAAACAAAGACTCTAAATGTAATAAAAAACTCTGGGTATAAACAAGGACTCTAGGTGTAAACAAGGACTACAAATGTAAACAGACTCTAAATGTAGACAAAGTCTAAAAATAAAAACAAAGACTCTAAATGTAAACAAAGGCTAAAAATGTAAACAAAGACTACAAATGTAAACAAAGGCTCTAAATGTAAACAAACAAGCTATATGTAAACAAAGACTACAAATGTAAACAAAGACACTAAATGGAACTCTAAATGTAAACAAAGAATAAAAATGTAAACAAAGACTACTAATGTAAACAAAGGCTCTAAATGTAAACAAACAAGCTATATGTAAACAAAGACAACAAATGTAAACGAAGACACTAAATGGAACTCTAAATGTAAACAAAGAATAAAAATGTAAACAAAGACTACAAATGTAAACAAAGACCTTAAATGTAAACAGACTCAAAATGAAAACAAAGACTAAAAATGTAAACAAAGACTACAAACGTAAACAAAGACTCCAAATGTAAAGAAGTTCTCTAAATGCAAACAAAGATTACAAATGTAAACAAAAACTACAAATGTAAACAAAGGCTACAAATATAAACAAAATCTCTAAATGGAAACAGACTACATTGTAAACAAAAACTACAAACGTAAACTAATACTCTAAATGTAAACAAGGACTACAAATGTAAACAGACTCTAAATGTAAACAAAGGCTAAAAATGTAAACAAAGACTACAAATGTAAACAAAGGCTCTAAATGTAAACAAACAAGCTATATGTAAACAAAGACTACAAATGTAAACAAAGACACTAAATGGAACTCTAAATGTAAACAAAGAATAAAAATGTAAACAAAGACTACAAATGTAAATAAAGACCTTAAATGTAAACAGAATCTTAATGATAACAAAGACTAAAAATGTAAACAAAGACTCTAAATGTAAAGATGGTCTCTAAATGTAAACAAAGGCTAAAAATGTAAACAAAGACTACAAATGTAAACAAAGGGACTAAATGTAAACACTCTAAATGTAAACAAAGACTACATACGTAAACAAAGAATTTAAATGTAAATAAAGACTAAAACAAAGACTAAAAATGTAAACAAAGACTACAGACGTAAACAAAGACTCTAAATGTAAAGAAGGTCTCTAAATGCAAACAAAGATTACAAATGTAAACAAAGACTACAAATGTAATTGTTTACATTTGTATTCTTTGTTTACATTTGTAGTCTGCTTACATTTAGATACTTTGTTTATATTTAGAGGCTTTGTTTACATTTGTTGTCTGTTTACATTTAGAATCTGTTTACGTTTGTAGTTTTTGTTTACGTTTAGTGTCTTTGCTTACATTTGTAGTCTTTGTTGACACTTGTAGTCTTTGTTTACATTTAGACTTTGTTTATATTTAGAGACTTTGTTTACATTTGTAGTCCTTTTTTACACCTAGAGTCCTTGTTTACACCAAGAGTTTTTGGTTACATTTAGAGTCTTTGTTTATATTTCTAGTATTTGTTTACAGTTAGTTTTGTTTACATTTGTAGTCGTTCTTTATATTTGTAGTATTTGTTTACTTTTAGTTTTGTTAACATTTGTAGTCTTTGTTTACATTTAGAGTGTTAGTTTACGTTTGTAGTTTTTGTTTACATTTGTAGTCTGTTTCCATTTAGAGTCTGTTTATATTTGTAGTCATTGTTTACATTTGTAGTCTTTGTTGACAAATGTAAACAAAGACTACAGACGTAAACAAAGACTCTAAATGTAAAGAAGGTCTCTAAATGCAAACAAAGATTACAAATGTAAACAAAGACTACAAATGTAATTGTTTACATTTGTATTCTTTGTTTACATTTGTAGTCCGCTTACATTTAAGACTCTAAATGTAAAGAAGGTCTCTAAATGCAAACAAAGATTACAAATGTAAACAAAGACTACAAATGTAAACAAAGACTACAAATATAAACAGACTCTAAATGGAAACAGACTACAAATGTAAACAAAAACTATAAACGTAAACTAACACTCTATATGTAAACAGACTACAAATGTAAAAAAAACTAAATGTAAACAAATACTAGAAATATAAACAAAGGCTCTAAATGTAACCAAAGACTGCAAACGTAAACAAAGTCTCTAAATGTAAACAAAAAATAAAAATGTAAACAAAGACTCTAAATGTAATAAAAAACTCTGGGTATAAACAAGGACTCTAGGTGTAAACAAGGACTACAAATGTAAACAGACTCTAAATGTAAACAAAGTCTAAAAATAAAAACAAAGACTCTAAATGTAAACAAAGGCTAAATATGTAAACAAAGACTACAAATGTAAACAAAGGCTCTAAATGTAAACAAACAAGCTATATGTAAACAAAGACTACAAATGTAAACAAAGACACTAAATGGAACTTTAAATGTAAACAAAGAATAAAAATGTAAACAAAGACTACTAATGGTAACAAAGGCTCTAAATGTAAACAAACAAGCTATATGTAAACAAAGACTACAAATGTAAACAAAGACACTAAATGGAACTCTAAATGTAAACAAAGAATAAAAATGTAAACAAAGACATTAAATGTAAACAGAATCTTAATGAAAACAAAGACTAAAAATGTAAACAAAGACTCTAAATGTAAAGATGGTCTCTAAATGCAAACAAAGATTACAAATGTAAACAAAAACTACAAATGTAAACAAAGACTACAAATATAAACAAAAACTCTAAATGGAAATAGACTACAAATGTAAACAAAGACTACATATGTAAACAAAGACTGCAAACGTAAACAAAAACTCTAAATGGAAAGAAATAATAAAAATGTAAACAAAGACTCTAAATGTAATAAAAAACTCTGGGTATAAACAAGGACTCTAGGTGTAAACAAGGACTACAAATGTAAACAGACTCTAAATGTAGACAAAGTCTAAAAATAAAAACAAAGACTCTAAATGTAAACAAAGGCTAAAAATGTAAACAAAGACTACAAATGTAAACAAAGGCTCTAAATGTAAACAAACAAGCTATATGTAAACAAAGACTACAAATGTAAACAAAGACACTAAATGGAACTCTAAATGTAAACAAAGAATAAAAATGTAAACAAAGACTACTAATGTAAACAAAGGCTCTAAATGTAAACAAACAAGCTATATGTAAACAAAGACAACAAATGTAAACGAAGACACTAAATGGAACTCTAAATGTAAACAAAGAATAAAAATGTAAACAAAGACTACAAATGTAAACAAAGACCTTAAATGTAAACAGACTCAAAATGAAAACAAAGACTAAAAATGTAAACAAAGACTACAAACGTAAACAAAGACTCCAAATGTAAAGAAGTTCTCTAAATGCAAACAAAGATTACAAATGTAAACAAAAACTACAAATGTAAACAAAGGCTACAAATATAAACAAAATCTCTAAATGGAAACAGACTACATTGTAAACAAAAACTACAAACGTAAACTAATACTCTAAATGTAAACAAGGACTACAAATGTAAACAGACTCTAAATGTAAACAAAGGCTAAAAATGTAAACAAAGACTACAAATGTAAACAAAGGCTCTAAATGTAAACAAACAAGCTATATGTAAACAAAGACTACAAATGTAAACAAAGACACTAAATGGAACTCTAAATGTAAACAAAGAATAAAAATGTAAACAAAGACTACAAATGTAAATAAAGACCTTAAATGTAAACAGAATCTTAATGATAACAAAGACTAAAAATGTAAACAAAGACTCTAAATGTAAAGATGGTCTCTAAATGTAAACAAAGGCTAAAAATGTAAACAAAGACTACAAATGTAAACAAAGGGACTAAATGTAAACACTCTAAATGTAAACAAAGACTACATACGTAAACAAAGAATTTAAATGTAAATAAAGACTAAAACAAAGACTAAAAATGTAAACAAAGACTACAGACGTAAACAAAGACTCTAAATGTAAAGAAGGTCTCTAAATGCAAACAAAGATTACAAATGTAAACAAAGACTACAAATGTAATTGTTTACATTTGTATTCTTTGTTTACATTTGTAGTCTGCTTACATTTAGATACTTTGTTTATATTTAGAGGCTTTGTTTACATTTGTTGTCTGTTTACATTTAGAATCTGTTTACGTTTGTAGTTTTTGTTTACGTTTAGTGTCTTTGCTTACATTTGTAGTCTTTGTTGACACTTGTAGTCTTTGTTTACATTTAGACTTTGTTTATATTTAGAGACTTTGTTTACATTTGTAGTCCTTTTTTACACCTAGAGTCCTTGTTTACACCAAGAGTTTTTGGTTACATTTAGAGTCTTTGTTTATATTTCTAGTATTTGTTTACAGTTAGTTTTGTTTACATTTGTAGTCGTTCTTTATATTTGTAGTATTTGTTTACTTTTAGTTTTGTTAACATTTGTAGTCTTTGTTTACATTTAGAGTGTTAGTTTACGTTTGTAGTTTTTGTTTACATTTGTAGTCTGTTTCCATTTAGAGTCTGTTTATATTTGTAGTCATTGTTTACATTTGTAGTCTTTGTTGACAAATGTAAACAAAGACTACAGACGTAAACAAAGACTCTAAATGTAAAGAAGGTCTCTAAATGCAAACAAAGATTACAAATGTAAACAAAGACTACAAATGTAATTGTTTACATTTGTATTCTTTGTTTACATTTGTAGTCCGCTTACATTTAAGACTCTAAATGTAAAGAAGGTCTCTAAATGCAAACAAAGATTACAAATGTAAACAAAGACTACAAATGTAAACAAAGACTACAAATATAAACAGACTCTAAATGGAAACAGACTACAAATGTAAACAAAAACTATAAACGTAAACTAACACTCTATATGTAAACAGACTACAAATGTAAAAAAACTAAATGTAAACAAATACTAGAAATATAAACAAAGGCTCTAAATGTAACCAAAGACTGCAAACGTAAACAAAGTCTCTAAATGTAAACAAAAAATAAAAATGTAAACAAAGACTCTAAATGTAATAAAAAACTCTGGGTATAAACAAGGACTCTAGGTGTAAACAAGGACTACAAATGTAAACAGACTCTAAATGTAAACAAAGTCTAAAAATAAAAACAAAGACTCTAAATGTAAACAAAGGCTAAAAATGTAAACAAAGACTACAAATGTAAACAAAGGCTCTAAATGTAAACAAACAAGCTATATGTAAACAAAGACTACAAATGTAAACAAAGACACTAAATTGAACTCTAAATGTAAACAAAGAATAAAAATGTAAACAAAGAATAAAAATGTAAATGAAGACTACAAATGTAAACAAAGACCTTAAATGTAAACGGACTCTAAATGAAAACAAAGACTAAAAATGTAAACAAAGACTACAAACGTAAACAAAGACTCCAAATGTAAAGAAGTTCTCTAAATGCAAACAAAGATTACAAATGTAAACAAAAACTACAAATGTAAACAAAGGCTACAAATATAAACAAAAACTCTAAATGGAAACAGACTACAAATGTAAACAAAAACTACAAACGTAAACTAACACACTAAATGTAAACAAGGACTACAAATGTAAACAGACTCTAAATGTAAACAAAGTCTAAAAATAAAAACAAAGACTATAAATGTAAACAAAGGATAAAAATGTAAGCAAAGACTACAAATGTAAACAAAGGCTCTAAATGTAAACAAACACGCTATATGTAAACAAAGACTACAAATGTAAACAAAGACCCCAAATGGAACTCTAAATCTAAACAAAAAATAAAAATGTAAACAGACTACAAATGTAAACAAAACTAAAAGTAAACAAATACTACAAGTATAAACAACGACTACAAATGTAAACAAAACTGAATGTAAACAAATACTAGAAATATAAACAAAGACTCTAAATGTAACCAAAAATTCTTGGTGTAAACGAGGACTCTAGGTTTAAAAAAGGACTACAAACGTAAACAAAGTCTCTAAATATAAACAAAGTCTAAATGTAAACAAAGACTACAAGTGTAAACAAAGACTGCAAATGTAAACAAAAACTCTACATGTAAACAATCTCTCTAAATGTAAACAAAGACTACAAATATAAACGGACTCTAAATGTAAACAAATTCACTAAATTTAAACAAAGAATACAAATGTAAACAAAGACTATAAATGTTAAGAAAGTTTACAACTGTAAACAAAGACTACAAATGTAAACAAAGACACTAAACGTAAACAAAAACTACAAATGTAAACAGACTCTAAGTGTAAACAGACAACAAATGTAAACAAAGCCTCTACATATAAACAAAGTACCTAAATGTAAGCAGACTACAAATGTAAACAAAGAATACAAATGTAAACAAAGAGCACAAATGTTAAGTGACTCAAACTGTAAACAAAGTCTACAAATGTAAACAGACTATAAATGAAAACAGACTCTAAATGCAAACAGACTAAATGTGTAAACAAGGACTACAAACGTAAACCAACACTCTAAATGTAAACAAAGACTACAAATGTAAACAAAACTAAATGTAAACAAATACTACAAATATAAACAACGACTACAAATGTAAACAAAACTAAATGTAAACAAATACTAGAAATATAAACAAAGACTCTAAATGTAACCAAAGTCTGCAAACGTAAACAAAAACTCTAAATGGAAAAAAATAATAAAAATGTAAACAAAGACTCTAAATGTAATAAAAAACTCTGGGTATAAACAAGGACTCTAGGTGTAAACAAGGACTACAAATGTAAACAGACTCTAAATGTAAACAAAGTCTAAAAATAAAAACAAAGACTCTAAATGTAAACAAAGGCTCTAAATGTAAACAAACAAGCTATATGTAAACAAAGACTACAAATGTAAACAAAGACACTAAATGGAACTCTAAATGTAAACAAAGAATAAAAATGTAAACAAAGACATTAAATGTACACAGAATCTTAATGAAAACAAAGACTAAAAATGTAAACAAAGACTCTAAATGTAAAGATGGTCTCTAAATGCAAACAAAGATTACAAATATAAACAAAAACTCTAAATGGAAATAGACTACAAATGTAAACAAAGACTACATATGTAAACAAAGACTGCAAACGTAAACAAAAACTCTAAATGGAAACAAATAATAAAAATGTAAACAAAGACTCTAAATGTAATAAAAAAATCTGGGTATAAACAAGGACTACAAATGTAAACTGACTCTAAATATAAACAAAGTCTAAAAATAAAAACAGACTTAAATGTAAACAAAGGCTAAAAATGTAAACAAAGACTCTAAATGTAATAAAAAACTGTGGGTATAAACAAGGACTCTAGGTGTAAACAAGGACTACAAATGTAAACAGACTCTAAATGTAAACAAAGTCTAAAAATAAAAACAAAGACTCTAAATGTAAACAAAGGCTAAAAATGTAAACAAAGACTACAAATGTAAACAAAGGCTCTAAATGTAAACAAACAAGCTATATGTAAACAAAGACTACAAATGTAAACAAAGACACTAAATGGAACTCTAAATGTAAACAAAGAATAAAAATGTAAACAAAGACTACTAATGTAAACAAAGGCTCTAAATGTAAACAAACAAGCTATATGTAAACAAAGACTACCAATGTAAACAAAGACACTAAATGGAACTCTAAATGTGAACAAAGAATAAAAATGTAAACAAAGACTACAAATGTAAACAAAGACCTTAAATGTAAACAGACTCTAAATGAAAACAAAGACTAAAAATGTAAACAAAGACTACGAACGTAAACAGACTCCAAATGTAAAGAAGTTCTCTAAATGCAAACAAAGATTACAAATGTAAACAAAAACTACAAATGTAAACAAAGGCTACAAATATAAACAAAATCTCTAAATGGAAACAGACTACATTGTAAACAAAAACTACAAACGTAAACTAACACTCTAAATGTAAACAAGGACTACAAATGTAAACAGACTCTAAATGTAAACAAAGTCTAAAAATAAAAACAAAGACTCTAAATGTAAACAAAGGATAAAAATGTAAACAAAGACTACAAATGTAAACAAAGGCTCTAAATGTAAACAAACACGCTATATGTAAACAAAGACTACAAATGTAAACAAAGACCCCAAATGGAACTCTAAATCTAAACAAAAAATAAAAATGTAAACAGACTACAAATGTAAACAAAACTAAAAGTAAACAAATACTACAAATATAAACAACGACTACAAATGTAAACAAAACTAAATGTAAACAAATACTAGAAATATAAACAAAGACTCTAAATGTAACCAAAAATTCTTGGTGTAAACAAGGACTCTAGGTGTAAAAAAGGACTACAAACGTAAACAAAGTCTCTAAATATAAACAAAGTCTAAATGTAAACAAAGACTACAAGTGTCAACAAAGACTACAAATGTAAACAAAAACTCTACATGTAAACAGTCTCTCTAAATGTAAACAAAGACTACAAATATAAACGGACTCTAAATGTAAACAAAGTCTCTAAATTTAAACAAAGAATACAACTGTAGACAAAGACTATAAATGTTAAGAAAGTTTACAACTGTAAACAAAAACTACAAACGTAAACAGACTCTAAGTGTAAACAGACAACAAATGTAAACAAAACCTCTAAATATAAACAAAGTATCTAAATGTAAGCAGACTACAAATGTAAACAAAGAATACAAATGTAAACAAAGACACTAAACGTAATCAAAAACTACAAACGTAAACAGACTCTAAGTGTAAACAGACAACAAATGTAAACAAAGCCTTTAAATATAAACAATGTATCTAAATGTAAGCAGACTACAAATGTAAACAAAAAGCGCAAATGTTAAGTGACTCAAACTGTAAACAAACTCTCGAAATGTAAACAAAGTCTACAAATGTAAACATTCTATAAATGAAAATAGACTCTAAATGCAAACAGACTAAAAATGTAAACAAAGACTACAAATATAAAGAATCTAAATGGAAACAGACTACAAATGTAAACAAAAACTACAAACGTAAACTAACACTCTAAATGTAAACAAAGACTACAAATGTAAACAAAACTAAAAGTAAACAAATACTACAAATATAAACAATGACTACAAATGTAAACAAAACTAAATGTAAACAAATACTAGAAATATAAACAAAGACTCTAAATGTAACCAAAGACTGCAAAAGTAAACAGTCTCTAAATGGAAACAAATAATAAAAATGTAAACAAAGACTCTAAATGTAATAAAAAACTCTGGGTATAAACATGGACTCTAGGTGTAAACAAGGACTACAAACGTAAACAGACTCTAAATGTAAACAAAGGCTAAAAATGTAAACAAAGACTACAAATGTAAACAAAGACCTTAAATGTAAACAGACTCTAAATGAAAACAAAGACTAAAAATGTTAACAAAGACTACAAACGTAAACAAAGACTCCAAATGAAAAGAAGTTCTCTAAATGCAAACAAAGATTACAAATGTAAACAAAAACTACAAATGTAAACAAAGGCTACAAATATAAACAAAAACTCTAAATGTAAACAAATAATAAAAATGTAAACAAAGACTCTAAATATAATAAAAAACTCTGGGTGTAAACAAGGACAACAAATGTAAACTGACTCTAAATGTAAACAAAGTCTAAAAATAAAAACAAAGACTCTAAATGTAAACAAAGGATAAAAATGTAAACAAAGACTACAAATGTACACAAAGTCTCTAAATGTAAACAAACACGCTATATGTAAACAAAGACTACAAATGTAAACAAAGACCCCAAATGGAACTCTAAATGTAAACAAAAAATGAAAATGTAAACAGACTACAAATGTAAACAAAACTAAAAGTAAACAAATACTACAAATATAAACAACGACTACAAATGTAAACAAAACTAAATGTAAACAAATACTAGAAATATAAACAAAGACTCTAAATGTAACCAAAAACTCTTGGTGTAAACAAGGACTCTAGGTGTAAAAAAGGACTACAAATGTAAACAAAGTCTCTAAATATAAACAAAGTCTAAATGTAAACAAAGACTACAAGTGTCAACAAAGACTACAAATGTAAACAAAAACTCTACATGTAAACAGTCTCTCTAAATGTAAACAAAGACTACAAATATAAACGGACTCTAAATGTAAACAAAGTCTCTAAATTTAAACAAAGAATACAAATGTAAACAAAGACTATAAATGTTAAGAAAGTTTACAACTGTAAACAAAGACTACAAATGTAAACAAAGCCTCTAATTATAAACAAAGTACCTAAATTTAAGCAGACTACAAATGTAAACAAAGAGCACAAATGTTAAGTGACTCAAACTGCAAACAAACTCTCTAAATGTAAACAAAGTCTACAAATGTAGACGGACTATAAATGAAAACAGACTCTAAATGCAAACAGACTAAAAGTGTAAACAATTACTACAAATATAAACAGACTCTAAATGGAAAAACAATACAAATGCAAACAAAAACTACAAACGTAAACCAACACTCTAAATGTAAACAAACACTACAAATGTAAACAAAACTAAAAGTAAACAAATACTACAAATATAAACAAGTACTACAAATGTAAACAAAACTAAATGTAAACAAATACTAGAAATATAAACAAAGACTCTAAATGTAACAAAAGACTGCAAACGTAAACAAACACTCTAAATGGAAAAAAATAATAAAAATGTAAACAAAAACTCTAAATGTAATAAAAAACTCTGGGTATAAACAAGGACTACAAATGTAAACAGACTCTAAATACAAACAAAGTCTAAAAATAAAAACAAAGTCTCTAAATGTAAACAAAGGCTAAAAATGTAAACAAAGACTACAAATGTAAACAAAGGGACTAAATATAAACACTTTAAATGTAAACAAAAGCTACATATGTAAACAAAGAATTTAAATGTAAATAAAGACTACAAATGTAAACAAAGACCTTAAATGTAAACAGACTCTAAATGAAAACAAAGACTAAAAATGTAAACAAAGACTACAAGCGTAAACAAAGACTCTAAATGTAAAGAAGGTCTCTAAATGCAAACAAAGATTAAAAATGTAAACAAAGACTACAAATATAAACAGACTCTAAATGGAAACAGACTACAAATGTAAACAAAAACTACAAACGTAAACTAACACTCTAAATGTAAACAAAGACTACAAATGTTAACAAAACTAAAGGTAAACAAATACTACAAATATAAAGAACGACTACAAATGTAAACAAAACTAAATGTAAACAAATACTAGAAATATAAACAAAGACTCTAAATGTAACCAAAAACTCTTGGTGTAAACAAGGACTCTAGGTGTAAAAAAGGACTACAAATGTAAACAAAGTCTCTAAATATAAACAAAGTCTAAATGTAAACAAAGACTACAAGTGTCAACAAAGACTACAAATGTAAACAAAAACTCTACATGTAAACAGTCTCTCTAAATATAAACAAAGAATACAAATATAAACGGACTCTAAATGTAAACAAAGTCTCTGAATTTATACAAAGAATACAAGTGTAAACAAAGACTATAAATGTTAAGAAAGTTTACAACTGTAAACAAAGACTACAAATGTAAACAAAGACACTAAACGTAAACAAAACCTACAAACGTAAACAGACTCTAAGTGTAAACAGACAACAAATGTAAACAAAGCCTTTAAATATAAACAATGTATCTAAATGTAAACAAAGTCTCTAAATTTAAACAAAGAATACAAATGTAAACAAAGACTATAAATTCTAAGAAAGTTTACAACTGTAAACAAAGACTACAAATGTAAACAAAGACACTAAAGGTAAACAAAAACTACAAACGTAAACAGACTCTAAGTGTAAACAGACAACAAATGTAAACAAAGCCTCTAAATATAAACAAAGTATCTAAACGTAAGCAGACTACAAATGTAAACAAAGAATACAAATGTAAACAAAGAGCACAAATATTAAGTGACTGAAACTGTAAACAAACTGTCTAAATGTAAACAAAGTCTACAAATGTAAACAGTCTATAAATGAAAATAGACTCTAAATGCAAACAGACTAAAAATGTAAACAAAGTCTACAAATATAAAGACTCTAAATGGAAACAGACTACAAATGTAAACAAAAACTACAAACGTAAACTAACACTCTAAATGTAAACAAAGACTACAAATGTAAACAAAACTAAAAGTAAGCAAATACTACAAATATAAACAATGACTACAAATGTAAACAAAACTAAATGTAAACAATACTAGAAATATAAACAAAGACTCTAAATGTAACCAAAGACTGCAAACGTAAACAAAGTCTCTAAATGGAAACAAATAATAAAAATGTAAACAAAGACTCTAAATGTAAACAAACACGCTATATGTAAACAAAGACTACAAATGTAAACAAAGACACTGAATGGAACTCTAAATGTAAACAAAGAATAAAAATGTAAACAAAGACCTTAAATGTAAACAGACTCTTAATGAAAACAAAGACTAAAAATGTAAACAAAGACTCTAAATGTAAAGATGGTCTCTAAATGCAAAAAAAAATTACAAATGTAAACAAAAACTACAAATGTAAACAAAGACTACAAATATAAACAAAAACTCTAAATGGAAACGGACTACAAATGTAAACAAAAACTACAAACGTAAACTAACACTCTAAATGTAAACAAAGACTACAAATGTAAACAAAGACTGCAATCGTAAACAAAGGCTCTAAATGTAAACAAATAATAAAAATGTAAACAATATCTCTAAATGTAATAAAAAACTCTGGGTATAAACAAGGACTCTAGGTGTAAACAAGGACTACAAATGTAAACAGACGCTAAATGTAAACAAAGTCTAAAAATAAAAACAAAGACTCTAAATGTAAACACGGGATAAAAATGTAAACAAAGACTACAAATGTAAACAAAGGCTCTAAATGTAAACAAACACGCTATATGTAAACAAAGACTACAAATGTAAACAAAGACCCCAAATGGAACTCTAAATGTAAATAAAAAATGAAAATGTAAGCAGACTACAAATGTAAACAAAACTAAAAGTAAACAAATACTACAAATATAAACAACGACTACAAATGTAAACAAAACTAAATGTAAACAAATACTAGAAATATAAACAGACTCTAAATGTAACCAAAAACTCTTGGTGTAAACAAGGACTCTTGGTGTAAAAAAGGACTACAAATGTAAACAAAGTCTTTAAATATAAACAAAGTCTTAATGTAAACAAAGACTACAAGTGTAAACAAAAACTCTACATGTAAACAATATCTCTAAATGTAAACAAAGACTAAAAATATAAACGGACTCTTAATGTAAACAAAGTCTCTAAATTTAAACAAAGAATACAAATGTAAACAAAGACTATAAATGTTAAGAAAGTCTACAACTGTAAACAAAGACTACAAATGTAAACAAACCACACTAAACATAAACAAAAACTACAAACGTAAACAGACTCTAAATGTAAGCAGAATACAAATGTAAACAAAGAATAAAAATGTAAACAAAGACTACTAATGTAAACAAAGGCTCTAAATGTAAACAAACAAGCTATATGTAAACAAAGACTACCAATGTAAACAAAGACACTAAATGGAACTCTAAATGTGAACAAAGAATAAAAATGTAAACAAAGACTACAAATGTAAACAAAGACCTTAAATGTAAACAGACTCTAAATGAAAACAAAGACTAAAAATGTAAACAAAGACTACAAACGTAAACAGACTCCAAATGTAAAGAAGTTCTCTAAATGCAAACAAAGATTACAAATGTAAACAAAAACTACAAATGTAAACAAAGGCTACAAATATAAACAAAATCTCTAAATGGAAACAGTCTACATTGTAAACAAAAACTACAAACGTAAACTAACACTCTAAATGTAAACAAGGACTACAAATGTAAACAGACTCTAAATGTAAACAAAGTCTAAAAATAAAAACAAAGACTCTAAATGTAAACAAAGGATAAAAATGTAAACAAAGACTACAAATGTAAACAAAGGCTCTAAATGTAAACAAACACGCTATATGTAAACAAAGACTACAAATGTAAACAAAGACCCCAAATGGAACTCTAAATCTAAACAAAAAATAAAAATGTAAACAGACTACAAATGTAAACAAAACTAAAAGTAAACAAATACTACAAATATAAACAACGACTACAAATGTAAACAAAACTAAATGTAAACAAATACTAGAAATATAAACAAAGACTCTAAATGTAACCAAAAATTCTTGGTGTAAACAAGGACTCTAGGTGTAAAAAAGGACTACAAACGTAAACAAAGTCTCTAAATATAAACAAAGTCTAAATGTAAACAAAGACTACAAGTGTCAACAAAGACTACAAATGTAAACAAAAACTCTACATGTAAACAGTCTCTCTAAATGTAAACAAAGACTACAAATATAAACGGACTCTAAATGTAAACAAAGTCTCTAAATTTAAACAAAGAATACAACTGTAGACAAAGACTATAAATGTTAAGAAAGTTTACAACTGTAAACAAAAACTACAAACGTAAACAGACTCTAAGTGTAAACAGACAACAAATGTAAACAAAACCTCTAAATATAAACAAAGTATCTAAATGTAAGCAGACTACAAATGTAAACAAAGAATACAAATGTAAACAAAGACACTAAACGTAATCAAAAACTACAAACGTAAACAGACTCTAAGTGTAAACAGACAACAAATGTAAACAAAGCCTTTAAATATAAACAATGTATCTAAATGTAAGCAGACTACAAATGTAAACAAAAAGCGCAAATGTTAAGTGACTCAAACTGTAAACAAACTCTCGAAATGTAAACAAAGTCTACAAATGTAAACATTCTATAAATGAAAATAGAATCTAAATGCAAACAGACTAAAAATGTAAACAAAGACTACAAATATAAAGAATCTAAATGGAAACAGACTACAAATGTAAACAAAAACTACAAACGTAAACTAACACTCTAAATGTAAACAAAGACTACAAATGTAAACAAAACTAAAAGTAAACAAATACTACAAATATAAACAATGACTACAAATGTAAACAAAACTAAATGTAAACAAATACTAGAAATATAAACAAAGACTCTAAATGTAACCAAAGACTGCAAAAGTAAACAGTCTCTAAATGGAAACAAATAATAAAAATGTAAACAAAGACTCTAAATGTAATAAAAAACTCTGGGTATAAACATGGACTCTAGGTGTAAACAAGGACTACAAACGTAAACAGACTCTAAATGTAAACAAAGGCTAAAAATGTAAACAAAGACTACAAATGTAAACAAAGACCTTAAATGTAAACAGACTCTAAATGAAAACAAAGACTAAAAATGTTAACAAAGACTACAAACGTAAACAAAGACTCCAAATGAAAAGAAGTTCTCTAAATGCAAACAAAGATTACAAATGTAAACAAAAACTACAAATGTAAACAAAGGCTACAAATATAAACAAAAACTCTAAATGTAAACAAATAATAAAAATGTAAACAAAGACTCTAAATATAATAAAAAACTCTGGGTGTAAACAAGGACAACAAATGTAAACTGACTCTAAATGTAAACAAAGTCTAAAAATAAAAACAAAGACTCTAAATGTAAACAAAGGATAAAAATGTAAACAAAGACTACAAATGTACACAAAGTCTCTAAATGTAAACAAACACGCTATATGTAAACAAAGACTACAAATGTAAACAAAGACCCCAAATGGAACTCTAAATGTAAACAAAAAATGAAAATGTAAACAGACTACAAATGTAAACAAAACTAAAAGTAAACAAATACTACAAATATAAACAACGACTACAAATGTAAACAAAACTAAATGTAAACAAATACTAGAAATATAAACAAAGACTCTAAATGTAACCAAAAACTCTTGGTGTAAACAAGGACTCTAGGTGTAAAAAAGGACTACAAATGTAAACAAAGTCTCTAAATATAAACAAAGTCTAAATGTAAACAAAGACTACAAGTGTCAACAAAGACTACAAATGTAAACAAAAACTCTACATGTAAACAGTCTCTCTAAATGTAAACAAAGACTACAAATATAAACGGACTCTAAATGTAAACAAAGTCTCTAAATTTAAACAAAGAATACAAATGTAAACAAAGACTATAAATGTTAAGAAAGTTTACAACTGTAAACAAAGACTACAAATGTAAACAAAGCCTCTAATTATAAACAAAGTACCTAAATTTAAGCAGACTACAAATGTAAACAAAGAGCACAAATGTTAAGTGACTCAAACTGCAAACAAACTCTCTAAATGTAAACAAAGTCTACAAATGTAGACGGACTATAAATGAAAACAGACTCTAAATGCAAACAGACTAAAAGTGTAAACAATTACTACAAATATAAACAGACTCTAAATGGAAAAACAATACAAATGCAAACAAAAACTACAAACGTAAACCAACACTCTAAATGTAAACAAACACTACAAATGTAAACAAAACTAAAAGTAAACAAATACTACAAATATAAACAAGTACTACAAATGTAAACAAAACTAAATGTAAACAAATACTAGAAATATAAACAAAGACTCTAAATGTAACAAAAGACTGCAAACGTAAACAAACACTCTAAATGGAAAAAAATAATAAAAATGTAAACAAAAACTCTAAATGTAATAAAAAACTCTGGGTATAAACAAGGACTACAAATGTAAACAGACTCTAAATACAAACAAAGTCTAAAAATAAAAACAAAGTCTCTAAATGTAAACAAAGGCTAAAAATGTAAACAAAGACTACAAATGTAAACAAAGGGACTAAATATAAACACTTTAAATGTAAACAAAAGCTACATATGTAAACAAAGAATTTAAATGTAAATAAAGACTACAAATGTAAACAAAGACCTTAAATGTAAACAGACTCTAAATGAAAACAAAGACTAAAAATGTAAACAAAGACTACAAGCGTAAACAAAGACTCTAAATGTAAAGAAGGTCTCTAAATGCAAACAAAGATTAAAAATGTAAACAAAGACTACAAATATAAACAGACTCTAAATGGAAACAGACTACAAATGTAAACAAAAACTACAAACGTAAACTAACACTCTAAATGTAAACAAAGACTACAAATGTTAACAAAACTAAAGGTAAACAAATACTACAAATATAAAGAACGACTACAAATGTAAACAAAACTAAATGTAAACAAATACTAGAAATATAAACAAAGACTCTAAATGTAACCAAAAACTCTTGGTGTAAACAAGGACTCTAGGTGTAAAAAAGGACTACAAATGTAAACAAAGTCTCTAAATATAAACAAAGTCTAAATGTAAACAAAGACTACAAGTGTCAACAAAGACTACAAATGTAAACAAAAACTCTACATGTAAACAGTCTCTCTAAATATAAACAAAGAATACAAATATAAACGGACTCTAAATGTAAACAAAGTCTCTGAATTTATACAAAGAATACAAGTGTAAACAAAGACTATAAATGTTAAGAAAGTTTACAACTGTAAACAAAGACTACAAATGTAAACAAAGACACTAAACGTAAACAAAACCTACAAACGTAAACAGACTCTAAGTGTAAACAGACAACAAATGTAAACAAAGCCTTTAAATATAAACAATGTATCTAAATGTAAACAAAGTCTCTAAATTTAAACAAAGAATACAAATGTAAACAAAGACTATAAATTCTAAGAAAGTTTACAACTGTAAACAAAGACTACAAATGTAAACAAAGACACTAAAGGTAAACAAAAACTACAAACGTAAACAGACTCTAAGTGTAAACAGACAACAAATGTAAACAAAGCCTCTAAATATAAACAAAGTATCTAAACGTAAGCAGACTACAAATGTAAACAAAGAATACAAATGTAAACAAAGAGCACAAATATTAAGTGACTGAAACTGTAAACAAACTGTCTAAATGTAAACAAAGTCTACAAATGTAAACAGTCTATAAATGAAAATAGACTCTAAATGCAAACAGACTAAAAATGTAAACAAAGTCTACAAATATAAAGACTCTAAATGGAAACAGACTACAAATGTAAACAAAAACTACAAACGTAAACTAACACTCTAAATGTAAACAAAGACTACAAATGTAAACAAAACTAAAAGTAAGCAAATACTACAAATATAAACAATGACTACAAATGTAAACAAAACTAAATGTAAACAATACTAGAAATATAAACAAAGACTCTAAATGTAACCAAAGACTGCAAACGTAAACAAAGTCTCTAAATGGAAACAAATAATAAAAATGTAAACAAAGACTCTAAATGTAAACAAACACGCTATATGTAAACAAAGACTACAAATGTAAACAAAGACACTGAATGGAACTCTAAATGTAAACAAAGAATAAAAATGTAAACAAAGACCTTAAATGTAAACAGACTCTTAATGAAAACAAAGACTAAAAATGTAAACAAAGACTCTAAATGTAAAGATGGTCTCTAAATGCAAAAAAAAATTACAAATGTAAACAAAAACTACAAATGTAAACAAAGACTACAAATATAAACAAAAACTCTAAATGGAAACGGACTACAAATGTAAACAAAAACTACAAACGTAAACTAACACTCTAAATGTAAACAAAGACTACAAATGTAAACAAAGACTGCAATCGTAAACAAAGGCTCTAAATGTAAACAAATAATAAAAATGTAAACAATATCTCTAAATGTAATAAAAAACTCTGGGTATAAACAAGGACTCTAGGTGTAAACAAGGACTACAAATGTAAACAGACGCTAAATGTAAACAAAGTCTAAAAATAAAAACAAAGACTCTAAATGTAAACACGGGATAAAAATGTAAACAAAGACTACAAATGTAAACAAAGGCTCTAAATGTAAACAAACACGCTATATGTAAACAAAGACTACAAATGTAAACAAAGACCCCAAATGGAACTCTAAATGTAAATAAAAAATGAAAATGTAAGCAGACTACAAATGTAAACAAAACTAAAAGTAAACAAATACTACAAATATAAACAACGACTACAAATGTAAACAAAACTAAATGTAAACAAATACTAGAAATATAAACAGACTCTAAATGTAACCAAAAACTCTTGGTGTAAACAAGGACTCTTGGTGTAAAAAAGGACTACAAATGTAAACAAAGTCTTTAAATATAAACAAAGTCTTAATGTAAACAAAGACTACAAGTGTAAACAAAAACTCTACATGTAAACAATATCTCTAAATGTAAACAAAGACTAAAAATATAAACGGACTCTTAATGTAAACAAAGTCTCTAAATTTAAACAAAGAATACAAATGTAAACAAAGACTATAAATGTTAAGAAAGTCTACAACTGTAAACAAAGACTACAAATGTAAACAAACCACACTAAACATAAACAAAAACTACAAACGTAAACAGACTCTAAATGTAAGCAGAATACAAATGTAAACAAAGAATACAAATGTAAACAAAGAGCAAAAATGTTAAGTGAGTCAAACTGTAAACAAACTCTCTAAATGTAAAGAAAGTCTACAAATGTAAACAGACTATAAATGAAAACAGACTCTAAATGCAAACAGACTAAAAATGTAAACAAAGACTACATATGTAAACAAAGACTGCAAACGTAAACAAAAACTCTAAATGGAAACAAATAATAAAAATGTAAACAAAGACTCTAAATGTAATTAAAAAAACTGGGTATAAACAAGGACTACAAATGTAAACTGACTCTAAATGTAAACAAAAGCTAAAAATGTAAACAAAGACTACAAATGTAATCAAAGGGACTAAATGTAAACACTCTAAATGTAAACAAAGACTACATATGTAAACAAAGAATTTAAATGTAAACAAAGACTAAAAATGTAAACAAAGACTACAGACGTAAACACTCTAAATGTAAAGAAGGTCTCTAAATGCAAACAAAGATTACAAATGTAAACAAAGACTACAAATATAAACAGACTCTAAATGGAAACAGACTACAAATGTAAACAAAAACTACAAACGTAAACTAACACTCTATATGTAAACAGACTACAAATGTAAACAAAACTAAAAGTGAACAAATACTACAAATATAAACAACGACAACAAATGTAAAGAAGTTCTCTAAATGCAAACAAAGATTACAAATGTAAACAAAAACTACAAATGTAAACAAAAACTACAAACGTAAGCTAACACTCTAAATGTAAACAAAGACTACAAATGTAAACAAAGACTGCAAACGTAAACAAAGACTCTAAATGTAAACAAATAATAAAAATGTAAACAAAGACTCTAAATGTAATAAAAAACTCTGGGTATAAACAAGGACTACAAATGTAAACAGACTCTAAATGTAAACAAAGGATAAAAATGTAAACAAAGACTACAAATGTAAACAAAGGCTCTAAATGTAAACAAACATGCTATATGTAAACAAAGACTACAAATGTAAACAAAGACCCCAAATGGAACTCTAAATGTAAATAAAAAATGAAAATGTAAACAGACTACAAATGTAAACAAAACTAAAAGTAAACAAATACTACAAATGTAAACAACGACTACAAATGTAAACAAAACTAAATGTAAACAAATACTAGAAATATAAACAAAGATTCTAAATGTAACCAAAAACTCTTGGTGTAAACAAGGAATCTAGGTGTAAAAAAGGACTACAAATGTAAACAAAGTCTCTAAATGTAAACAAAGTCTAAATGTAAACAAAGACTACAAGTGTAAACAAAGACTACAAATGTAAACAAAAACTCTACATGTAAACAATCTCTCTAAATGTAAACAAAGACTACAAATATAAACAAGACTCTAAATGTAAACAAAGTCACTAAATTTAAACAAAGAATACAAATGTAAACAAAGACTATTAATGTTAAGAATGTTTACAACTGTAAACAAAGACTACAAATGTAAACAAAGACACTAAACGTAAACAAAAACTACAAATGTAAACAGACTCTAAGTGTAAACAGACAACAAATGTAAACAAAGCCTCTAATTATAAACAAAGTACCTAAATTTAAGCAGACTACAAATGTAAACAAAGAATACAAATGTAAACAAAGAGCACAAATGTTAAGTGACTCAAACTGTAAACAAACTCTCTAAATGTAAACAAAGTCTACAAATGTAGACAGACTATAAATGAAAACAGACTAAATGCAAACAGACTAAAAGTGTAAACAAAGACTACAAATATAAACAGATTCTAAATGGAAACAGACTACAAATGTAAACAAAACTAAATTAAACAAATACTACAAATATAAACAAGGACTACAAATGTAAACAAAACTAAATGTAAACAAATACTAGAAATATAAACAAAGACTCTAAATGTAACCAAAGACTACAAATGTAAACAAAAACTCTACATGTAAACAGTCTCTCTAAATGTAAGCAAAGACTACAAATATAAACGGACTCTAAATGTAAACAAAGTCTCTAAATTTAAACAAAGAATACAAATGTAAACAAAGACTATAAATGCTAAGAAAGTTTACAACTGTAAACAAAGACTACAAATGTAAACAAAGACACTAAACGTAAACAGACTCTAAGTGTAAACAAACAACAAATGTAAACAAAGCCTTTAAATATAAACAAAGTATCTAAATGTAAGCAGACTACAAATGTAAAAAAAGAATACAAATGTAAACAAACACTACAAATGTAAACAAAACTAAAAGTAAACAAATACTACAAATATAAACAACGACTACAAATGTGAACAAAACTAAATGTAAACAAATACTAGAAATATAAACAAAGACTCTAAATGTAAGCAAAGACTGCAAACGTAAACAAAAACTCTAAATGGAAAAAAATAATAAAAATGTAAAAAAAGACTCTAAATGTAATAAAAAAATCTGGGTATAAACAAAGACTACAAATGAAAACAGACTCTAAATACAAACAAAGTCTAAAATGAAAACAAAGTCTCTAAATGTAAACAAAGGCTAAAAATGTAAACAAAGACTACAAATGTAAACAAAGGGACTAAATGTAAACACTTTAAATGTAAACAAAGACTACATATGTAAACAAAGAATTTAAATGTAAATAAAGACTACAAATGTAAACAAAGACCTTAAATGTAAACAGACTCTAAATGAAAACAAAGACTAAAAATGTAATCAAAGACTACAAACGTAAACAAAGACTCTAAATGTAAAGAAGGTCTCTGAATGCAAACAAAGATTAAAAATGTAAACAAAGACTACAAATGTAAACAAAGACTACAAATATAAACAGACTCTAAATTGAAACAGACTACAAATGTAAACAAAAACTACAAACGTAAACTAACACTCTAAATGTAAACAAAGACTACAAATGTTAACAAAACTAAAAGTAAACAAATACTACAAATATAAAGAACGACTACAAATGTAAACAAAACTAAATGTAAACAAATACTAGAAATATAAACAAAGACTCTAAATGTAACCAAAAACTCTTGGTGTAAACAAGGACTCTAGGTGTAAAAAAGGACTACAAATGTAAACAAAGTCTCTAAATATAAACAAAGTCTAAATGTAAACAAAGACTACAAGTGTCAACAAAGACTACAAATGTAAGCAAAGACACTAAACGTAAACAAAAACTACAAACGTAAACAGATTCTAAGTGTAAACAGACAACAAATGTAAACAAAGCCTCTAAATATAAACAAAGTATCTAAATGTAAGCAGACTACAAATGTAAACAAAGAATACAAATGTAAACAAAGACACTAAACGTAAACAAAAACTACAAACGTAAACAGACTCTAAGTGTAAACAGACAACAAATGTAAACAAAGCCTTTATATATAAACAATGTATCTAAATGTAAACAAAGTCTCTAAATTTAAACAAAGAATACAAATGTAAACAAAGACTATAAATTCTAAGAAAGTTTACAACTGTAAACAAAGACTACAAATGTAAACAAAGACACTAAACGTAAACAGACTCTAAGTGTAAACAAACAACAAATGTAAACAAAGCCTTTAAATATAAACAAAGTATCTAAATGTAAGCAGACTACAAATGTAAAAAAAGAATACAAATGTAAACAAACACTACAAATGTAAACAAAACTAAAAGTAAACAAATACTACAAATATAAACAACGAATACAAATGTGAACAAAACTAAATGTAAACAAATACTAGAAATATAAACAAAGACTCTAAATGTAAGCAAAGACTGCAAACGTAAACAAAAACTCTAAATGGAAAAAAATAATAAAAATGTAAAAAAAGACTCTAAATGTAATAAAAAAATCTGGGTATAAACAAAGACTACAAATGAAAACAGACTCTAAATACAAACGTAAACAGATTCTAAGTGTAAACAGACAACAAATGTAAACAAAGCCTCTAAATATAAACAAAGTATCTAAACGTAAGCAGACTACAAATGTAAACAAAGAATACAAATGTAAACAAAGACACTAAACTTAAACAAAAACTACAAACGTAAACAGACTCTAAGTGTAAACAGACAACAAATGTAAACAAAGCCTTTAAATATAAACAAAGTGTGTAAATGTAAGCAGACTACAAATGTAAACAAAGAATACAAATGTAAACAAAGACACTAAATGTAACTCTAAATGTAAACAAAGTCACTAAATTTAAACAAAGAATACAAATGTAAACAAAGACTAAAAATGTTACGAAAGTTTACAACTGTAAACAAAGACTACAAATGTAAACAAAGACACTAAACGTAAACAAAAACTACAAATGTAAACAGACTCTAAGTGTAAACAGACAACAAATGTAAACAAAGCCTCTAAATATAAACAAAGTACCTAAATGTAAGGAGACTTCAAATGTAAACAAAGAATACAAATGTAAACAAAGAGCACAAATGTTAAGTGACTCAAACTGTAAACAAACTCTCTAAATGTAAACAAAGTCTACAAATGTAGACAGACTCTAAATGGAAACAGACTACAAATGTAAACAAAAACTACAAACGTAAACCAACACTCTAAATGTAAACAAACACTACAAATATAAACAGACTCTAAATGGAAACAGACTACAAATGTAAACAAAAACTACAAACGTAAACCAACACTCTAAATGTAAACAAACACTACAAATGTAAACAAAACTAAAAGTAAACAAATACTACAAATATAAACAACGACTACAAATGTGAACAAAACTAAATATAAACAAATACTAGAAATATAAACAAAGACTCTAAATGTAAGCAAAGACTGCAAACGTAAACAAAAACTCTAAATGGAAAAAAATAATAAAAATGTAAAAAAAGACTCTAAATGTAATAAAAATATCTGGGTATAAACAAAGACTACAAATGAAAACAGACTCTAAATACAAACAAAGTCTAAAAATAAAAACAAAGTCTCTAAATGTAAACAAAGGCTAAAAATGTAAACAAAGACTACAAATGTAAACAAAGGGACTAAATGTAAACACTTTAAATGTAAACAAAGACTACATATGTAAACAAAGAATTTAAATGTAAATAAAGACTACAAATGTAAACAAAGACCTTAAATGTAAACAGACTCTAAATGAAAACAAAGACTAAAAATGTAATCAAAGACTACAAACGTAAACAAAGACTCTAAATGTAAAGAAGGTCTCTGAATGCAAACAAAGATTAAAAATGTAAACAAAGACTACAAATGTAAACAAAGACTACAAATATAAACAGACTCTAAATTGAAACAGACTACAAATGTAAACAAAAACTACAAACGTAAACTAACACTCTAAATGTAAACAAAGACTACAAATGTTAACAAAACTAAAAGTAAACAAATACTACAAATATAAAGAACGACTACAAATGTAAACAAAACTAAATGTAAACAAATACTAGAAATATAAACAAAGACTCTAAATGTAACCGAAAACTCTTGGTGTAAACAAGGACTCTAGGTGTAAAAAAGGACTACAAATGTAAACAAAGTCTCTAAATATAAACAAAGTCTAAATGTAAACAAAGACTACAAGTGTCAACAAAGACTACAAATGTAAACAAAAACTCTACATGTAAACAGTCTCCCTAAATGTAAACAAAGACTACAAATATAAACGGACTCTAAATGTAAACAAAGTCTCTAAATTTAAACAAAGAATACAAGTGTAAACAAAGACTATAAATGTTAAGAAAGTTTACAACTGTAAACAAAGACTACAAATGTAAACAAAGACACTAAACGTTAACAAAAACTACAAACGTAAACAGACTCTAAGTGTAAACAGACAACAAATGTAAACAAAGCCTCCAAATATAAACAAAGTATCTAAACGTAAGCAGACTACAAATGTAAACAAAGACTACAAATGTAAACAAAGACTACAAATATAAACAGACTCTAAATTGAAACAGACAAACAAAAACTACAAACGTAAACTAACACTCTAAATGTAAACAAAGACTACAAATGTTAACAAAACTAAAAGTAAACAAATACTACAAATATAAAGAACGACTACAAATGCAAACAAAACTAAATGTAAACAAATACTAGAAATATAAACAAAGACTCTAAATGTAACCAAAAACTCTTGGTGTAAACAAGGACTCTAGGTGTAAAAAAGGACTACAAATGTAAACAAAGTCTCTAAATATAAACAAAGTCTAAATGTAAACAAAGACTACAAGTGTCAACAAAGACTACAAATGTAAACAAAAACTCTACATGTAAACAGTCTCTCTAAATGTAAACAAAGACTACAAATATAAACGGACTCTAAATGTAAACAAAGTCTCTAAATTTATACAAAGAATACAAGTGTAAACAAAGACTATAAATGTTAAGAAAGTTTACAACTGTAAACAAAGACTACAAATGTAAGCAAAGACACTAAACGTAAACAAAAACTACAAACGTAAACAGACTCTAAGTGTAAACAGACAACAAATGTAAACAAAGCCTCTAAATATAAACAAAGTATCTAAACGTAAGCAGACTACAAATGTAAACAAAGAATACAAATGTAAACAAAGACACTAAACTTAAACAAAAACTACAAACGTAAACAGACTCTAAGTGTAAACAGACAACAAATGTAAACAAAGCCTTTAAATATAAACAAAGTGTGTAAATGTAAGCAGACTACAAATGTAAACAAAGAATACAAATGTAAACAAAGACACTAAATGTAACTCTAAATGTAAACAAAGTCACTAAATTTAAACAAAGAATACAAATGTAAACAAAGACTAAAAATGTTACGAAAGTTTACAACTGTAAACAAAGACTACAAATGTAAACAAAGACACTAAACGTAAACAAAAACTACAAATGTAAACAGACTCTAAGTGTAAACAGACAACAAATGTAAACAAAGCCTCTAAATATAAACAAAGTACCTAAATGTAAGGAGACTTCAAATGTAAACAAAGAATACAAATGTAAACAAAGAGCACAAATGTTAAGTGACTCAAACTGTAAACAAACTCTCTAAATGTAAACAAAGTCTACAAATGTAGACAGACTCTAAATGGAAACAGACTACAAATGTAAACAAAAACTACAAACGTAAACCAACACTCTAAATGTAAACAAACACTACAAATATAAACAGACTCTAAATGGAAACAGACTACAAATGTAAACAAAAACTACAAACGTAAACCAACACTCTAAATGTAAACAAACACTACAAATGTAAACAAAACTAAAAGTAAACAAATACTACAAATATAAACAACGACTACAAATGTGAACAAAACTAAATATAAACAAATACTAGAAATATAAACAAAGACTCTAAATGTAAGCAAAGACTGCAAACGTAAACAAAAACTCTAAATGGAAAAAAATAATAAAAATGTAAAAAAAGACTCTAAATGTAATAAAAATATCTGGGTATAAACAAAGACTACAAATGAAAACAGACTCTAAATACAAACAAAGTCTAAAAATAAAAACAAAGTCTCTAAATGTAAACAAAGGCTAAAAATGTAAACAAAGACTACAAATGTAAACAAAGGGACTAAATGTAAACACTTTAAATGTAAACAAAGACTACATATGTAAACAAAGAATTTAAATGTAAATAAAGACTACAAATGTAAACAAAGACCTTAAATGTAAACAGACTCTAAATGAAAACAAAGACTAAAAATGTAATCAAAGGCTACAAACGTAAACAAAGACTCTAAATGTAAAGAAGGTCTCTGAATGCAAACAAAGATTAAAAATGTAAACAAAGACTACAAATGTAAACAAAGACTACAAATATAAACAGACTCTAAATTGAAACAGACTACAAATGTAAACAAAAACTACAAACGTAAACTAACACTCTAAATGTAAACAAAGACTACAAATGTTAACAAAACTAAAAGTAAACAAATACTACAAATATAAAGAACGACTACAAATGTAAACAAAACTAAATGTAAACAAATACTAGAAATATAAACAAAGACTCTAAATGTAACCGAAAACTCTTGGTGTAAACAAGGACTCTAGGTGTAAAAAAGGACTACAAATGTAAACAAAGTCTCTAAATATAAACAAAGTCTAAATGTAAACAAAGACTACAAGTGTCAACAAAGACTACAAATGTAAACAAAAACTCTACATGTAAACAGTCTCCCTAAATGTAAACAAAGACTACAAATATAAACGGACTCTAAATGTAAACAAAGTCTCTAAATTTAAACAAAGAATACAAGTGTAAACAAAGACTATAAATGTTAAGAAAGTTTACAACTGTAAACAAAGACTACAAATGTAAACAAAGACACTAAACGTTAACAAAAACTACAAACGTAAACAGACTCTAAGTGTAAACAGACAACAAATGTAAACAAAGCCTCCAAATATAAACAAAGTATCTAAACGTAAGCAGACTACAAATGTAAACAAAGACTACAAATGTAAACAAAGACTACAAATATAAACAGACTCTAAATTGAAACAGACAAACAAAAACTACAAACGTAAACTAACACTCTAAATGTAAACAAAGACTACAAATGTTAACAAAACTAAAAGTAAACAAATACTACAAATATAAAGAACGACTACAAATGCAAACAAAACTAAATGTAAACAAATACTAGAAATATAAACAAAGACTCTAAATGTAACCAAAAACTCTTGGTGTAAACAAGGACTCTAGGTGTAAAAAAGGACTACAAATGTAAACAAAGTCTCAAAATATAAACAAAGTCTAAATGTAAACAAAGACTACAAGTGTTAACAAAGACTACAAATGTAAACAAAAACTCTACATGTAAACAGTCTCTCTAAATGTAAACAAAGACTACAAATATAAACGGACTCTAAATGTAAACAAAGTCTCTAAATTTATACAAAGAATACAAGTGTAAACAAAGACTATAAATGTTAAGAAAGTTTACAACTGTAAACAAAGACTACAAATGTAAACAAAGACACTAAACGTAAACAGACTCTAAGTGTAAACAAACAACAAATGTAAACAAAGCCTTTAAATATAAACAAAGTATCTAAATGTAAGCAGACTACAAATGTAAAAAAAGAATACAAATGTAAACAAACACTACAAATGTAAACAAAACTAAAAGTAAACAAATACTACAAATATAAACAACGACTACAAATGTGAACAAAACTAAATGTAAACAAATACTAGAAATATAAACAAAGACTCTAAATGTAAGCAAAGACTGCAAACGTAAACAAAAACTCTAAATGGAAAAAAATAATAAAAATGTAAAAAAAGACTCTAAATGTAATAAAAAAATCTGGGTATAAACAAAGACTACAAATGAAAACAGACTCTAAATACAAACAAAGTCTAAAATGAAAACAAAGTCTCTAAATGTAAACAAAGGCTAAAAATGTAAACAAAGACTACAAATGTAAACAAAGGGACTAAATGTAAACACTTTAAATGTAAACAAAGACTACATATGTAAACAAAGAATTTAAATGTAAATAAAGACTACAAATGTAAACAAAGACCTTAAATGTAAACAGACTCTAAATGAAAACAAAGACTAAAAATGTAATCAAAGACTACAAACGTAAACAGAGACTCTAAATGTAAAGAAGGTCTCTGAATGCAAACAAAGATTAAAAATGTAAACAAAGACTACAAATGTAAACAAAGACTACAAATATAAACAGACTCTAAATTGAAACAGACTACAAATGTAAACAAAAACTACAAACGTAAACTAACACTCTAAATGTAAACAAAGACTACAAATGTTAACAAAACTAAAAGTAAACAAATACTACAAATATAAAGAACGACTACAAATGTAAACAAAACTAAATGTAAACAAATACTAGAAATATAAACAAAGACTCTAAATGTAACCAAAAACTCTTGGTGTAAACAAGGACTCTAGGTGTAAAAAAGGACTACAAATGTAAACAAAGTCTCTAAATATAAACAAAGTCTAAATGTAAACAAAGACTACAAGTGTCAACAAAGACTACAAATGTAAGCAAAGACACTAAACGTAAACAAAAACTACAAACGTAAACAGATTCTAAGTGTAAACAGACAACAAATGTAAACAAAGCCTCTAAATATAAACAAAGTATCTAAATGTAAGCAGACTACAAATGTAAACAAAGAATACAAATGTAAACAAAGACACTAAACGTAAACAAAAACTACAAACGTAAACAGACTCTAAGTGTAAACAGACAACAAATGTAAACAAAGCCTTTAAATATAAACAATGTATCTAAATGTAAACAAAGTCTCTAAATTTAAACAAAGAATACAAATGTAAACAAAGACTATAAATTCTAAGAAAGTTTACAACTGTAAACAAAGACTACAAATGTAAACAAAGACACTAAACGTAAACAGACTCTAAGTGTAAACAAACAACAAATGTAAACAAAGCCTTTAAATATAAACAAAGTATCTAAATGTAAGCAGACTACAAATGTAAAAAAAGAATACAAATGTAAACAAACACTACAAATGTAAACAAAACTAAAAGTAAACAAATACTACAAATATAAACAACGAATACAAATGTGAACAAAACTAAATGTAAACAAATACTAGAAATATAAACAAAGACTCTAAATGTAAGCAAAGACTGCAAACGTAAACAAAAACTCTAAATGGAAAAAAATAATAAAAATGTAAAAAAAGACTCTAAATGTAATAAAAAAATCTGGGTATAAACAAAGACTAGAAATGAAAACAGACTCTAAATACAAACAAAGTCTAAAAATAAAAACAAAATGTCTAAATGTAAACAAAGGCTAAAAATGTAAACAAAGACTACAAATGTAAACAAAGGGACTAAATGTAAACACTTTAAATGTAAACAAAGACTACATATGTAAACAAAGAATTTAAATGTAAATAAAGACTACAAATGTAAACAAAGACCTTAAATGTAAACAGACTCTAAATGAAAACAAAGACTAAAAATGTAATCAAAGACTACAAACGTAAACAAAGACTCTAAATGTAAAGAAGGTCTCTGAATGCAAACAAAGATTAAAAATGTAAACAAAGACTACAAATGTAAACAAAGACTACAAATATAAACAGACTCTAAATTGAAACAGACTACAAATGTAAACAAAAACTACAAACGTAAACTAACACTCTAAATGTAAACAAAGACTACAAATGTTAACAAAACTAAAAGTAAACAAATACTACAAATATAAAGAACGACTACAAATGTAAACAAAACTAAATGTAAACAAATACTAGAAATATAAACAAAGACTCTAAATGTAACCAAAAACTCTTGGTGTAAACAAGGACTCTAGGTGTAAAAAAGGACTACAAATGTAAACAAAGTCTCTAAATATAAACAAAGTCTAAATGTAAACAAAGACTACAAGTGTCAACAAAGACTACAAATGTAAACAAAAACTCTACATGTAAACAGTCTCCCTAAATGTAAACAAAGACTACAAATATAAACGGACTCTAAATGTAAACAAAGTCTCTAAATTTAAACAAAGAATACAAGTGTAAACAAAGACTATAAATGTTAAGAAAGTTTACAACTGTAAACAAAGACTACAAATGTAAACAAAGACACTAAACGTTAACAAAAACTACAAACGTAAACAGACTCTAAGTGTAAACAGACAACAAATGTAAACAAAGCCTGCAAATATAAACAAAGTATCTAAACGTAAGAAGACTACAAATGTAAACAAAGACTACAAATGTAAACAAAGACTACAAATATAAACAGACTCTAAATTGAAACAGACAAACAAAAACTACAAACGTAAACTAACACTCTAAATGTAAACAAAGACTACAAATGTTAACAAAACTAAAAGTAAACAAATACTACAAATATAAAGAACGACTACAAATGCAAACAAAACTAAATGTAAACAAATACTAGAAATATAAACAAAGACTCTAAATGTAACCAAAAACTCTTGGTGTAAACAAGGACTCTAGGTGTAAAAAAGGACTACAAATGTAAACAAAGTCTCAAAATATAAACAAAGTCTAAATGTAAACAAAGACTACAAGTGTCAACAAAGACTACAAATGTAAACAAAAACTCTACATGTAAACAGTCTCTCTAAATGTAAACAAAGACTACAAATATAAACGGACTCTAAATGTAAACAAAGTCTCTAAATTTATACAAAGAATACAAGTGTAAACAAAGACTATAAATGTTAAGAAAGTTTACAACTGTAAACAAAGACTACAAATGTAAGCAAAGACACTAAACGTAAACAAAAACTACAAACGTAAACAGACTCTAAGTGTAAACAGACAACAAATGTAAACAAAGCCTCTAAATATAAACAAAGTATCTAAACGTAAGCAGACTACAAATGTAAACAAAGAATACAAATGTAAACAAAGACACTAAACTTAAACAAAAACTACAAACGTAAACAGACTCTAAGTGTAAACAGACAACAAATGTAAACAAAGCCTTTAAATATAAACAAAGTGTGTAAATGTAAGCAGACTACAAATGTAAACAAAGAATACAAATGTAAACAAAGACACTAAATGTAACTCTAAATGTAAACAAAGTCACTAAATTTAAACAAAGAATACAAATGTAAACAAAGACTAAAAATGTTACGAAAGTTTACAACTGTAAACAAAGACTACAAATGTAAACAAAGACACTAAACGTAAACAAAAACTACAAATGTAAACAGACTCTAAGTGTAAACAGACAACAAATGTAAACAAAGCCTCTAAATATAAACAAAGTACCTAAATGTAAGGAGACTTCAAATGTAAACAAAGAATACAAATGTAAACAAAGAGCACAAATGTTAAGTGACTCAAACTGTAAACAAACTCTCTAAATGTAAACAAAGTCTACAAATGTAGACAGACTCTAAATGGAAACAGACTACAAATGTAAACAAAAACTACAAACGTAAACCAACACTCTAAATGTAAACAAACACTACAAATATAAACAGACTCTAAATGGAAACAGACTACAAATGTAAACAAAAACTACAAACGTAAACCAACACTCTAAATGTAAACAAACACTACAAATGTAAACAAAACTAAAAGTAAACAAATACTACAAATATAAACAACGACAACAAATGTGAACAAAACTAAATATAAACAAATACTAGAAATATAAACAAAGACTCTAAATGTAAGCAAAGACTGCAAACGTAAACAAAAACTCTAAATGGAAAAAAATAATAAAAATGTAAAAAAAGACTCTAAATGTAATAAAAATATCTGGGTATAAACAAAGACTACAAATGAAAACAGACTCTAAATACAAAGTCTAAAAATAAAAACAAAGTCTCTAAATGTAAACAAAGGCTAAAAATGTAAACAAAGACTACAAATGTAAACAAAGGGACTAAATGTAAACACTTTAAATGTAAACAAAGACTACATATGTAAACAAAGAATTTAAATGTAAATAAAGACTACAAATGTAAACAAAGACCTTAAATGTAAACAGACTCTAAATGAAAACAAAGACTAAAAATGTAATCAAAGACTACAAACGTAAACAAAGACTCTAAATGTAAAGAAGGTCTCTAAATGCAAACAAAGATTAAAAATGTAAACAAAGACTACAAATGTAAACAAAGACTACAAATATAAACAGACTCTAAGTGTAAACAGACAACAAATGTAAACAAAGCCTCTAAATATAAACAAAGTATCTAAATGTAAGCAGACTACAAATGTAAACAAAGAATACAAATGTAAACAAAGACACTAAACGTAAACAAAAACTACAAACGTAAACAGACTCTAAGTGTAAACAGACAACAAATGTAAACAAAGCCTTTAAATATAAACAATGTATCTAAATGTAAGCAGACTACAAATGTAAACAAAGAATACAAATGTAAACAAAAAGCACAAATGTTAAGTGACTCAAACTGTAAACAAACTCTCGAAATGTAAACAAAGTCTACAAATGTAAATATTCTATAAATGAAAATAGACTCTAAATGCAAACAGGCTAAAAATGTAAACAAAGACTACAAATATAAAGAATCTAAATGGAAACAGACTACAAATATAAACAAAAACTACAAACGTAAACTAACACTCTAAATGTAAACAAAGACTACAAATGTAAACAAAACTAAAAGTAAACAAATACTACAAATTTAAACAATGACTACAAATGTAAACAAAGCTAAATGTAAACAAATACTAGAAATATAAACAAAGACTCTAAATGTAACCAGACTGCAAACGTAAACAAAGTCTCTAAATGGAAACAAATAATAAAAATGTAAACAAAGACTCTAAATGTAATAAAAAACTCTGGGTATAAACAAGGACTCTAGGTGTAAACAAGGACTACAAACGTAAACAGACTCTAAATGTAAACAAAGGCTAAAAATGTAAACAAAGACTACAAATGTAAACAAAGGCTCTAAATGTAAACAAACAAGCTATATGTAAACAAAGACTACAAATGTAAACAAAGACACTAAATGTAAAGATGGTCTCTAAATGTAAACAAAGGCTAAAAATGTAAACAAAGACTACAAATGTAAACAAAGGGACTAAATGTAAACACTCTAAATGTAAACAAAGACTACATACGTAAACAAAGAATTTAAATGTAAATAAAGACTAAAACAAAGATTACAAATGTAAACAAAGACTACAAATGTAATTGTTTACATTTGTATTCTTTGTTTACATTTGTAGTCTGCTTACATTTAGATACTTTGTTTATATTTAGAGGCTTTGTTTACATTTGTTGTCTGTTTACATTTAGAATCTGTTTACGTTTGTAGTTTTTGTTTACGTTTAGTGTCTTTGCTTACATTTGTAGTCTTTGTTGACACTTGTAGTCTTTGTTTACATTTAGACTTTGTTTATATTTAGAGACTTTGTTTACATTTGTAGTCCTTTTTTACACCTAGAGTCCTTGTTTACACCAAGAGTTTTTGGTTACATTTAGAGTCTTTGTTTATATTTCTAGTATTTGTTTACAGTTAGTTTTGTTTACATTTGTAGTCGTTCTTTATATTTGTAGTATTTGTTTACTTTTAGTTTTGTTAACATTTGTAGTCTTTGTTTACATTTAGAGTGTTAGTTTACGTTTGTAGTTTTTGTTTACATTTGTAGTCTGTTTCCATTTAGAGTCTGTTTATATTTGTAGTCATTGTTTACATTTGTAGTCTTTGTTGACAAATGTAAACAAAGACTACAGACGTAAACAAAGACTCTAAATGTAAAGAAGGTCTCTAAATGCAAACAAAGATTACAAATGTAAACAAAGACTACAAATGTAATTGTTTACATTTGTATTCTTTGTTTACATTTGTAGTCCGCTTACATTTAAGACTCTAAATGTAAAGAAGGTCTCTAAATGCAAACAAAGATTACAAATGTAAACAAAGACTACAAATGTAAACAAAGACTACAAATATAAACAGACTCTAAATGGAAACAGACTACAAATGTAAACAAAAACCATAAACGTAAACTAACACTCTATATGTAAACAGACTACAAATGTAAAAAAAACTAAATGTAAACAAATACTAGAAATATAAACAAAGGCTCTAAATGTAACCAAAGACTGCAAACGTAAACAAAGTCTCTAAATGTAAACAAAAAATAAAAATGTAAACAAAGACTCTAAATGTAATAAAAAACTCTGGGTATAAACAAGGACTCTAGGTGTAAACAAGGACTACAAATGTAAACAGACTCTAAATGTAAACAAAGTCTAAAAATAAAAACAAAGACTCTAAATGTAAACAAAGGCTAAATATGTAAACAAAGACTACAAATGTAAACAAAGGCTCTAAATGTAAACAAACAAGCTATATGTAAACAAAGACTACAAATGTAAACAAAGACACTAAATGGAACTCTAAATGTAAACAAAGAATAAAAATGTAAACAAAGACTACTAATGGTAACAAAGGCTCTAAATGTAAACAAACAAGCTATATGTAAACAAAGACTACAAATGTAAACAAAGACACTAAATGGAACTCTAAATGTAAACAAAGAATAAAAATGTAAACAAAGACATTAAATGTAAACAGAATCTTAATGAAAACAAAGACTAAAAATGTAAACAAAGACTCTAAATGTAAAGATGGTCTCTAAATGCAAACAAAGATTACAAATGTAAACAAAAACTACAAATGTAAACAAAGACTACAAATATAAACAAAAACTCTAAATGGAAATAGACTACAAATGTAAACAAAGACTACATATGTAAACAATGACTGCAAACGTAAACAAAAACTCTAAATGGAAAGAAATAATAAAAATGTAAACAAAGACTCTAAATGTAATAAAAAACTCTGGGTATAAACAAGGACTCTAGGTGTAAACAAGGACTACAAATGTAAACAGACTCTAAATGTAGACAAAGTCTAAAAATAAAAACAAAGACTCTAAATGTAAACAAAGGCTAAAAATGTAAACAAAGACTACAAATGTAAACAAAGGCTCTAAATGTAAACAAACAAGCTATATGTAAACAAAGACTACAAATGTAAACAAAGACACTAAATGGAACTCTAAATGTAAACAAAGAATAAAAATGTAAACAAAGACTACTAATGTAAACAAAGGCTCTAAATGTAAACAAACAAGCTATATGTAAACAAAGACAACAAATGTAAACGAAGACACTAAATGGAACTCTAAATGTAAACAAAGAATAAAAATGTAAACAAAGACTACAAATGTAAACAAAGACCTTAAATGTAAACAGACTCAAAATGAAAACAAAGACTAAAAATGTAAACAAAGACTACAAACGTAAACAAAGACTCCAAATGTAAAGAAGTTCTCTAAATGCAAACAAAGATTACAAATGTAAACAAAAACTACAAATGTAAACAAAGGCTACAAATATAAACAAAATCTCTAAATGGAAACAGACTACATTGTAAACAAAAACTACAAACGTAAACTAATACTCTAAATGTAAACAAGGACTACAAATGTAAACAGACTCTAAATGTAAACAAAGGCTAAAAATGTAAACAAAGACTACAAATGTAAACAAAGGCTCTAAATGTAAACAAACAAGCTATATGTAAACAAAGACTACAAATGTAAACAAAGACACTAAATGGAACTCTAAATGTAAACAAAGAATAAAAATGTAAACAAAGACTACAAATGTAAATAAAGACCTTAAATGTAAACAGAATCTTAATGATAACAAAGACTAAAAATGTAAACAAAGACTCTAAATGTAAAGATGGTCTCTAAATGTAAACAAAGGCTAAAAATGTAAACAAAGACTACAAATGTAAACAAAGGGACTAAATGTAAACACTCTAAATGTAAACAAAGACTACATACGTAAACAAAGAATTTAAATGTAAATAAAGACTAAAACAAAGATTACAAATGTAAACAAAGACTACAAATGTAATTGTTTACATTTGTATTCTTTGTTTACATTTGTAGTCTGCTTACATTTAGATACTTTGTTTATATTTAGAGGCTTTGTTTACATTTGTTGTCTGTTTACATTTAGAATCTGTTTACGTTTGTAGTTTTTGTTTACGTTTAGTGTCTTTGCTTACATTTGTAGTCTTTGTTGACACTTGTAGTCTTTGTTTACATTTAGACTTTGTTTATATTTAGAGACTTTGTTTACATTTGTAGTCCTTTTTTACACCTAGAGTCCTTGTTTACACCAAGAGTTTTTGGTTACATTTAGAGTCTTTGTTTATATTTCTAGTATTTGTTTACAGTTAGTTTTGTTTACATTTGTAGTCGTTCTTTATATTTGTAGTATTTGTTTACTTTTAGTTTTGTTAACATTTGTAGTCTTTGTTTACATTTAGAGTGTTAGTTTACGTTTGTAGTTTTTGTTTACATTTGTAGTCTGTTTCCATTTAGAGTCTGTTTATATTTGTAGTCATTGTTTACATTTGTAGTCTTTGTTGACAAATGTAAACAAAGACTACAGACGTAAACAAAGACTCTAAATGTAAAGAAGGTCTCTAAATGCAAACAAAGATTACAAATGTAAACAAAGACTACAAATGTAATTGTTTACATTTGTATTCTTTGTTTACATTTGTAGTCCGCTTACATTTAAGACTCTAAATGTAAAGAAGGTCTCTAAATGCAAACAAAGATTACAAATGTAAACAAAGACTACAAATGTAAACAAAGACTACAAATATAAACAGACTCTAAATGGAAACAGACTACAAATGTAAACAAAAACCATAAACGTAAACTAACACTCTATATGTAAACAGACTACAAATGTAAAAAAAACTAAATGTAAACAAATACTAGAAATATAAACAAAGGCTCTAAATGTAACCAAAGACTGCAAACGTAAACAAAGTCTCTAAATGTAAACAAAAAATAAAAATGTAAACAAAGACTCTAAATGTAATAAAAAACTCTGGGTATAAACAAGGACTCTAGGTGTAAACAAGGACTACAAATGTAAACAGACTCTAAATGTAAACAAAGTCTAAAAATAAAAACAAAGACTCTAAATGTAAACAAAGGCTAAATATGTAAACAAAGACTACAAATGTAAACAAAGGCTCTAAATGTAAACAAACAAGCTATATGTAAACAAAGACTACAAATGTAAACAAAGACACTAAATGGAACTCTAAATGTAAACAAAGAATAAAAATGTAAACAAAGACTACTAATGGTAACAAAGGCTCTAAATGTAAACAAACAAGCTATATGTAAACAAAGACTACCAATGTAAACAAAGACACTAAATGGAACTCTAAATGTGAACAAAGAATAAAAATGTAAACAAAGACTACAAATGTAAACAAAGACCTTAAATGTAAACAGACTCTAAATGAAAACAAAGACTAAAAATGTAAACAAAGACTACAAACGTAAGCAAAGACTCCAAATGTAAAGAAGTTCTCTAAATGCAAACAAAGATTACAAATGTAAACAAAAACTACAAATGTAAACAAAGGCTACAAATATAAACAAAAACTCTAAATGGAAACAGACTACATTGTAAACAAAAACTACAAACGTAAACTAACACTCTAAATGTAAACAAGGACTACAAATGTAAACAGACTCTAAATGTAAACAAAGTCTAAAAATAAAAACAAAGACTCTAAATCTAAACAAAGGATAAAAATGTAAACAAAGACTACAAATGTAAACAAAGGCTCTAAATGTAAACAAACACGCTATATGTAAACAAAGACTACAAATGTAAACAAAGACCCCAAATGGAACTCTAAATCTAAACAAAAAATAAAAATGTAAACAGACTACAAATGTAAACAAAACTAAAAGTAAACAAATACTACAAATATAAACAACGACTACAAATGTAAACAAAACTAAATGTAAACAAATACTAGAAATATAAACAAAGACTCTAAATGTAACCAAAAACTCTTGGTGTAAACAAGGACTCTAGGTGTAAAAAAGGACTACAAATGTAAACAAAGTCTCTAAATATAAACAAAGTCTAAATGTAAACAAAGACTACAAGTGTCAACAAAGACTACAAATGTAAACAAAAACTCTACATGTAAACAGTCTCTCTAAATGTAAACAAAGGCTACAAATATAAACGGACTCTAAATGTAAACAAAGTCTCTAAATTTAAACAAAGAATACAAATGTAAACAAAGACTATAAATGTTAAGAAAGTTTACAACTGTAAACAAAGACTACAAATGTAAACAAAGATTCTAATTATAAACAAAGTACCTAAATTTAAGCAGACTACAAATGTAAACAAAGAACACAAATGTAAACAAAGAGCACAAATGTTAAGTGACTCAAACTGCAAACAAACTCTCTAAATGTAAACAAAGTCTACAAATGTAGACGGACTATAAATGAAAACAGACTCTAAATGCAAACAGACTAAAAGTGTAAACAAAGACTACAAATATAAACAGACTCTAAATGGAAAAACAATACAAATGCAAACAAAAACTACAAACGTAAACCAACACTCTAAATGTAAACAAACACTACAAATGTAAACAAAACTAAAAGTAAACAAATGCTACAAATATAAACAAGTACTACAAATGTAAACAAAACTAAATGTAAACAAATACTAGAAATATAAACAAAGACTCTAAATGTAACCAAAGACTGCAAACGTAAACAAACACTCTAAATGAAAAAAAATAATAAAAATGTAAACAAAAACTCTAAATGTAATAAAAAACTCTGGGTATAAACAAGGACTACAAATGTAAACAGACTCTAAATACAAACAAAGTCTAAAAATAAAAACAAAGTCTCTAAATGTAAACAAAGGCTAAAAATGTAAACAAAGACTACAAAAGTAAACAATGGGACTAAATGTAAACACTTTAAATGTAAACAAAAGCTACATATGTAAACAAAGAATTTAAATGTAAATAAAGACTACAAATGTAAACAAAGACCTTAAATGTAAACAGACTCTAAATGAAAACAAAGACTAAAAATGTAAACAAAGACTACAAGCGTAAACAAAGACTCTAAATGTAAAGAAGGTCTCTAAATGCAAACAAAGATTAAAAATGTAAACAAAGACTACAAATATAAACAGACTCTAAATGGAAACAGACTACAAATGTAAACAAAAACTACAAACGTAAGCTAACACTCTAAATGTAAACAAAGACTACAAATGTTAACAAAACTAAAGGTAAACAAATACTACAAATATAAAGAACGACTACAAATGTAAACAAAACTAAATGTAAACAAATACTAGAAATATAAACAAAGACTCTAAATGTAACCAAAAACTCTTGGTGTAAACAAGGACTCTAGGTGTAAAAAAGGACTACAAATGTAAACAAAGTCTCTAAATATAAACAAAGTCTAAATGTAAACAAAGACTACAAGTGTCAACAAAGACTACAAATGTAAACAAAAACTCTACATGTAAACAGTCTCTCTAAATGTAAACAAAGACTACAAATATAAACGGACTCTAAATGTAAACAAAGTCTCTGAATTTATACAAAGAATACAAGTGTAAACAAAGACTATAAATGTTAAGAAAGTTTACAACTGTAAACAAAGACTACAAATGTAAACAAAGACACTAAACGTAAACAAAAACTACAAACGTAAACAGACTCTAAGTGTAAACAGACAACAAATGTAAACAAAGCCTCTAAATATAAACAAAGTATCTAAACGTAAGCAGACTACAAATGTAAACAAAGAATACAAATGTAAACAAAGACACTAAACTTAAACAAAAACTACAAACGTAAACAGACTCTAAGTGTAAACAGACAACAAATGTAAACAAAGCCTTTAAAAATAAACAAAATATCTAAATGTAAGCAGACTACAAATGTAAACAAAGACACTAAATGTAACTCTAAATGTAAACAAAGTCACTAAATTCAAACAAAGAATACAAATGTAAACAAAAACTATAAATGTTACGAAAGTTTACAACTGTAAACAAAGACTACAAATGTAAACAAAGACACTAAACGTAAACAAAAACTACAAATGTAAACAGACACTAAGTGTAAACTGACAACAAATGTAAACAAAGCCTCTAAATATAAACAAAGTACCTAAATGTAAGCAGACTACAAATGTAAACAAAGAATACAAATGTAAACAAAAAGCACAAATGTTAAGTGACTCAAACTGTAAACAAACTCTCGAAATGTAAACAAAGTCTACAAATGTAAATATTCTATAAATGAAAATAGACTCTAAATGCAAACAGGCTAAAAATGTATACAAAGACTACAAATATAAAGAATCTTAATGGAAACAGACTACAAATATAAACAAAAACTACAAACGTAAACTAACACTCTAAATGTAAACAAAGACTACAAATGTAAACAAAACTAACAGTAAACAAATACTAGAAATATAAACAAAGACTAAATGTAACCAGACTGCAAACGTAAACAAAGTCTCTAAATGGAAACAAATAATAAAAATGTAAACAAAGACTCTAAATGTAATAAAAAACTCTGGGTATAAACAAGGACTCTAGGTGTAAACAAGGACTACAAACGTAAACAGACTCTAAATGTAAACAAAGGCTAAAAATGTAAACAAAGACTACAAATGTAAACAAAGGCTCTAAATGTAAACAAACACGCTATATGTAAACAAAGACTACAAATGTAAACAAAGACACTAAATGGAACTCTAAATGTAAACAAAGAATAAAAATGTAAACAAAGACTACAAATGTAAACAAAGACCTTAAATGTAAACAGAATCTTAATAAAAACAAAGACTAAAAATGTAAACAAAGACTCTAAATGTAACCAAAAACTCTTGGTGTAAGGACTCAAACAAGGACTCTAGGTGTAAACAAGAACTACAAATGTAAACAGACTCTAAATGTAAACAAAGTCTAAAAATAAAAACAAAGAATCTAAATGTAAACAAAGGCTAAAAATGTAAACAAAGGCTCTAAATGTAAACAAACAAGCTATATGTAAACAAAGACTACAAATGTAAACAAAGACACTAAATGGAACTCTAAATGTGAACAAAGAATAAAAATGTAAACAAAGACTACAAATGTAAACAAAGACCTTAAATGTAAACAGACTCTAAATGAAAACAAAGACTAAAAATGTAAACAAAGACTACAAACGTAAACAAAGACTCCAAATGAATAGAAGTTCTCTAAATGCAAACAAAGATTACAAATGTAAACAAAAACTACAAATGTAAACAAAGGCTACAAATATAAACAAAAACTCTAAATGAAAAGAGACTACAAATGCAAACAAAAACTACAAACGTAAGCTAACACTTTAAATGTAAACAAAGACTACAAATGTAAACAAAGACTGCAAACGTAAACAAAGACTCTAAATGTAAACAAATAATAAAAATGTAAACAAAGACTCTAAATATAATAAAAAACTCTGGGTGTAAACAAGGACAACAAATGTAAACTGACTCTAAATGTAAACAAAGTCTAAAAATAAAAACAAAGACTCTAAATGTAAACAAAGGATAAAAATGTAAACAAAGACTACAAATGTACACAAAGTCTCTAAATGTAAACAAACACGCTATATGTAAACAAAGACTACAAATGTAAACAAAGACCCCAAATGGAACTCTAAATGTAAACAAAAAATGAAAATGTAAACAGACTACAAATGTAAACAAAACTAAAAGTAAACAAATACTACAAATATAAACAACGACTACAAATGTAAACAAAACTAAATGTAAACAAATACTAGAAATATAAACAAAGACTCTAAATGTAACCAAAAACTCTTGGTGTAAACAAGGACTCTAGGTGTAAAAAAGGACTACAAATGTAAACAAAGTCTCTAAATATAAACAAAGTCTAAATGTAAACAAAGACTACAAGTGTCAACAAAGACTACAAATGTAAACAAAAACTCTACATGTAAACAGTCTCTCTAAATGTAAACAAAGACTACAAATATAAACGGACTCTAAATGTAAACAAAGTCTCTAAATTTAAACAAAGAATACAAATGTAAACAAAGACTATAAATGTTAAGAAAGTTTACAACTGTAAACAAAGACTACAAATGTAAACAAAGCCTCTAATTATAAACAAAGTACCTAAATTTAAGCAGACTACAAATGTAAACAAAGAACACAAATGTAAACAAAGAGCACAAATGTTAAGTGACTCAAACTGCAAACAAACTCTCTAAATGTAAACAAAGTCTACAAATGTAGACGGACTATAAATGAAAACAGACTCTAAATGCAAACAGACTAAAAGTGTAAACAATTACTACAAATATAAACAGACTCTAAATGGAAAAACAATACAAATGCAAACAAAAACTACAAACGTAAACCAACACTCTAAATGAAAACAAAGACTAAAAATGTAAACAAAGACTACAAATGTAAACAAAGGCTCTAAATGTAAACAAACACGCTATATGTAAACAAAGACTACAAATGTAAACAAAGACACTAAATGGAACTCTAAATGTAAACAAAGAATAAAAATGTAAACAAAGACTACAAATGTAAACAAAGACCTTAAATGTAAACAGAATCTTAATGAAAACAAAGACTAAAAATGTAAACAAAGACTCTAAATGTAAAGATGGTCTCTAAATGCAAACAAAGATTACAAATGTAAACAAAAACTACAAATGTAAACAAAGACTACAAATATAAACAAAAACTCTAAATGGAAATAGACTACAAATGTAAACAAAGACTACATATGTAAACAAAGACTGCAAACGTAAACAAAAACTCTAAATGGAAACAAATAATAAAAATGTAAACAAAGACTCTAAATGTAATAAAAAACTCTGGGTATAAACAAGGACTACAAATGTAAACTGACTCTAAATATAAACAAAGTCTAAAAATAAAAACAGACTCTAAATGTAAACAAAGGCTAAAAATGTAAACAAAGTCTACAAATGTAAACAAAGGGACTAAATGTAAACACTCTAAATGTAAACAAAGACTACATATGTAAACAAAGAATTTAAATGTAAACAGACTCTAAGTGAAAACAAAGACTAAAAATGTAAACAAAGACTACAGACGTAAACAAAGACTCTAAATGTAAAGAAGGTCTCTAAATGCAAACAAAGATTACAAATGTAAACAAAGACTACAAATGTAAACAAAGACTACAAATATAAACAGACTCTAAATGGAAACAGACTACAAATGTAAACAAAAACTATAAACGTAAACTAACACTCTATATGTAAACAGACTACAAATGTAAACAAAACTAAATGTAAACAAATACTAGAAATATAAACAAAGGCTCTAAATGTAACCAAAGACTGCAAACGTAAACAAAGTCTCTAAATGTAAACAAAAAATAAAAATGTAAACAAAGACTCTAAATGTAATAAAAAACTCTGGGTATAAACAAGGACTCTAGGTGTAAACAAGGACTACAAATGTAAACAGACTCTAAATGTAAACAAAGTCTAAAAATAAAAACAAAGACTCTAAATGTAAACAACGGCTAAAAATGTAAACAAAGACACTAAACGTAAACAAAAACTACAAACGTAAACAAAGTCTCTAAATATAAACAAAGTCTAAATGTAAACAAAGACTACAAGTGTAAACAAAGACTGCAAATGTAAACAAAAACTCTACATGTAAAAAATATCTCTAAATGTAAACAAAGACTACAAATATAAACGGACTCTAAATGTAAACAAAGTCACTAAATTTAAACAAAGAATACAAATGTAAACAAAGACTATAAATGATAAGAAAGTTTACAACTGTAAACAAAGACTACAAATGTAAACAAAGACACTAAACGTAAACAAAAACTACAAATGAAAACAGACTCTAAGTGTAAACAGACAACAAATGTAAACAAAGCCTCTACATATAAACAAAGTACCTAAATGTAAGCAGACTACAAATGTAAACAAAGAATACAAATGTAAACAAAGAGCACAAATGTTAAGTGACTCAAACTGTAAACAAACTCTCTAAATGTAAACAAAGTCTACAAATGTAAACAGACTATAAATGAAAACAGACTCTAAATGCAAACAGACTAAAAGTGTAAACAAAGACTACAAATATAAACAGACTCTAAATGGAAACAGACTACAAATGTAAACAAAAACTACAAACGTAAACCAACACTCTAAATGTAAACAAAGACTACAAATGTAAACAAAACTAAAAGTAAACAAATACTACAAATATAAACAACGACTACAAATGTAAACAAAACTAAATGTAAACAAATACTAGAAATATAAACAAAGACTCTAAATGTAACCAAAGACTGCAAACGTAAACAAAAACTCTAAATGGAAAAAAATAATAAAAATGTAAAGAAAGACTCTAAATGTAATAAAAAACTCTGGGTATAAACAAGGACTCTAGGTGTAAACAAGGACTACAAATGTAAACAGACTCTAAATGTAAACAAAGTCTAAAAATAAAAACAAAGACTCTAAATGTAAACAAAGGCTAAAAATGTAAACAAAGACTACAAATGTAAACAAAGGCTCTAAATGTAAACAAACAAGCTATATGTAAACAAAGACTACAAATGTAAACAAAGACACTAAAAGGAACTCTAAATGTAAACAAAGAATAAAAATATAAACAAAGACTACTAATGTAAACAAAGGCTCTAAATGTAAACAAACAAGCTATATGTAAACAAAGACTACAAATGTAAACAAAGATTTTAAATGTAAACAGACTCTAAATGAAAACAAAGACTAAAAATGTAAACAAAGACTACAAACGTAAACAAAGACTCCAAATCTAAAGAAGTTCTCTAAATGCAAACAAAGATTACAAATGTAAACAAAAACTACAAATGTAAACAAAGGCTACAAATATAAACAAAAACTCTAAATGGAAACAGACTACATTGTAAACAAAAACTACAAACGTAAACCAACACTCTAAATGTAAACAAAGACTACAAATGTAAACAAAACTAAAAGTAAACAAATACTACAAAAATAAACAAAGACTACAAATGTAAACAAAACTAAATGTAAACAAATACTAGAAATATAAACAAAGACTCTAAATGTAGCCAAAGACTGCAAACGTAAACAAAAACTCTAAATGGAAAAAAATAATAAAAATATAAACAAAGACTCTAAATGTAACCAAAGACTGCAAACGTAAACAAAAACTCTAAATGGAAAAAAATAATAAAAATATAAACAAAGACTCTAAATTTAATAAAAAACTGGGTATAAACTAGGAATACAAATGTAAACAGACTCTAAATACAAACAAAGTCTAAAAATAAAAACAAAGTCTCTAAATGTAAACAAAGGCTAAAAATGTAAACAAAGACTACAAATGTAAACAAAGGGACTAAATGTAAACACTTTAAATTTAAACAAAGACTACATATGTAAACAAAGAATTTAAATGTAAATATAGACTACAAATGTAAACAAAGACCAAAATTTAAACAGACTCTAAATGTAAACAAAGACTACAAATGTAAACAAAGACTACAAATATAAACAAACTCTAAATGGAAACAGACTACAAATGTAAACAAAAACAACAAACGTAAACTAACACTCTAAATGTAAACAAAGACTTCAAATGTTAACAAAACTAAAAGTAAACAAATACTACAAATACAAAGAACGACTACAAATGTAAACAAAAGAAAATGTAAACAAATACTACAAATATAAACAAAGACTCTAAATGTAACCAAAAACTCTTGGTGTAAACAAGGACTCTAGGTGTGAAAAAGGACTACAAATGTAAACAAAGTCTCTAAATATAAACAAAGTCCAAATGTAAACAAAGACTACAAATGTCAACAAAGACTACAAATGTAAACAAAAACTCTGCATGTAAACAGTCTCTCTAAATGTAAACAAAGACTACAAATATAAACGGACTCTAAATGTAAACAAAGTCTCTAAATTTAAACAAAGAATACAAATGTAGACAAAGACTATAAATGTTAAGAAAGTTTACAACTGTAAACAAAGACTACAAATGTAAACAAAGATACTAAACGTAAACAAAAACTACAAACGTAAACAGACTCTAAGTGTAAACAGACAACAAATGTAAACAAAGCCTCTAAATATATACAAAGTATCTAAATGTAAGCAGACTACAAATGTAAACAAAGAATACAAATGTAAACAAAGACACTAAACGTAAACAAAAACTACAAACGTAAACAGACTCTAAGTGTAAACAGACAACAAATGTAAACAAAGCCTTTAAATATAAACAATGTATCTAAATGTAAGCAGACTACAAATGTAAACAAAGAATACAAATGTAAACAAGAAGCACAAATGTTAAGTGACTCAAACTGTAAACAAACTCTCGAAATGTAAACAAAGTCTACAAATGTAAACATTCTATAAATGAAAATAGACTCTATATGCAAACAGACTAAAAATGTAAACAAAGACTACAAATATAAAGAATCTAAATGGAAACAGACTACAAATGTAAACAAAAACTACAAACGTAAACTAACACTCTAAATGTAAACAAAGACTACAAATGTAAACAAAACTAAAAGTAAACAAATACTACAAATATAAACAATGACTACAAATGTAAACAAAACTAAATGTAAACAAATACTAGAAATATAAACAAAGACTCTAAATGTAACCAAAGTCTGCAAACGTAAACAGTCTCTAAATGGAAACAAATAATAAAAATGTAAACAAAGACTCTAAATGTAATAAAAAACTCTGGGTATAAACATGGACTCTAGGTGTAAACAAGGACTATAAACGTAAACAGACTCTAAATGTAAACAAAGGCTAAAAATGTAAACAAAGACTACAAATGTAAACAAAGGGACTAAATGTAAACACTTTAAATTTAAACAAAGACTACATATGTAAACAAAGAATTTAAATGTAAATATAGACTACAAATGTAAACAAAGACCAAAATTTAAACAGACTCTAAATGTAAACAAAGACTACAAATGTAAACAAAGACTACAAATATAAACAAACTCTAAATGGAAACAGACTACAAATGTAAACAAAAACAACAAACGTAAACTAACACTCTAAATGTAAACAAAGACATCAAATGTTAACAAAACTAAAAGTAAACAAATACTACAAATACAAAGAACGACTACAAATGTAAACAAAAGTAAATGTAAACAAATACTACAAATATAAACAAAGACTCTAAATGTAACCAAAAACTCTTGGTGTAAACAAGGACTCTAGGTGTGAAAAAGGACTACAAATGTAAACAAAGTCTCTAAATATAAACAAAGTCCAAATGTAAACAAAGACTACAAATGTCAACAAAGATACTAAACGTAAACAAAAACTACAAACGTAAACAGACTCTAAGTGTAAACAGACAACAAATGTAAACAAAGCCTCTAAATATATACAAAGTATCTAAATGTAAGCAGACTACAAATGTAAACAAAGAATACAAATGTAAACAAAGACACTAAACGTAAACAAAAACTACAAACGTAAACAGACTCTAAGTGTAAACAGACAACAAATGTAAACAAAGCCTTTAAATATAAACAATGTATCTAAATGTAAGCAGACTACAAATGTAAACAAAGAATACAAATGTAAACAAGAAGCACAAATGTTAAGTGACTCAAACTGTAAACAAACTCTCGAAATGTAAACAAAGTCTACAAATGTAAACATTCTATAAATGAAAATAGACTCTATATGCAAACAGACTAAAAATGTAAACAAAGACTACAAATATAAAGAATCTAAATGGAAACAGACTACAAATGTAAACAAAAACTACAAACGTAAACTAACACTCTAAATGTAAACAAAGACTACAAATGTAAACAAAACTAAAAGTAAACAAATACTACAAATATAAACAATGACTACAAATGTAAACAAAACTAAATGTAAACAAATACTAGAAATATAAACAAAGACTCTAAATGTAACCAAAGTCTGCAAACGTAAACAGTCTCTAAATGGAAACAAATAATAAAAATGTAAACAAAGACTCTAAATGTAATAAAAAACTCTGGGTATAAACATGGACTCTAGGTGTAAACAAGGACTATAAACGTAAACAGACTCTAAATGTAAACAAAGGCTAAAAATGTAAACAAAGACTACAAATGTAAACAAAGGGACTAAATGTAAACACTTTAAATTTAAACAAAGACTACATATGTAAACAAAGAATTTAAATGTAAATATAGACTACAAATGTAAACAAAGACCAAAATTTAAACAGACTCTAAATGTAAACAAAGACTACAAATGTAAACAAAGACTACAAATATAAACAAACTCTAAATGGAAACAGACTACAAATGTAAACAAAAACAACAAACGTAAACTAACACTCTAAATGTAAACAAAGACTTCAAATGTTAACAAAACTAAAAGTAAACAAATACTACAAATACAAAGAACGACTACAAATGTAAACAAAAGTAAATGTAAACAAATACTACAAATATAAACAAAGACTCTAAATTTAACCAAAAACTCTTGGTGTAAACAAGGACTCTAGGTGTGAAAAAGGACTACAAATGTAAACAAAGTCTCTAAATATAAACAAAGTCCAAATGTAAACAAAGACTACAAATGTCAACAAAGACTACAAATGTAAACAAAAACTCTGCATGTAAACAGTCTCTCTAAATGTAAACAAAGACTACAAATATAAACGGACTCTAAATGTAAACAAAGTCTCTAAATTTAAACAAAGAATACAAATGTAGACAAAGACTATAAATGTTAAGAAAGTTTACAACTGTAAACAAAGACTACAAATGTAAACAAAGATACTAAACGTAAACAAAAACTACAAACGTAAACAGACTCTAAGTGTAAACAGACAACAAATGTAAACAAAGCCTCTAAATATATACAAAGTATCTAAATGTAAGCAGACTACAAATGTAAACAAAGAATACAAATGTAAACAAAGACACTAAACGTAAACAAAAACTACAAACGTAAACAGACTCTAAGTGTAAACAGACAACAAATGTAAACAAAGCCTTTAAATATAAACAATGTATCTAAATGTAAGCAGACTACAAATGTAAACAAAGAATACAAATGTAAACAAGAAGCACAAATGTTAAGTGACTCAAACTGTAAACAAACTCTCGAAATGTAAACAAAGTCTACAAATGTAAACATTCTATAAATGAAAATAGACTCTATATGCAAACAGACTAAAAATGTAAACAAAGACTACAAATATAAAGAATCTAAATGGAAACAGACTACAAATGTAAACAAAAACTACAAACGTAAACTAACACTCTAAATGTAAACAAAGACTACAAATGTAAACAAAACTAAAAGTAAACAAATACTACAAATATAAACAATGACTACAAATGTAAACAAAACTAAATGTAAACAAATACTAGAAATATAAACAAAGACTCTAAATGTAACCAAAGTCTGCAAACGTAAACAGTCTCTAAATGGAAACAAATAATAAAAATGTAAACAAAGACTCTAAATGTAATAAAAAACTCTGGGTATAAACATGGACTCTAGGTGTAAACAAGGACTATAAACAGCAAGAAATTAAAACTTCTTCACACACCATAAATTTTAAATCAGCACAACCGGTTTCGAAAGGACGTAGCCTTTCTTCATCAGGTGCAAACACGTGCAACTGCCTTGGAGGCAAAAGCAAGACTGAAAACAGGACAAAATCAAGAGGGGGAGGAGCAACACAAACAACCAATAGGAAGCAACATGCAGGGCAGGACCAATCAGAGAGGAACACAAGTACATACACACCACAAAAAGAGGAGGGAGAAAAGGAGAAAACAATATTTTTTTTTTTTTTTTTTTTTTTTTTTTTTTAATATATAAATTTCAATAAAATTAAACTAATAAGTAAATTTAATAAAATTTATCCATTAATTATTATTATTTTTTTTTTTATTATTTAATTAGAATTATTTTATTTTATTGAATTAAACAAATTTTTCCAGGCTGTAGACAGCAAAGTGGAATCAGATTTCTCATTGACAATTTTATCACGATTAAGATAAATAGCTAAATTTTCCAAAAAATCCAGTTCGGAAACGCGTTTGGCATGAAAGATAATTTTGGCACTCTTAAAATTAAAACTATGATCAAATTCCCAACTGTGCTTCGCAATAGAAGATTTAGAAATTTCTTGATTAACAACATACCGAGAATGTTCACGTAAACGACGTATGTTGTTAATCAAGAAATTTCTAAATCTTCTATTGCGAAGCACAGTTGGGAATTTGATCATAGTTTTAATTTTAAGAGTGCCAAAATTATCTTTCATGCCAAACGCGTTTCCGAACTGGATTTTTTGGAAAATTTAGCTATTTATCTTAATCGTGATAAAATTGTCAATGAGAAATCTGATTCCACTTTGCTGTCTACAGCCTGGAAAAATTTGTTTAATTCAATAAAATAAAATAATTCTAATTAAATAATAAAAAAAAAAATAATAATAATTAATGGATAAATTTTATTAAATTTACTTATTAGTTTAATTTTATTGAAATTTATATATTAAAAAAAAAAAAAAAAAAAAAAAAATATATTGTTTTCTCCTTTTCTCCCTCCTCTTTTTGTGGTGTGTATGTACTTGTGTTCCTCTCTGATTGGTCCTGCCCTGCATGTTGCTTCCTATTGGTTGTTTGTGTTGCTCCTCCCCCTCTTGATTTTGTCCTGTTTTCAGTCTTGCTTTTGCCTCCAAGGCAGTTGCACGTGTTTGCACCTGATGAAGAAAGGCTACGTCCTTTCGAAACCGGTTGTGCTGATTTAAAATTTATGGTGTGTGAAGAAGTTTTAATTTCTTGCTATTATCTGTACACCAGTTTTTTTGAATTTATTTAAGGACTATAAACGTAAACAGACTCTAAATGTAAACAAAGGCTAAAAATGTAAACAAAGACTACAAATGTAAACAAAGGCTATAAATGTAAACAGAATCTTAATGAAAACAAAGACTAAAAATGTAAACAAAGACTCTAAATGTAAAGATGGTCTCTAAATGCAAACAAAGATTACAAATGTAAACAAAAACTACAAATGTAAACAAAGACTACAAATATAAACAAAAACTCTAAATGGAAACAGACTACAAATGTAAACAAAGACTCCATATGTAGACAAAGACTGCAAACGTAAAAAAAACTCTAAATGGAAACAAATAATAAAAATGTAAACAAAGACTCTAAATGTAATAAAAAACTCTGGGTATAAACAAGGACTACAAATGTAAACTGACTCTAAATGTAAACAAAGGCTAAAAATGTAAACAAAGACTAGAAATGTAAACAAAGGGACTAAATGTAAACACTCTAAATGTAGACAAAGACTACATATGTAAACAAAGAATTTAAATGTAAATAAAGACTACAAATGTAAACAAAGACCTTAAATGCAAACAGACTCTAAATGAAAACAAAGACTACAAATGTAAACAAAGACTACAAATATAAACAGACTCTAAATGGAAACAGACTACAAATGTAAACAAAAACTATAAACGTAAACTAACACTCTATATGTAAACAGACTACAAATGTAAACAAAACTAAATGTAAACAAATACTAGAAATATAAACAAACACTCTAAATGTAACCAAAGACTGCAAACGTAAACAACGTCTCTAAATGTAAACAAAAAATAAAAATGTAAACAAAGACTCTAAATGTAATAAAAAACTACAAATGTAAACAAAGACCTTAAATGTAAACAGACTCTAAATGAAAACAAAAACTACAAATGTAAACAAAGGCTACAAATATAAACAAAAACTCTAAATGGAAACCGACTACAAATGTAAACAAAAACAACAAACGTAAACTAACACTCTAAATGTAAACAAGGACTACAAATGTAAACAGACTCTAAATGTAAACAAAGTCTAAAAATAAAAACAAAGACTCTAAATGTAAACAAAGGATAAAAATGTAAACAAAGACTACAAATGTAAACAAAGGCTCTAAATGTAAACAAACACGCTATATGTAAACAAAAAATAAAAATGTAAACAGACTACAAATGTAAACAAAACTAAAAGTAAACAAAACTAAAAGTAAACAAATACTACAAATATAAACAACGACTACAAATGTAAACAAAACTAAATGTAAACAAATACTAGAAATATAAACAAAGATTCTAAATGTAACCAAAAACTCTTGGTGTAAACAAGGACTCTAGGTGTAAAAAAGGACTACAAATGTAAACAAAAACTCTACATGTAAACAATCTCTCTAAATGTAAACAAAGACTACAAATATAAACGGACTCTAAATGTAAACAAAGTCACTAAATTTAAACAAAGAATACAAATGTAAACAAAGACACTAAACGTAAACAAAAACTACAAACGTAAACAGACTCTAAGTGTAAACCGACAACAAATGTAAACAAAGCCTTTAAATATAAACAATGTATCTAAATGTAAGCAGACTACAAATGTAAACATTCTATAAATGAAAATAGACTCTAAATGCAAACAGACTAAAAATGTAAACAAAGACTACAAATATAAAGAATCTCAATGGAAACAGACTACAAATGTAAACAAAAACTACAAAGGTAAACTAACACTCTAAATGTAAACAAAGACTCTAAATGTAACCAAAGACTGCAAACGTAAACAAAGCCTCTAAATGGAAACAAATAATAAAAATGTAAACAAAGACTCTAAATGTAATAAAAACTCTGGGTATAAACAAGGACTCTAGGTGTAAACAAGGACTACAAACGTAAACAGACTCTAAATGTAAACAAAGTCTAAAAATAAAAACAAAGACTCTAAATGTAAACAAAGACTACAAATGTAAACAAAGACTGCAAACGTAAACAAAGACTCTAAATGTAAACAAATCATAAAAATGTAAACAAAGACTCAGAATGTAATAAAAAACTCTGGGTATAAACAAGGACTCTAGGTGTAAACAAGGACTACAAATGTAAACAGACTCTAAATGTAAACAAAGTCTAAAAATGTAAAAAAAGACTACAAATGTAAACAAAGGCTCTAAATGTAAACAAACACGCTATATGTAAACACAGACTACAAATGTAAACAAAGACCCCAAATGGAACTCTAAATGTAAACAAAAAATGAAAATGTAAACAGACTACAAATGTAAACAAAACTAAAAGTAAACAAATACTACAAATATAAACAACGACTACAAATGTAAACAAAACTAAATGTAAACAAATACTAGAAATATAAACAAAGACTCTAAATGTAACCAAAAAGTCTTGGTGTAAACAAGGACTCTTGGTGTAAAAAAGGACTACAAATGTAAACAAAGTCTCTAAATATAAACAAAGTCTAAATGAAAACAAAGACTACAAGTGTAAACAAAAACTCTACATGTAAACAATATCTCTAAATGTAAACAAAGACTAAAAATATAAACGGACTCTAAATGTAAACAAAGTCTCTGAATTTAAACAAAGAATACAAATGTAAACAAAGACTATAAATGTTAAGAAAGTCTACAACTGTAAACAAAGTCTACAAATGTAAACAAAGACACTAAACGTAAACAAAAACTACAAACGTAAACAGACTCTAAGTGTAAACAGACAACAAATGTAAACAAAGCCTCGTAATATGAACAAAGTATCTAAATGTAAGCAGAATACAAATGTAAACAAAGAATACAAATGTAAACAAAGAGCACAAATGTTAAGTGACTCAAACTGTAAACAAACTCTCAAAATGTAAACAAAGTCTACAAATGTAAACAGACTCTAAATGAAAACAGACTAAAAATGTAAACAAAGTCTACATATGTAAACAAAGACTGCAAACGTAAACAAACACTCTAAATGGAAACAAATAATAAAAATGTAAACAAAGACTCTAAATGTAATAAAAAACTCTGGGTATAAACAAGGACTACAAATGTAAACTGACTCTAAATATAAACAAAGTCTAAAAATAAAAACAGACTCTAAATGTAAACAAAGGCTAAAAATGTAAACAAAGACTACAAATGTAAACAAAGGGACTAAATGGAAACACTTTAAATGTAAACAAAGAATACATATGTAAACAAAGACTATAAATGTTAAGAAAGTCTACAACTGTAAACAAAGACTACAAATGTAAACAAAGACACTAAACGTAAACAAAAACTACAAACGTAAACAGACTCTAAGTGTAAACAGACAACAAATGTAAACAAAGCCTAGTAATATAAACAAAGTATCTAAACGTAAGCAGACTACAAATGTAAACAAAGACACTAAACGTAAACAAAAACTACAAACGTAAACAGACTCTAAGTGTAAACAGACAACAAATGTAAACAAAGCCTCGTAATATAAACAAAGTATCTAAATGTAAGCAGAATACAAATGTAAACAAAGAATACAAATGTAAACAAAGAGTACAGATGTTAAGTGACTCAAACTGTAAACAAAGTCTCTAAATGTAAACAAAGGCTAAAAATGTAAACAAAGACTACAAATGTAAACAAAGGGACTAAATGTAAACACTTTAAATGTAAACAAAGACTACATATGTAAACAAAGAATTTAAATGTAAATAAAGACTACAAATGTAAACAAAGACCTTAAATGTAAACAGACTCTAAATGAAAACAAAGACTAAAAATGTAAACAAAGACTACAAACGTAAACAAAGACTCTAAATGTAAAGAAGGTCTCTAAATGCAAACAAAGATTAAAAATGTAAACAAAGACTACAAATGTAAACAAAGACTACAAATATAAACAGACTCTAAATGGAAACAGACTACAAATGTAAACACAAACTACAAACGTAAACTAACACTCTAAATGTAAACAAAGACTACAAATGTTAACAAAACTAAAAGTAAACAAATACTACAAATATAAAGAACGACTACAAATGTAAACAAAACTAAATGTAAACAAATACTAGAAATATAAACAAAGACTCTAAATGTAACCAAAACTCTTGGTGTAAACAAGGACTCTAGGTGTAAAAAAGGACTACAAATGTAAACAAAGTCTCTAAATGTAAACAAAGACTACAAGTGTCAACAAAGACTACAAATGTAAACAAAAACTCTACATGTAAACAGACTCTCTAAATGTAAACAAAGTCTCTAAATTTAAACAAAGAATACAAATATGTAAACAAAGACTATAAATGTTAAGAAAGTTTACAACTGTAAATAAAGACTACAAATGTAAACAAAGACACTAAACGTAAACAAAATCTACAAATGTAAACAGACTCTAAGTGTAAACAGACAAAAAATGTAAACAAAGCCTCTAAATATAAACAAAGTACCTAAATGTAAGCAGACTTCAAATGTAAACAAAGAATACAAATGTAAACAAAGAGCACAAATGTTAAGTGACTCAAACTGTAAACAAACTCTCTAAATGTTAACAAAGCTCTACAAATGTAGACAGACTATAAATGAAAACAGACTCTAAATGCAAACAGACTAAAAGTGTAAACAAAGACTACAAATATAAACAGACTCTAAATGGAAACAGACTACAAATGTAATCAAAAACTACAAACGTAAACCAACACTCTAAATGTAAACAAACACTACAAATGTAAACAAAACAAAAAGTAAACAAATACTACAAATATAAACAACGACTACAAATGTGAACAAAACTAAATGTAAACAAATACTAGAAATATAAACAAAGACTCTAAATGTAAGCAAAGACTGCAAACGTAAACAAAAACTCTAAATGGAAAAAAATAATAAAAATGTAAACAAAGACTCTAAATGTAATAAAAAAATCTGGGTATAAACAAAGACTATAAATGAAAACAGACTCTAAATACAAACAAAGTCTAAAAATAAAAACAAAGTCTCTAAATGTAAACAAAGGCTAAAAATGTAAACAAAGACTACAAATGTAAACAAAGGGACTAAATGTAAACACTTTAAATGTAAACAAAGACTACATATGTAAACAAAGAATTTAAATGTAAATAAAGACTACAAATGTAAACAAAGACCTTAAATGTAAACAGACTCTAAATGAAAACAAAGACTAAAAATGTAATCAAAGACTACAAACGTAAACAAAGACTCTAAATGTAAAGAGGGTCTCTAAATGCAAACAAAGATTAAAAATGTAAACAAAGACTACAAATGTAAACAAAGACTAAAAACGTAAACTAACACTCTAAATGTAAACAAAGACTACAAATGTTAACAAAACTAAAAGTAAACAAATACTACAAATATAAAGAACGACTACAAATGTAAACAAAACTAAATGTAAACAAATACTAGAAATATAAACAAAGATTCTAAATGTAACTCTTGGTGTAAACAAGGACTCTAGGTGTAAAAAAGGACTACAAATGTAAACAAAGTCTCTAAATATAAACAAAGTCTAAATGTAAACAAAGACTACAAGTGTCAACAAAGACTACAAATGTAAACAAAAACTCTAAATGTAAACAGTCTCTCTAAATGTAAACAAAGACTACAAATATAAACGGACTCTAAATGTAAACAAAGTCTCTAAATTTAAACGAAGAATACAAATGTAAACAAAGACTATAAATGTTAAGAAAGTTTACAACTGTAAACAAACACTACAAATGTAAACAAAGACACTAAACGTAAACAGACTCTAAGTGTAAACAGACAACAAATGTAAACAAAACCTTTAAATATAAACAAAGTATCTAAATGTAAGCAGACTACAAATGTAAAAAAAAGAATACAAATGTAAACAAAGAGCACAAATGTTAAGTGACTCAAACTGTAAACAATCTGTCTAAATGTAAACAAAGTCTACAAATGTAAACAGTCTATAAATGAAAATAGACTCTAAATGCAAACAGACTAAAAATGTAAACAAAGACTACAAATATAAAGACTCTAAATGGAAACAGACTACAAATGTAAACAAAAACTACAAACGTAAACTAACACTCTAAATGTAAACAAAGACTACAAATGTAAACAAAACTAAAAGTAAACAAATACTACAAATATAAACAATGACTACATATGTAAACAAAACTAAATGTAAACAAATACTAGAAATATTTACAAAGACGCTAAATGTAACCAAAGTCTGCAAACGTAAACAAAGTCTCTAAATGGAAACAAAAAATAGAAACGTAAACAAAGACTGTAAATGTAATAAAAAACTCTGGGTATAAACAAGGACTCTAGGTGTAAACAAGGACTACAAACGTAAACAGACTCTAAATGTAAACAAAGTCTAAAAATAAAAACAAAGACTCTAAATATAAACAAAGGCTAAAAATGTAAACAAAGACTACAAATGTAAACAAAGACCTTAAATGTAAACAGACTCTTAATGAAAATAAAGACTAAAAATGTAAACAAAGACTCTAAATGTAAAGATGGTCTCTAAATGCAAACAAAGATTACAAATGTAAACAAAAACTACAAATGTGAACAAAGACTACAAATATAAACAAAAACTCTAAATGGAAACAGACTACAAATGTAAACAAAAACTACAAACGTAAACTAACACTCTAAATGTAAACAAAGACTACAATTGTAAACAAAGACTGCAAACGTAAACAAAGACTCTAAATGTAAACAAATAATAAAATTGTAAACAAAGACTCTAAATGTAATAAAAAACTCTGGGTATAAACAAGGACTCTAGGTGTAAACAAGGACTACAAATGTAAACAGAATCTAAATGTAAACAAAGTCTAAAAATAAAAACAAAGACTCTAAATGTAAACAAAGGATAAAAATGTACACAAAAACTACAAATGTAAACAAAAGCTCTAAATGTAAACAAACACGCTATATGTAAACAAAGACTGCAAATGTAAACAAAGACCCCAAATGGAACTCTAAATGTAAACAAAAAATGAAAATGTAAACAAACTACAAATGTAAACAAAACTAAAAGTAAACAAATACTACAAATATAAACAACGACTACAAATGTAAACAAAACTAAATGTAAACAAATACTAGAAATATAAACAAAGACTCTAAATGTAACCAAAAAGTCTTGGTGTAAACAAGGACTCTTGGTGTAAAAAAGGACTACAAATGTAAACAAAGTCTCTAAATATAAACAAAGTCTAAATGTAAACAAAGACTACAAGTGTAAACAAAAACTCTACATGTAAACATTATCTCTAAATGTAAACAAAGACTAAAAATATAAACGGACTCCAAATGTAAACAAAGTCTCTAAATTTAAACAAAGAATACAAATGTAAACAAAGACTCTAAATGTTAAGAAAGTCTACAACTGTAAACAAAGACTACAAATGTAAACAAAGACACTAAACGTAAACAAAAACTACAAACGTAAACAGACTCTAAGTGTAAACAGACAACAAATGTAAACAAAGCCTCGTAATATAAACAAAGTATCTAAGTGTAAGCAGAATACAAATGTAAACAAAGAGCACAAATGTAAACAAAGAGCACAAATGTTAAGTGACTCAAACTGTAAACAAACTCTCTAAATGTAAACAAAGTCTACAAATGTAAACAAAGACTGCAAACGTAAACAAAAACTCTAAATGGAAACAAATAATAAAAATGTAAACAAAGACTCTAAATGTAATAAAAAAAACTGGGTATAAACAAGGACTACAAATGTAAACTGACTCTAAATGTAAACAAAAGCTAAAAATGTAAACAAAGACTACAAATGTAATCAAAGGGACTAAATGTAAACACTCTAAATGTAAACAAAGACTACATATGTAAACAAATAATTTAAATGTAAATAAAGACTACAAATGTAAACAAAGACTACAGACATAAACACTCTAAATGTAAAGAAGGTCTCTAAATGCAAACAAAGATTACAAATGTAAACAAAGACTACGAATGTAAACAAAGACTACAAATATAAACAGACTCTAAATGGAAACAGACTACAAATGTAAACAAAAACTATAAACGTAAACTAACACTCTATATGTAAACAGACAACAAATGTAAACAAAACTAAAAGTGAACAAATACTACAAATATAAACAACAACAACAAATGTAAACAAAACTAAATGTAAACAAGTACTAGAAATATAAACAAAGACTCTAAATGTAACCAAAGACTGCAAACGTAAACAAAGACTACAAACGTAAACAAAGACTACAAATGTAAAGAAGTTTTCTAAATGCAAACAAAGATTACAAATGTAAACAAAAACTACAAATGTAAACAAAGGCTACAAATATAAACAAAAACTGTAAATGGAAAGAGACTACAAATGTAAACAAAAACTACAAACGTAAGCTAACACTCTAAATGTAAACAAAGACTACAAATGTAAACAAAGACTGCAAACGTAAACAAAGACTCTAAATGTAAACAAATAATAAAAATGTAAACAAAGATTCTAAATGTAATAAAAAACTCTAGGTATAAACAAGGACTCTAGGTGTAAACAAGGACTACAAATGTAAACAGACTCTAAATGTAAACAAAGGATAAAAATGTAAACAAAGACTACAAATGTAAACAAAGGCTCTAAATGTAAACAAACACGCTATATGTAAACAAAGACTACAAATGTAAACAAAGACCCCAAATGGAACTCTAAATGTAAATAAAAAATGAAAATGTAAACAGACTACAAATGTAAACAAAACTAAAAGTAAACAAATACTAGAAATGTAAACAACGACTACAAATGTAAACAAAACTAAATGTAAATAAATACTAGAAATATAAACAAAGATTCTAAATGTAACCAAAAACTCTTGGTGTAAACAAGGACTCTAGGTGTAAAAAAGGACTACAAATGTAAACAAAGTCTCTAAATATAAACAAAGTCTAAATGTAAACAAAGACTACAAGTGTAAACAAAGACTACAAATGTAAACAAAAACTCTACATGTAAACAATCTCTCTAAATGTAAACAAAGACTACAAATATAAACGGACTATAAATGTAAACAAAGTCACTAAATTTAAACAAAGAATACAAATGTAAACAAAGACTATAAATGTTACGAAAGTTTGCAACTGTAAACAAAGACTACAAATGTAAACAAAGACACTAAACGTAAACAAAGACTACAAATGTAAACAGACTCTAAGTGTAAACAGACAACAAATGTAAACAAAGCCTCTAAATCTAAACAAAGTACCTAAATGTAAGCAGACTTCAAATGTAAACAAAGAGCACAAATGTTAAGTGACTCAAACTGTAAACAAACTCTCTAAATGTAAACAAAGTCTACAAATGTAGACAGACTATAAATGAAAACAGACTCTAAATGCAAACAGACTAAAAGAGTATACAAAGACTACAAATATAAACAGACTCTAAATAGAAACAGACTACAAATGTAAACAAAAACTACAAACGTAAACCAACACTGTAAATGTAAACAAACACTACAAATTTAAACAAAACTAAAAGTAAACTAATACTACAAATATAAACAACGACTACAAATGTGAACAAAACTAAATGTAAACAAATACTAGAAATATAAACAAAGACTCTAAATGTAACCAAAGACTGCAAACGTAAACAAACACTCTAAATGGAAAAAAATAATAAAAATGTAAACAAAAACTCTAAATGTAATAAAAAACTCTGGGTATAAACAAGGACTACAAATGTAAACAGACTCTAAATACAAACAAAGTCTAAAAATAAAAACAAAGTCTCTAAATGTAAACAAAGGCTAAAAATGTAAACAAAGACTACAAAAGTAAACAATGGGACTAAATGTAAACACTTTAAATGTAAACAAAAGCTACATATGTAAACAAAGAATTTAAATGTAAATAAAGACTACAAATGTAAACAAAGACCTTAAATGTAAACAGACTCTAAATGAAAACAAAGACTAAAAATGTAAACAAAGACTACAAGCGTAAACAAAGACAAATGTAAAGAAGGTCTCTAAATGCAAACAAAGATTAAAAATGTAAACAAAGACTACAAATATAAACAGACTCTAAATGGAAACAGACTACAAATGTAAACAAAAACTACAAACGTAAACTAACACTCTAAATGTAAACAAAGACTACAAATGTTAACAAAACTAAAGGTAAACAAATACTACAAATATAAAGAACGACTACAAATGTAAACAAAACTAAATGTAAACAAATACTAGAAATATAAACAAAGACTCTAAATGTAACCAAAAACTCTTGGTGTAAACAAGGACTCTAGGTGTAAAAAAGGACTACAAATGTAAACAAAGTCTCTAAATACAAACAAAGTCTAAATGTAAACAAAGACTACAAGTGTCAACAAAGACTACAAATGTAAACAAAAACTCTACATGTAAACAGTCTCTCTAAATGTAAACAAAGACTACAAATATAAACGGACTCTAAATGTAAACAAAGTCTCTGAATTTATACAAAGAATACAAGTGTAAACAAAGACTATAAATGTTAAGAAAGTTTACAACTGTAAACAAAGACTACAAATGTAAACAAAGACACTAAACGTAAACAAAAACTACAAACGTAAACAGACTCTAAGTGTAAACAGACAACAAATGTAAACAAAGCCTCTAAATATAAACAAAGTATCTAAACGTAAGCAGACTACAAATGTAAACAAAGAATACAAATGTAAACAATGACACTAAACTTAAACAAAAACTACAAACGTAAACAGACTCTAAGTGTAAACAGACAACAAATGTAAACAAAGCCTTTAAAAATAAACAAAGTATCTAAATGTAAGCAGACTACAAATGTAAACAAAGACACTAAATGTAACTCTAAATGTAAACAAAGTCACTAAATTCAAACAAAGAATACAAATGTAAACAAAAACTATAAATGTTACGAAAGTTTACAACTGTAAACAAAGACTACAAATGTAAACAAAGACACTAAACGTAAACAAAAACTACAAATGTAAACAGACTCTAAGTGTAAACTGACAACAAATGTAAACAAAGCCTCTAAATATAAACAAAGTACCTAAATGTAAGCAGACTACAAATGTAAACAAAGAATACAAATGTAAACAAAAAGCACAAATGTTAAGTGACTCAAACTGTAAACAAACTCTCGAAATGTAAACAAAGTCTACAAATGTAAATATTCTATAAATGAAAATAGACTCTAAATGCAAACAGGCTAAAAATGTATACAAACACTACAAATATAAAGAATTTAAATGGAAACAGACTACAAATATAAACAAAAACTACAAACGTAAACTAACACTCTAAATGTAAACAAAGACTACAAATGTAAACAAAACTAACAGTAAACAAATACTAGAAATATAAACAAAGACTAAATGTAACCAGACTGCAAACGTAAACAAAGTCTTTAAATGGAAACAAATAATAAAAATGTAAACAAAGACTCTAAATGTAAACAAAGGTTAAAAATGTAAACAAAGACTACAAATGTAAACAAAGGCTCTAAATGTAAACAAACACGCTATATGTAAACAAAGACTACAAATGTAAACAAAGACACTAAATGGAACTCTAAATGTAAACAAAAAATAAAAATGTAAACAAAGACTACAAATGTAAACAAAGACCTTAAATGTAAACAGAATCTTAATGAAAACAAAGACTAAAAATGTAAACAAAGACTCTAAATGTAACCAAAAACTCTTGGTGTAAGGACTCAAACAAGGACTCTAGGTGTAAACAAGAACTACAAATGTAAACAGACTCTAAATGTAAACAAAGTCTAAAAATAAAAACAAAGAATCTAAATGTAAACAAAGGCTAAAAATGTAAACAAAGGCTCTAAATGTAAACAAACAAGCTATATGTAAACAAAGACTACAAATGTAAACAAAGACACTAAATGGAACTCTAAATGTAAACAAAGAATAAAAATGTAAACAAAGACTACAAATGTAAACAAAGACCTTAAATGTAAACAGACTCTAAATGAAAACAAAGACTAAAAATGTAAACAAAGACTACAAATGTAAACAAAGGCTACAAATATAAACAAAAACTCTAAATGGAAAGAGACTACAAGTGCAAACAAAAACTACAAACGTAAGCTAACACTTTAAATGTAAACAAAGACTACAAATGTAAACAAAGACTGCAAACGTAAACAAAGACTCTAAATGTAAACAAATAATAAAAATGTAAACAAAGACTCTAAATATAATAAAAAACTCTGGGTGTAAACAAGGACAACAAATGTAAACTGACTCTAAATGTAAACAAAGTCTAAAAATAAAAACAAAGACTCTAAATGTAAACAAAGGATAAAAATGTAAACAAAGACTACAAATGTACACAAAGTCTCTAAATGTAAACAAACACGCTATATGTAAACAAAGACTACAAATGTAAACAAAGACCCCAAATGGAACTCTAAATGTAAACAAAAAATGAAAATGTAAACAGACTACAAATGTAAACAAAACTAAAAGTAAACAAATACTACAAATATAAACAACGACTACAAATGTAAACAAAACTAAATGTAAACAAATACTAGAAATATAAACAAAGACTCTAAATGTAACCAAAAACTCTTGGTGTAAACATGGACTCTAGGTGTAAAAAAGGACTACAAATGTAAACAAAGTCTCTAAATATAAACAAAGTCTAAATGTAAACAAAGACTACAAGTGTCAACAAAGACTACAAATGTAAACAAAAACTCTACATGTAAACAGTCTCTCTAAATGTAAACAAAGACTACAAATATAAACGGACTCTAAATGTAAACAAAGTCTCTAAATTTAAACAAAGAATACAAATGTAAACAAAGACTATAAATGTTAAGAAAGTTTACAACTGTAAACAAAGACTACAAATGTAAACAAAGCCTCTAATTATAAACAATGTACCTAAATTTAAGCAGACTACAAATGTAAACAAAGAACACAAATGTAAACAAAGAGCACAAATGTTAAGTGACTCAAACTGCAAACAAACTCTCTAAATGTAAACAAAGTCTACAAATGTAGACGGACTATAAATGAAAACAGACTCTAAATGCAAACAGACTAAAAGTGTAAACAAAGACTACAAATATAAACAGACTCTAAATGGAAAAACAATACAAATGCAAACAAAAACTACAAACGTAAACCAACACTCTAAATGTAAACAAACACTACAAATGTAAACAAAACTAAAAGTAAACAAATACTACAAATATAAACAAGTACTACAAATGTAAACAAAACTAAATGTAAACAAATACTAGAAATATAAGCAAAGACTCTAAATGTAACAAAAGACTGCAAACGTAAACAAACACTCTAAATGGAAAAAAATAATAAAAATGTAAACAAAAATTCTAAATGTAATAAAAAACTCTGGGTATAAACAAGGACTACAAATGTAAACAGACTCTAAATACAAACAAAGTCTAAAAATAAAAACAAAGTCTCTAAATGTAAACAAAGGCTAAAAATGTAAACAAAGACTACAAATGTAAACAAAGGGACTAAATGTAAACACTTTAAATGTAAACAAAAGCTACATATGTAAACAAAGAATTTAAATGTAAATAAAGACTACAAATGTAAACAAAGACCTTAAATGTAAACAGACTCTAAATGAAAACAAAGACTAAAAATGTAAACAAAGACTACAAGCGTAAACAAAGACTCTAAATGTAAAGAAGGTCTCTAAATGCAAACAAAGATTAAAAATGTAAACAAAGACTACAAATATAAACAGACTCTAAATGGAAACAGACTACAAATGTAAACAAAAACTACAAACGTAAACTAACACTCTAAATGTAAACAAAGAATACAAATGTTAACAAAACTAAAGGTAAACAAATACTACAAATATAAAGAACGACTACAAATGTAAACAAAACTAAATGTAAACAAATACTAGAAATATAAACAAAGACTCTAAATGTAACCAAAAACTCTTCGTGTAAACAAGGACTCTAGGTGTTAAAAAGGACTACAAATGTAAACAAAGTCTCTAAATATAAACAAAGTCTAAATGTAAACAAAGACTACAAGTGTCAACAAAGACTACAAATGTAAACAAAAACTCTACATGTAAACAGTCTCTCTAAATATAAACAAAGAATACAAATATAAACGGACTCTAAATGTAAACAAAGTCTCTGAATTTATACAAAGAATACAAGTGTAAACAAAGACTATAAATGTTAAGAAAGTTTACAACTGTAAACAAAGACTACAAATGTAAACAAAGACACTAAACGTAAACAAAAACTACAAACGTAAACAGACTCTAAGTGTAAACAGACAACAAATGTAAACAAAGCCTCTAAATATAAATAAAGTATCTAAACGTAAGCAGACTACAAATGTAAACAAAGAATACAAATGTAAACAAAGACACTAAACTTAAACAAAAACTACAAACGTAAACAGACTCTAAGTGTAAACAGACAAGAAATGTAAACAAAGCCTTTAAAAATAAACAAAGTATCTAAATGTAAGCAGACTACAAATGTAAACAAAGACACTAAATGTAACTCTAAATGTAAACAAAGTCACTAAATTTAAACAAAGAATACAAATGTAAACAAAAACTATAAATGTTACGAAAGTTTACAACTGTAAACAAAGACTACAAATGTAAACAAAGACACTAAACGTAAACAAAAACTACAAATGTAAACAGACTCTAAGTGTAAACTGACAACAAATGTAAACAAAGCCTCTAAATATAAACAAAGTACCTAAATGTAAGCAGACTACAAATGTAAACAAAGAATACAAATGTAAACAAAGACACTAAACGTAAACAAAAACTACAAACGTAAACAGACTCTAAGTGTAAACAGACAACAAATGTAAACAAAGCCTTTAAATATAAACAATGTATCTAAATGTAAGCAGACTACAAATGTAAACAAAGAATACAAATGTAAACAAAAAGCACAAATGTTAAGTGACTCAAACTGTAAACAAACTCTCGAAATGTAAACAAAGTCTACAAATGTAAATATTCTATAAATGAAAATAGACTCTAAATGCAAACAGGCTAAAAATGTAAACAAAGACTACAAATATCAAGAATCTAAATGGAAACAGACTACAAATATAAACAAAAGCTACAAACGTAAACTAACACTCTAAATGTAAACAAAGACTACAAATGTAAACAAAACTAAAAGTAAACAAATACTAGAAATATAAACAAAGACTAAATGTAACCAGACTGCAAACGTAAACAAAGTCTCTAAATGGAAACAAATAATAAAAATGTAAACAAAGACTCTAAATGTAATAAAAAACTCTGGGTATAAACAAGGACTCTAGGTGTAAACAAGGACTACAAACGTAAACAGACTCTAAATGTAAACAAAGGCTAAATATGTAAACAAAGACTACAAATGTAAACAAAGGCTCTAAATGTAAACAAACACGCTATATGTAAACAAAGACTACAAATGGAACTCTAAATGTAAACAAAGAATAAAAATGTAAACAAAGACTACAAATGTAAACAAAGACCTTAAATGTAAACAGAATCTTAATGAAAACAAAGACTAAAAATGTAAACAAAGACTCTAAATGTAAAGATGGTCTCTAAATGCAAACAAAGATTACAAATGTAAACAAAAACTACAAATGTAAACAAAGACTACAAATATAAACAAAAACTCTAAATGGAAATAGACTACAAATGTAAACAAAGACTACATATGTAAACAAAGACTGCAAACGTAAACAAAAACTCTAAATGGAAACAAATAATAAAAATGTAAACAAAGACTCTAAATGTAATAAAAAACTCTGGGTATAAACAAGGACTACAAATGTAAACTGACTCTAAATATAAACAAAGTCTAAAAATAAAAACAGACTCTAAATGTAAACAAAGGCTAAAAATGTAAACAAAGACTACAAATGTAAACTAAGGGACTAAATGTAAACACTCTAAATGTAAACAAAGACTACATATGTAAACAAAGAATTTAAATGTAAACAGACTCTAAGTGAAAACAAAGACTAAAAATGTAAACAAAGACTACAGACGTAAACAAAGACTCTAAATGTAAAGAAGGTCTCTAAATGCAAACAAAGATTACAAATGTAAACAAAGACTACAAATGTAAACAAAGACTACAAATATAAACAGACTCTAAATGGAAACAGACTACAAATGTAAACAAAAACTATAAACGTAAACTAACACTCTATATGTAAACAGACTACAAATGTAAACAAAACTAAATGTAAACAAATACTAGAAATATAAACAAAGGCTCTAAATGTAACCAAAGACTGCAAACGTAAACAAAGTCTCTAAATGTAAACAAAAAATAAAAATGTAAACAAAGACTCTAAATGTAATAAAAAACTCTGGGTATAAACAAGGACTCTAGGTGTAAACAAGGACTACAAATGTAAACAGACTCTAAATGTAAAGAAAGTCTAAAAATAAAAACAAAGACTCTAAATGTAAACAAAGGCTAAAAATGTAAACAAAGACACTAAACGTAAACAAAAACTACAAATGTAAACAGACTCTAAGTGTAAACAGACAACAAATGTAAACAAAGCCTCTACATATAAACAAAGTACCTAAATGTAAGCAGACTACAAATGTAAACAAAGAATACAAATGTAAACAAAGAGCACAAATGTTAAGTGACTCAAACTGTAAACAAACTCTCTAAATGTAAACAAAGTCTACAAATGTAAACAGACTATAAATGAAAACACTCTAAATGCAAACAGACTAAAAGTGTAAACAAAGACTACAAATATAAACAGACTCTAAATGGAAACAGACTACAAATGTAAACAAAAACTACAAACGTAAACCAACACTCTAAATGTAAACAAAGACTACAAATGTAAACAAAACTAAAAGTAAACAAATACTACAAATATAAACAACGACTACAAATGTAAACAAAACTAAATGTAAACAAATACTAGAAATATAAACAAAGACTCTAAATGTAACCAAAAATTCTTGGTGTAAACAAGGACTCTAGGTGTAAAAAAGGACTACAAACGTAAACAAAGTCTCTAAATATAAACAAAGTCTAAATGTAAACAAAGACTACAAGTGTAAACAAAGACTGCAAATGTAAACAAAAACTCTACATGTAAACAATCTCTCTAAATGTAAACAAAGACTACAAATATAAACGGACTCTAAATGTAAACAAAGTCACTAAATTTAAACAAAGAATACTAATGTAAACAAAGACTATAAATGTTAAGAAAGTTTACAACTGTAAACAAAGACTACAAATGTAAACAAAGACACTAAACGTAAACAAAAACTACAAATGAAAACAGACTCTAAGTGTAAACAGACAACAAATGTAAACAAAGCCTCTACATATAAACAAAGTACCTAAATGTAAGCAGACTACAAATGTAAACAAAGAATACAAATGTAAACAAAGAGCTCAAATGTTAAGTGACTCAAACTGTAAACAAACTCTCTAAATGTAAACAAAGTCTACAAATGTAAACAGACTATAAATGAAAACAGACTCTAAATGCAAACAGACTAAAAGTGTAAACAAAGACTACAAATATAAACAGACTCTAAATGGAAACAGACTACAAATGTAAACAAAAACTACAAACGTAAACCAACACTCTAAATGTAAACAAAGACTACAAATGTAAACAAAACTAAAAGTAAACTAATACTACAAATATAAACAACGACTACAAATGTAAACAAAACTAAATGTAAACAAATACTAGAAATATAAACAAAGACTCTAAATGTAACCAAAGACTGCAAACGTAAACAAAAACTCTAAATGGAAAAAAATAATAAAAATGTAAACAAAGACTCTAAATGTAATAAAAAACTCTGGGTATAAACAAGGACTCTAGGTGTAAACAAGGATTACAAATGTAAACAGACTCTAAATGTAAACAAAGTCTAAAAATAAAAACAAAGACTCTAAATGTAAACAAAGGCTAAAAATGTAAACAAAGACTACAAATGTAAACAAAGGCTCTAAATGTAAACAAACAAGCTATATGTAAACAAAGACTACAAATGTAAACAAAGACACTAAAAGGAACTCTAAATGTAAACAAAGAATAAAAATATAAACAAAGACTACTAATGTAAACAAAGGCTCTAAATGTAAACAAACAAGCTATATGTAAACAAAGACTACAAATGTAAACAAAGATTTTAAATGTAAACAGACTCTAAATGAAAACAAAGACTAAAAATGTAAACAAAGACTACAAACGTAAACAAAGACTCCAAATCTAAAGAAGTTCTCTAAATGCAAACAAAGATTACAAATGTAAACAAAAACTACAAATGTAAACAAAGGCTACAAATATAAACAAAAACTCTAAATGGAAACAGACTACATTGTAAACAAAAACTACAAACGTAAACCAACACTCTAAATGTAAACAAAGACTACAAATGTAAACAAAACTAAAAGTAAACAAATACTACAAAAATAAACAAAGACTACAAATGTAAACAAAACTAAATGTAAACAAATACTAGAAATATAAACAAAGACTCTAAATGTAACCAAAGACTGCAAACGTAAACAAAAACTCTAAATGGAAAAAAATAATAAAAATATAAACAAAGACTCTAAATGTAACCAAAGACTGCAAACGTAAACAAAAACTCTAAATGGAAAAAAATAATAAAAATATAAACAAAGACTCTAAATTTAATAAAAAACTCTGGGTATAAACTAGGAATACAAATGTAAACAGACTCTAAATACAAACAAAGTCTAAAAATAAAAACAAAGTCTCTAAATGTAAACAAAGGCTAAAAATGTAAACAAAGACTACAAATGTAAACAATGGGACTAAATGTAAACACTTTAAATTTAAACAAAGTCTACATATGTAAACAAAGAATTTAAATGTAAATAAAGACTACAAATGTAAACAAAGACCAAAATTTAAACAGACTCTAAATGTAAACAAAGACTACAAATGTAAACAAAGACTACAAATATAAACAAACTCTAAATGGAAACAGACTACAAATGTAAACAAAAACAACAAACGTAAACTAACACTCTAAATGTAAACAAAGACTACAAATGTTAACAAAACTAAAAGTAAACAAATACTACAAATATAAAGAACGACTACAAATGTAAACAAAACTAAATGTAAACAAATACTACAAATATAAACAAAGACTCTAAATGTAACCAAAAACTCTTGGTGTAAACAAGGACTCTAGGTGTGAAAAAGGACTACAAATGTAAACAAAGTCTCTAAATATAAACAAAGTCCAAATGTAAACAAAGACTATAAATGTCAACAAAGACTACAAATGTAAACAAAAACTCTACATGTAAACAGTCTCTCTAAATGTAAACAAAGACTACAAATATAAACGGACTCTAAATGTAAACAAAGTCTCTAAATTTAAACAAAGAATACAAATGTAGACAAAGACTATAAATGTTAAGAAAGTTTACAACTGTAAACAAAGACTACAAATGTAAACAAAGATACTAAACGTAAACAAAAACTACAAACGTAAACAGACTCTAAGTGTAAACAGACAACAAATGTAAACAAAGCCTCTAAATATATACAAAGTATCTAAATGTAAGCAGACTACAAATGTAAACAAAGAATACAAATGTAAACAAAGACACTAAACGTAAACAAAAACTACAAACGTAAACAGACTCTAAGTGTAAACAGACAACAAATGTAAACAAAGCCTTTAAATATAAACAATGTATCTAAATGTAAGCAGACTACAAATGTAAACAAAGAATACAAATGTAAACAAGAAGCACAAATGTTAAGTGACTCAAACTGTAAACAAACTCTCGAAATGTAAACAAAGTCTACAAATGTAAACATTCTATAAATGAAAATAGACTCTATATGCAAACAGACTAAAAATGTAAACAAAGACTACAAATATAAAGAATCTAAATGGAAACAGACTACAAATGTAAACAAAAACTACAAACGTAAACTAACACTCTAAATGTAAACAAAGACTACAAATGTAAACAAAACTAAAAGTAAACAAATACTACAAATATAAACAATGACTACAAATGTAAACAAAACTAAATGTAAACAAATACTAGAAATATAAACAAAGACTCTAAATGTAACCAAAGTCTGCAAACGTAAACAGTCTCTAAATGGAAACAAATAATAAAAATGTAAACAAAGACTCTAAATGTAATAAAAAACTCTGGGTATAAACATGGACTCTAGGTGTAAACAAGGACTATAAACGTAAACAGACTCTAAATGTAAACAAAGGCTAAAAATGTAAACAAAGACTACAAATGTAAACAAAGGCTATAAATGTAAACAGAATCTTAATGAAAACAAAGACTAAAAATGTAAACAAAGACTCTAAATGTAAAGATGGTCTCTAAATGCAAACAAAGATTACAAATGTAAACAAAAACTACAAATGTAAACAAAGACTACAAATATAAACAAAAACTCTAAATGGAAACAGACTACAAATGTAAACAAAGACTACATATGTAAACAAAGACTGCAAACGTAAAAAAAACTCTAAATGGAAACAAATAATAAAAATGTAAACAAAGACTCTAAATGTAATAAAAAACTCTGGGTATAAACAAGGACTACAAATGTAAACTGACTCTAAATATAAACAAAGTCTAAAAATAAAAACAGACTCTAAATGTAAACAAAGGCTAAAAATGTAAACAAAGACTAGAAATGTAAACAAAGGGACTAAATGTAAACACTCTAAATGTAAACAAAGACTACATATGTAAACAAAGAATTTAAATGTAAATAAAGACTACAAATGTAAACAAAGACCTTAAATGCAAACAGACTCTAAATGAAAACAAAGACTACAAATGTAAACAAAGACTACAAATATAAACAGACTCTAAATGGAAACAGACTACAAATGTAAACAAAAACTATAAACGTAAACTAACACTCTATATGTAAACAGACTACAAATGTAAACAAAACTAAATGTAAACAAATACTAGAAATATAAACAAACACTCTAAATGTAACCAAAGACTGCAAACGTAAACAACGTCTCTAAATGTAAACAAAAAATAAAAATGTAAACAAAGACTCTAAATGTAATAAAAAACTACAAATGTAAACAAAGACCTTAAATGTAAACAGACTCTAAATGAAAACAAAAACTACAAATGTAAACAAAGGCTACAAATATAAACAAAAACTCTAAATGGAAACCGACTACAAATGTAAACAAAAACTACAAACGTAAACTAACACTCTAAATGTAAACAAGGACTACAAATGTAAACAGACTCTAAATGTAAACAAAGTCTAAAAATAAAAACAAAGACTCTAAATGTAAACAAAGGATAAAAATGTAAACAAAGACTACAAATGTAAACAAAGGCTCTAAATGTAAACAAACACGCTATATGTAAACAAAAAATAAAAATGTAAACAGACTACAAATGTAAACAAAACTAAAAGTAAACAAAACTAAAAGTAAACAAATACTACAAATATAAACAACGACTACAAATGTAAACAAAACTAAATGTAAACAAATACTAGAAATATAAACAAAGATTCTAAATGTAACCAAAAACTCTTGGTGTAAACAAGGACTCTAGGTGTAAAAAAGGACTACAAATGTAAACAAAAACTCTACATGTAAACAATCTCTCTAAATGTAAACAAAGACTACAAATATAAACGGACTCTAAATGTAAACAAAGTCACTAAATTTAAACAAAGAATACAAATGTAAACAAAGACACTAAACGTAAACAAAAACTACAAACGTAAACACTCTAAGTGTAAACCGACAACAAATGTAAACAAAGCCTTTAAATATAAACAATGTATCTAAATGTAAGCAGACTACAAATGTAAACATTCTATAAATGAAAATAGACTCTAAATGCAAACAGACTAAAAATGTAAACAAAGACTACAAATATAAAGAATCTCAATGGAAACAGACTACAAATGTAAACAAAAACTACAAAGGTAAACTAACACTCTAAATGTAAACAAAGACTCTAAATGTAACCAAAGACTGCAAACGTAAACAAAGCCTCTAAATGGAAACAAATAATAAAAATGTAAACAAAGACTCTAAATGTAATAAAAACTCTGGGTATAAACAAGGACTCTAGGTGTAAACAAGGACTACAAACGTAAACAGACTCTAAATGTAAACAAAGTCTAAAAATAAAAACAAAGACTCTAAATGTAAACAAAGACTACAAATGTAAACAAAGACTGCAAACTTAAACAAAGACTCTAAATGTAAACAAATCATAAAAATGTAAACAAAGACTCAGAATGTAATAAAAAACTCTGGGTATAAACAAGGACTCTAGGTGTAAACAAGGACTACAAATATAAACAGACTCTAAATGTAAACAAAGTCTAAAAATGTAAAAAAAGACTACAAATGTAAACAAAGGCTCTAAATGTAAACAAACACGCTATATGTAAACACAGACTGCAAATGTAAACAAAGACCCCAAATGGAACTCTAAATGTAAACAAAAAATGAAAATGTAAACAGACCACAAATGTAAACAAAACTAAAAGTAAACAAATACTACAAATATAAACAACGACTACAAATGTAAACAAAACTAAATGTAAACAAATACTAGAAATACAAACAAAGACTCTAAATGTAACAAAAAACTCTTGGTGTAAACAAGGACTCTTGGTGTAAAAAAGGACTACAAATGTAAACAAAGTTTCTAAATATAAACAAAGTCTAAATGAAAACAAAGACTACAAGTGTAAACAAAAACTCTACATGTAAACAATATCTCTAAATGTAAACAAAGACTAAAAATATAAACGGACTCTAAATGTAAACAAAGTCTCTGAATTTAAACAAAGAATACAAATGTAAACAAAGATTATAAATGTTAAGAAAGTCTACAACTGTAAACAATGTCTACAAATGTAAACAAAGACACTAAACGTAAACAAAAACTAGAAACGTAAACAGACTCTAAGTGTAAACAGACAACAAATGTAAACAAAGCCTCGTAATATGAACAAAGTATCTAAATGTAAGCAGAATACAAATGTAAACAAAGAATACAAATGTAAACAAAGAGCACAAATGTTAAGTGACTCAAACTGTAAACAAACTCTCAAAATGTAAACAAAGTCTACAAATGTAAACAGACTCTAAATGAAAACAGACTAAAAATGTAAACAAAGTCTACATATGTAAACAAAGACTGCAAACGTAAACAAACACTCTAAATGGAAACAAATAATAAAAATGTAAACAAAGACTCTAAATGTAATAAAAAACTCTGGGTATAAACAAGGACTACAAATGTAAACTGACTCTAAATATAAACAAAGTCTAAAAATAAAAACAGACTCTAAATGTAAACAAAGGCTAAAAATGTAAACAAAGGCTACAAATGTAAACAAAGGGACTAAATGGAAACACTTTAAATGTAAACAAAGAATACATATGTAAACAAAGACTATAAATGTTAAGAAAGTCTACAACTGTAAACAAAAACTACAAACGTAAACAGACTCTAAGTGTAAACAGACAACAAATGTAAACAAAGCCTAGTGATATAAACAAAGTATCTAAACGTAAGCAGACTACAAATGTAAACAAAAACACTAAACGTAAACAAAAACTGCAAACGTAAACAGACTCTAAGTGTAAACAGACAACAAATGTAAACAAAGCCTCGTAATATAAACAAAGTATCTAAATGTAAGCAGAATACAAATGTAAACAAAGAATACAAATGTAAACAAAGAGTACAGATGTTAAGTGACTCAAACTGTAAACAAAGTCTCTAAATGTAAACAAAGGCTAAAAATGTAAACAAAGACTACAAATGTAAACAAAGGGACTAAATGTAAACACTTTAAATGTAAACAAAGACTACATATGTAAACAAAGAATTTAAATGTAAATAAAGACTACAAATGTAAACAAAGACCTTAAATGTAAACAGACTCTAAATGAAAACAAAGACTAAAAATGTAAACAAAAACTACAAACGTAAACAAAGACTCTAAATGTAAAGAAGGTCTCTAAATGCAAACAAAGATTAAAAATGTAAACAAAGACTACAAATGTAAACAAAGACTACAAATATAAACAGACTCTAAATGGAAACAGACTACAAATGTAAACACAAACTACAAACGTAAACTAACACTCTAAATGTAAACAAAGACTACAAATGTTAACAAAACTAAAAGTAAACAAATACTACAAATATAAAGAACGACTACAAATGTAAACAAAACTAAATGTAAACAAATACTAGAAATATAAACAAAGACTCTAAATGTAACCAAAAACTCTTGGTGTAAACAAGGACTGTAGGTGTAAAAAAGGACTACAAATGTAAACAAAGTCTCTAAATGTAAACAAAGACTACAAGTGTCAACAAAGACTACAAATGTAAACAAAAACTCTACATGTAAACAGACTCTCTAAATGTAAACAAAGTCTCTAAATTTAAACAAAGAATACAAATATGTAAACAAAGACTATAAATGTTAAGAAAGTTTACAACTGTAAACAAAGACTACAAATGTAAACAAAGACACTAAACGTAAACAAAAACTACAAACGTAAACAGACTCTAAGTGTAAACAGACAACAAATGTAAACAAAGCCTCTAAATATAAACAAAGTATCTAAACGTAAGCAGACTACAAATGTAAACAAAGAATACAAATGTAAACAAAGACACTAAATGTAACTCTAAATGTAAACAAAGTCACTAAATTTAAACAAAGAATACAAATGTAAACAAAGACTATAAATGTTACGAAAGTTTACAACTGTAAACAAAGACTACAAATGTAAACAAAGACACTAAACGTAAACAAAAACTACAAACGTAAACAGACTCTAAGTGTAAACAGACAACAAATGTAAACAAAGCCTCTAAATATAAAGAAAGTACCTAAATGTAAGCAGACTTCAAATGTAAACAAAGAATACAAATGTAAAGAAAAAGCACAAATGTTAAGTGACTCAAACTGTAAACAAACTCTCTAAATGTTAACAAAGTCTACAAATGTAGACAGACTATAAATGAAAACAGACTCTAAATGCAAACAGACTAAAAGTGTAAACAAAGACTACAAATATAAACAGACTCTAAATGGAAACAGACTACAAATGTAATCAAAAACTACAAACGTAAACCAACACTCTAAATGTAAACAAACACTACAAATGTAAACAAAACAAAAAGTAAACAAATACTACAAATATAAACAACGACTACAAATGTGAACAAAACTAAATGTAAACAAATACTAGAAATATAAACAAAGACTCTAAATGTAAGCAAAGACTGCAAACGTATATAAAAACTCTAAATGGAAAAAAATAATAAAAATGTAAACAAAGACTCTAAATGTAATAAAAAAATCTGGGTATAAACAAATACTACAAATGAAAACAGACTCTAAATACAAACAAAGTCTAAAAATAAAAACAAAGTCTCTAAATGTAAACAAAGGCTAAAAATGTAAACAAAGACGACAAATGTAAACAAAGGGACTAAATGTAAACACTTTAAATGTAAACAAAGACTACATATGTAAACAAAGAATTTAAATGTAAATAAAGACTTCAAATGTAAACAAAGACCTTAAATGTAAACAGACTCTAAATGAAAACAAAGACTAAAAATGTAATCAAAGACTACAAACGTAAACAAAGACTCTAAATGTAAAGAAGGTCTCTAAATGCAAACAAAGATTAAAAATGTAAACAAAGACTACAAATGTAAACAAAGACTACAAACGTAAACTAACACTCTAAATGTAAACAAAGACTACAAATGTTAACAAAACTAAAAGTAAACAAATACTACAAATATAAAGAACGACTACAAATGTAAACAAAACTAAATGTAAACAAATACTAGAAATATAAACAAAGACTCTAAATGTAAGCAAAGACTGCAAACGTAAACAAAAACTCTAAATAGAAAAAAATAATAAAAATGTAAACAAAGACTCTAAATGTAATAAAAAAAATCTGGGTATAAACAAAGACTACAAATGAAAACAGACTCTAAATGAAAACAAAGACTAAAAATGTAATCAAAGACTACAAACGTAAACAAAGACTCTAAATGTAAAGAGGGTCTCTAAATGCAAACAAAGATTAAAAATGTAAACAAAGACTACAAATGTAAACAAAGACTACAAACGTAAACTAACACTCTAAATGTAAACAAAGACTACAAATGTTAACAAAACTAAAAGTAAACAAATACTACAAATATAAAGAACGACTACAAATGTAAACAAAACTAAATGTAAACAAATACTAGAAATATAAACAAAGATTCTAAATGTAACTCTTGGTGTAAACAAGGACTCTAGGTGTAAAAAAGGACTACAAATGTAAACAAAGTCTCTAAATATAAACAAAGTCTAAATGTAAACAAAGACTACAAGTGTCAACAAAGACTACAAATGTAAACAAAAACTCTAAATGTAAACAGTCTCTCTAAATGTAAACAAAGACTACAAATATAAACGGACTCTAAATGTAAACAAAGTCTCTAAATTTAAACGAAGAATACAAATGTAAACAAAGACTATAAATGTTAAGAAAGTTTACAACAGTAAACAAAGACTACAAATGTAAACAAAGACACTAAACGTAAACAGACTCTAAGTGTAAACAGACAACAAATGTAAACAAAGCCTCTAAATATAAACAAAGTACCTAAATGTAAGGAGACTTCAAATGTAAACAAAGAATACAAATGTAAACAAAGAGCACAAATGTTAAGTGACTCAAACTGTAAACAAACTCTCTAAATGTAAACAAAGTCTACAAATGTAGACAGACTCTAAATGGAAACAGACTACAAATGTAAACAAAAACTACAAACGTAAACCAACACTCTAAATGTAAACAAACACTACAAATATAAACAGACTCTAAATGGAAACAGACTACAAATGTAAACAAAAACTACAAACGTAAACCAACACTCTAAATGTAAACAAACACTACAAATGTAAACAAAACTAAAAGTAAACAAATACTACAAATATAAACAACGACAACAAATGTGAACAAAACTAAATATAAACAAATACTAGAAATATAAACAAAGACTCTAAATGTAAGCAAAGACTGCAAACGTAAACAAAAACTCTAAATGGAAAAAAATAATAAAAATGTAAAAAAAGACTCTAAATGTAATAAAAATATCTGGGTATAAACAAAGACTACAAATGAAAACAGACTCTAAATACAAAGTCTAAAAATAAAAACAAAGTCTCTAAATGTAAACAAAGGCTAAAAATGTAAACAAAGACTACAAATGTAAACAAAGGGACTAAATGTAAACACTTTAAATGTAAACAAAGACTACATATGTAAACAAAGAATTTAAATGTAAATAAAGACTACAAATGTAAACAAAGACCTTAAATGTAAACAGACTCTAAATGAAAACAAAGACTAAAAATGTAATCAAAGACTACAAACGTAAACAAAGACTCTAAATGTAAAGAAGGTCTCTAAATGCAAACAAAGATTAAAAATGTAAACAAAGACTACAAATGTAAACAAAGACTACAAATATAAACAGACTCTAAGTGTAAACAGACAACAAATGTAAACAAAGCCTCTAAATATAAACAAAGTATCTAAATGTAAGCAGACTACAAATGTAAACAAAGAATACAAATGTAAACAAAGACACTAAACGTAAACAAAAACTACAAACGTAAACAGACTCTAAGTGTAAACAGACAACAAATGTAAACAAAGCCTTTAAATATAAACAATGTATCTAAATGTAAGCAGACTACAAATGTAAACAAAGAATACAAATGTAAACAAAAAGCACAAATGTTAAGTGACTCAAACTGTAAACAAACTCTCGAAATGTAAACAAAGTCTACAAATGTAAATATTCTATAAATGAAAATAGACTCTAAATGCAAACAGGCTAAAAATGTAAACAAAGACTACAAATATAAAGAATCTAAATGGAAACAGACTACAAATATAAACAAAAACTACAAACGTAAACTAACACTCTAAATGTAAACAAAGACTACAAATGTAAACAAAACTAAAAGTAAACAAATACTACAAATTTAAACAATGACTACAAATGTAAACAAAGCTAAATGTAAACAAATACTAGAAATATAAACAAAGACTCTAAATGTAACCAGACTGCAAACGTAAACAAAGTCTCTAAATGGAAACAAATAATAAAAATGTAAACAAAGACTCTAAATGTAATAAAAAACTCTGGGTATAAACAAGGACTCTAGGTGTAAACAAGGACTACAAACGTAAACAGACTCTAAATGTAAACAAAGGCTAAAAATGTAAACAAAGACTACAAATGTAAACAAAGGCTCTAAATGTAAACAAACAAGCTATATGTAAACAAAGACTACAAATGTAAACAAAGACACTAAATGTAAAGATGGTCTCTAAATGTAAACAAAGGCTAAAAATGTAAACAAAGACTACAAATGTAAACAAAGGGACTAAATGTAAACACTCTAAATGTAAACAAAGACTACATACGTAAACAAAGAATTTAAATGTAAATAAAGACTAAAACAAAGATTACAAATGTAAACAAAGACTACAAATGTAATTGTTTACATTTGTATTCTTTGTTTACATTTGTAGTCTGCTTACATTTAGATACTTTGTTTATATTTAGAGGCTTTGTTTACATTTGTTGTCTGTTTACATTTAGAATCTGTTTACGTTTGTAGTTTTTGTTTACGTTTAGTGTCTTTGCTTACATTTGTAGTCTTTGTTGACACTTGTAGTCTTTGTTTACATTTAGACTTTGTTTATATTTAGAGACTTTGTTTACATTTGTAGTCCTTTTTTACACCTAGAGTCCTTGTTTACACCAAGAGTTTTTGGTTACATTTAGAGTCTTTGTTTATATTTCTAGTATTTGTTTACAGTTAGTTTTGTTTACATTTGTAGTCGTTCTTTATATTTGTAGTATTTGTTTACTTTTAGTTTTGTTAACATTTGTAGTCTTTGTTTACATTTAGAGTGTTAGTTTACGTTTGTAGTTTTTGTTTACATTTGTAGTCTGTTTCCATTTAGAGTCTGTTTATATTTGTAGTCATTGTTTACATTTGTAGTCTTTGTTGACAAATGTAAACAAAGACTACAGACGTAAACAAAGACTCTAAATGTAAAGAAGGTCTCTAAATGCAAACAAAGATTACAAATGTAAACAAAGACTACAAATGTAATTGTTTACATTTGTATTCTTTGTTTACATTTGTAGTCCGCTTACATTTAAGACTCTAAATGTAAAGAAGGTCTCTAAATGCAAACAAAGATTACAAATGTAAACAAAGACTACAAATGTAAACAAAGACTACAAATATAAACAGACTCTAAATGGAAACAGACTACAAATGTAAACAAAAACCATAAACGTAAACTAACACTCTATATGTAAACAGACTACAAATGTAAAAAAAACTAAATGTAAACAAATACTAGAAATATAAACAAAGGCTCTAAATGTAACCAAAGACTGCAAACGTAAACAAAGTCTCTAAATGTAAACAAAAAATAAAAATGTAAACAAAGACTCTAAATGTAATAAAAAACTCTGGGTATAAACAAGGACTCTAGGTGTAAACAAGGACTACAAATGTAAACAGACTCTAAATGTAAACAAAGTCTAAAAATAAAAACAAAGACTCTAAATGTAAACAAAGGCTAAATATGTAAACAAAGACTACAAATGTAAACAAAGGCTCTAAATGTAAACAAACAAGCTATATGTAAACAAAGACTACAAATGTAAACAAAGACACTAAATGGAACTCTAAATGTAAACAAAGAATAAAAATGTAAACAAAGACTACTAATGGTAACAAAGGCTCTAAATGTAAACAAACAAGCTATATGTAAACAAAGACTACAAATGTAAACAAAGACACTAAATGGAACTCTAAATGTAAACAAAGAATAAAAATGTAAACAAAGACATTAAATGTAAACAGAATCTTAATGAAAACAAAGACTAAAAATGTAAACAAAGACTCTAAATGTAAAGATGGTCTCTAAATGCAAACAAAGATTACAAATGTAAACAAAAACTACAAATGTAAACAAAGACTACAAATATAAACAAAAACTCTAAATGGAAATAGACTACAAATGTAAACAAAGACTACATATGTAAACAATGACTGCAAACGTAAACAAAAACTCTAAATGGAAAGAAATAATAAAAATGTAAACAAAGACTCTAAATGTAATAAAAAACTCTGGGTATAAACAAGGACTCTAGGTGTAAACAAGGACTACAAATGTAAACAGACTCTAAATGTAGACAAAGTCTAAAAATAAAAACAAAGACTCTAAATGTAAACAAAGGCTAAAAATGTAAACAAAGACTACAAATGTAAACAAAGGCTCTAAATGTAAACAAACAAGCTATATGTAAACAAAGACTACAAATGTAAACAAAGACACTAAATGGAACTCTAAATGTAAACAAAGAATAAAAATGTAAACAAAGACTACTAATGTAAACAAAGGCTCTAAATGTAAACAAACAAGCTATATGTAAACAAAGACAACAAATGTAAACGAAGACACTAAATGGAACTCTAAATGTAAACAAAGAATAAAAATGTAAACAAAGACTACAAATGTAAACAAAGACCTTAAATGTAAACAGACTCAAAATGAAAACAAAGACTAAAAATGTAAACAAAGACTACAAACGTAAACAAAGACTCCAAATGTAAAGAAGTTCTCTAAATGCAAACAAAGATTACAAATGTAAACAAAAACTACAAATGTAAACAAAGGCTACAAATATAAACAAAATCTCTAAATGGAAACAGACTACATTGTAAACAAAAACTACAAACGTAAACTAATACTCTAAATGTAAACAAGGACTACAAATGTAAACAGACTCTAAATGTAAACAAAGGCTAAAAATGTAAACAAAGACTACAAATGTAAACAAAGGCTCTAAATGTAAACAAACAAGCTATATGTAAACAAAGACTACAAATGTAAACAAAGACACTAAATGGAACTCTAAATGTAAACAAAGAATAAAAATGTAAACAAAGACTACAAATGTAAATAAAGACCTTAAATGTAAACAGAATCTTAATGATAACAAAGACTAAAAATGTAAACAAAGACTCTAAATGTAAAGATGGTCTCTAAATGTAAACAAAGGCTAAAAATGTAAACAAAGACTACAAATGTAAACAAAGGGACTAAATGTAAACACTCTAAATGTAAACAAAGACTACATACGTAAACAAAGAATTTAAATGTAAATAAAGACTAAAACAAAGATTACAAATGTAAACAAAGACTACAAATGTAATTGTTTACATTTGTATTCTTTGTTTACATTTGTAGTCTGCTTACATTTAGATACTTTGTTTATATTTAGAGGCTTTGTTTACATTTGTTGTCTGTTTACATTTAGAATCTGTTTACGTTTGTAGTTTTTGTTTACGTTTAGTGTCTTTGCTTACATTTGTAGTCTTTGTTGACACTTGTAGTCTTTGTTTACATTTAGACTTTGTTTATATTTAGAGACTTTGTTTACATTTGTAGTCCTTTTTTACACCTAGAGTCCTTGTTTACACCAAGAGTTTTTGGTTACATTTAGAGTCTTTGTTTATATTTCTAGTATTTGTTTACAGTTAGTTTTGTTTACATTTGTAGTCGTTCTTTATATTTGTAGTATTTGTTTACTTTTAGTTTTGTTAACATTTGTAGTCTTTGTTTACATTTAGAGTGTTAGTTTACGTTTGTAGTTTTTGTTTACATTTGTAGTCTGTTTCCATTTAGAGTCTGTTTATATTTGTAGTCATTGTTTACATTTGTAGTCTTTGTTGACAAATGTAAACAAAGACTACAGACGTAAACAAAGACTCTAAATGTAAAGAAGGTCTCTAAATGCAAACAAAGATTACAAATGTAAACAAAGACTACAAATGTAATTGTTTACATTTGTATTCTTTGTTTACATTTGTAGTCCGCTTACATTTAAGACTCTAAATGTAAAGAAGGTCTCTAAATGCAAACAAAGATTACAAATGTAAACAAAGACTACAAATGTAAACAAAGACTACAAATATAAACAGACTCTAAATGGAAACAGACTACAAATGTAAACAAAAACCATAAACGTAAACTAACACTCTATATGTAAACAGACTACAAATGTAAAAAAAACTAAATGTAAACAAATACTAGAAATATAAACAAAGGCTCTAAATGTAACCAAAGACTGCAAACGTAAACAAAGTCTCTAAATGTAAACAAAAAATAAAAATGTAAACAAAGACTCTAAATGTAATAAAAAACTCTGGGTATAAACAAGGACTCTAGGTGTAAACAAGGACTACAAATGTAAACAGACTCTAAATGTAAACAAAGTCTAAAAATAAAAACAAAGACTCTAAATGTAAACAAAGGCTAAATATGTAAACAAAGACTACAAATGTAAACAAAGGCTCTAAATGTAAACAAACAAGCTATATGTAAACAAAGACTACAAATGTAAACAAAGACACTAAATGGAACTCTAAATGTAAACAAAGAATAAAAATGTAAACAAAGACTACTAATGGTAACAAAGGCTCTAAATGTAAACAAACAAGCTATATGTAAACAAAGACTACCAATGTAAACAAAGACACTAAATGGAACTCTAAATGTGAACAAAGAATAAAAATGTAAACAAAGACTACAAATGTAAACAAAGACCTTAAATGTAAACAGACTCTAAATGAAAACAAAGACTAAAAATGTAAACAAAGACTACAAACGTAAGCAAAGACTCCAAATGTAAAGAAGTTCTCTAAATGCAAACAAAGATTACAAATGTAAACAAAAACTACAAATGTAAACAAAGGCTACAAATATAAACAAAAACTCTAAATGGAAACAGACTACATTGTAAACAAAAACTACAAACGTAAACTAACACTCTAAATGTAAACAAGGACTACAAATGTAAACAGACTCTAAATGTAAACAAAGTCTAAAAATAAAAACAAAGACTCTAAATCTAAACAAAGGATAAAAATGTAAACAAAGACTACAAATGTAAACAAAGGCTCTAAATGTAAACAAACACGCTATATGTAAACAAAGACTACAAATGTAAACAAAGACCCCAAATGGAACTCTAAATCTAAACAAAAAATAAAAATGTAAACAGACTACAAATGTAAACAAAACTAAAAGTAAACAAATACTACAAATATAAACAACGACTACAAATGTAAACAAAACTAAATGTAAACAAATACTAGAAATATAAACAAAGACTCTAAATGTAACCAAAAACTCTTGGTGTAAACAAGGACTCTAGGTGTAAAAAAGGACTACAAATGTAAACAAAGTCTCTAAATATAAACAAAGTCTAAATGTAAACAAAGACTACAAGTGTCAACAAAGACTACAAATGTAAACAAAAACTCTACATGTAAACAGTCTCTCTAAATGTAAACAAAGGCTACAAATATAAACGGACTCTAAATGTAAACAAAGTCTCTAAATTTAAACAAAGAATACAAATGTAAACAAAGACTATAAATGTTAAGAAAGTTTACAACTGTAAACAAAGACTACAAATGTAAACAAAGATTCTAATTATAAACAAAGTACCTAAATTTAAGCAGACTACAAATGTAAACAAAGAACACAAATGTAAACAAAGAGCACAAATGTTAAGTGACTCAAACTGCAAACAAACTCTCTAAATGTAAACAAAGTCTACAAATGTAGACGGACTATAAATGAAAACAGACTCTAAATGCAAACAGACTAAAAGTGTAAACAAAGACTACAAATATAAACAGACTCTAAATGGAAAAACAATACAAATGCAAACAAAAACTACAAACGTAAACCAACACTCTAAATGTAAACAAACACTACAAATGTAAACAAAACTAAAAGTAAACAAATGCTACAAATATAAACAAGTACTACAAATGTAAACAAAACTAAATGTAAACAAATACTAGAAATATAAACAAAGACTCTAAATGTAACCAAAGACTGCAAACGTAAACAAACACTCTAAATGAAAAAAAATAATAAAAATGTAAACAAAAACTCTAAATGTAATAAAAAACTCTGGGTATAAACAAGGACTACAAATGTAAACAGACTCTAAATACAAACAAAGTCTAAAAATAAAAACAAAGTCTCTAAATGTAAACAAAGGCTAAAAATGTAAACAAAGACTACAAAAGTAAACAATGGGACTAAATGTAAACACTTTAAATGTAAACAAAAGCTACATATGTAAACAAAGAATTTAAATGTAAATAAAGACTACAAATGTAAACAAAGACCTTAAATGTAAACAGACTCTAAATGAAAACAAAGACTAAAAATGTAAACAAAGACTACAAGCGTAAACAAAGACTCTAAATGTAAAGAAGGTCTCTAAATGCAAACAAAGATTAAAAATGTAAACAAAGACTACAAATATAAACAGACTCTAAATGGAAACAGACTACAAATGTAAACAAAAACTACAAACGTAAGCTAACACTCTAAATGTAAACAAAGACTACAAATGTTAACAAAACTAAAGGTAAACAAATACTACAAATATAAAGAACGACTACAAATGTAAACAAAACTAAATGTAAACAAATACTAGAAATATAAACAAAGACTCTAAATGTAACCAAAAACTCTTGGTGTAAACAAGGACTCTAGGTGTAAAAAAGGACTACAAATGTAAACAAAGTCTCTAAATATAAACAAAGTCTAAATGTAAACAAAGACTACAAGTGTCAACAAAGACTACAAATGTAAACAAAAACTCTACATGTAAACAGTCTCTCTAAATGTAAACAAAGACTACAAATATAAACGGACTCTAAATGTAAACAAAGTCTCTGAATTTATACAAAGAATACAAGTGTAAACAAAGACTATAAATGTTAAGAAAGTTTACAACTGTAAACAAAGACTACAAATGTAAACAAAGACACTAAACGTAAACAAAAACTACAAACGTAAACAGACTCTAAGTGTAAACAGACAACAAATGTAAACAAAGCCTCTAAATATAAACAAAGTATCTAAACGTAAGCAGACTACAAATGTAAACAAAGAATACAAATGTAAACAAAGACACTAAACTTAAACAAAAACTACAAACGTAAACAGACTCTAAGTGTAAACAGACAACAAATGTAAACAAAGCCTTTAAAAATAAACAAAATATCTAAATGTAAGCAGACTACAAATGTAAACAAAGACACTAAATGTAACTCTAAATGTAAACAAAGTCACTAAATTCAAACAAAGAATACAAATGTAAACAAAAACTATAAATGTTACGAAAGTTTACAACTGTAAACAAAGACTACAAATGTAAACAAAGACACTAAACGTAAACAAAAACTACAAATGTAAACAGACACTAAGTGTAAACTGACAACAAATGTAAACAAAGCCTCTAAATATAAACAAAGTACCTAAATGTAAGCAGACTACAAATGTAAACAAAGAATACAAATGTAAACAAAAAGCACAAATGTTAAGTGACTCAAACTGTAAACAAACTCTCGAAATGTAAACAAAGTCTACAAATGTAAATATTCTATAAATGAAAATAGACTCTAAATGCAAACAGGCTAAAAATGTATACAAAGACTACAAATATAAAGAATCTTAATGGAAACAGACTACAAATATAAACAAAAACTACAAACGTAAACTAACACTCTAAATGTAAACAAAGACTACAAATGTAAACAAAACTAACAGTAAACAAATACTAGAAATATAAACAAAGACTAAATGTAACCAGACTGCAAACGTAAACAAAGTCTCTAAATGGAAACAAATAATAAAAATGTAAACAAAGACTCTAAATGTAATAAAAAACTCTGGGTATAAACAAGGACTCTAGGTGTAAACAAGGACTACAAACGTAAACAGACTCTAAATGTAAACAAAGGCTAAAAATGTAAACAAAGACTACAAATGTAAACAAAGGCTCTAAATGTAAACAAACACGCTATATGTAAACAAAGACTACAAATGTAAACAAAGACACTAAATGGAACTCTAAATGTAAACAAAGAATAAAAATGTAAACAAAGACTACAAATGTAAACAAAGACCTTAAATGTAAACAGAATCTTAATAAAAACAAAGACTAAAAATGTAAACAAAGACTCTAAATGTAACCAAAAACTCTTGGTGTAAGGACTCAAACAAGGACTCTAGGTGTAAACAAGAACTACAAATGTAAACAGACTCTAAATGTAAACAAAGTCTAAAAATAAAAACAAAGAATCTAAATGTAAACAAAGGCTAAAAATGTAAACAAAGGCTCTAAATGTAAACAAACAAGCTATATGTAAACAAAGACTACAAATGTAAACAAAGACACTAAATGGAACTCTAAATGTGAACAAAGAATAAAAATGTAAACAAAGACTACAAATGTAAACAAAGACCTTAAATGTAAACAGACTCTAAATGAAAACAAAGACTAAAAATGTAAACAAAGACTACAAACGTAAACAAAGACTCCAAATGAATAGAAGTTCTCTAAATGCAAACAAAGATTACAAATGTAAACAAAAACTACAAATGTAAACAAAGGCTACAAATATAAACAAAAACTCTAAATGAAAAGAGACTACAAATGCAAACAAAAACTACAAACGTAAGCTAACACTTTAAATGTAAACAAAGACTACAAATGTAAACAAAGACTGCAAACGTAAACAAAGACTCTAAATGTAAACAAATAATAAAAATGTAAACAAAGACTCTAAATATAATAAAAAACTCTGGGTGTAAACAAGGACAACAAATGTAAACTGACTCTAAATGTAAACAAAGTCTAAAAATAAAAACAAAGACTCTAAATGTAAACAAAGGATAAAAATGTAAACAAAGACTACAAATGTACACAAAGTCTCTAAATGTAAACAAACACGCTATATGTAAACAAAGACTACAAATGTAAACAAAGACCCCAAATGGAACTCTAAATGTAAACAAAAAATGAAAATGTAAACAGACTACAAATGTAAACAAAACTAAAAGTAAACAAATACTACAAATATAAACAACGACTACAAATGTAAACAAAACTAAATGTAAACAAATACTAGAAATATAAACAAAGACTCTAAATGTAACCAAAAACTCTTGGTGTAAACAAGGACTCTAGGTGTAAAAAAGGACTACAAATGTAAACAAAGTCTCTAAATATAAACAAAGTCTAAATGTAAACAAAGACTACAAGTGTCAACAAAGACTACAAATGTAAACAAAAACTCTACATGTAAACAGTCTCTCTAAATGTAAACAAAGACTACAAATATAAACGGACTCTAAATGTAAACAAAGTCTCTAAATTTAAACAAAGAATACAAATGTAAACAAAGACTATAAATGTTAAGAAAGTTTACAACTGTAAACAAAGACTACAAATGTAAACAAAGCCTCTAATTATAAACAAAGTACCTAAATTTAAGCAGACTACAAATGTAAACAAAGAACACAAATGTAAACAAAGAGCACAAATGTTAAGTGACTCAAACTGCAAACAAACTCTCTAAATGTAAACAAAGTCTACAAATGTAGACGGACTATAAATGAAAACAGACTCTAAATGCAAACAGACTAAAAGTGTAAACAATTACTACAAATATAAACAGACTCTAAATGGAAAAACAATACAAATGCAAACAAAAACTACAAACGTAAACCAACACTCTAAATGAAAACAAAGACTAAAAATGTAAACAAAGACTACAAATGTAAACAAAGGCTCTAAATGTAAACAAACACGCTATATGTAAACAAAGACTACAAATGTAAACAAAGACACTAAATGGAACTCTAAATGTAAACAAAGAATAAAAATGTAAACAAAGACTACAAATGTAAACAAAGACCTTAAATGTAAACAGAATCTTAATGAAAACAAAGACTAAAAATGTAAACAAAGACTCTAAATGTAAAGATGGTCTCTAAATGCAAACAAAGATTACAAATGTAAACAAAAACTACAAATGTAAACAAAGACTACAAATATAAACAAAAACTCTAAATGGAAATAGACTACAAATGTAAACAAAGACTACATATGTAAACAAAGACTGCAAACGTAAACAAAAACTCTAAATGGAAACAAATAATAAAAATGTAAACAAAGACTCTAAATGTAATAAAAAACTCTGGGTATAAACAAGGACTACAAATGTAAACTGACTCTAAATATAAACAAAGTCTAAAAATAAAAACAGACTCTAAATGTAAACAAAGGCTAAAAATGTAAACAAAGTCTACAAATGTAAACAAAGGGACTAAATGTAAACACTCTAAATGTAAACAAAGACTACATATGTAAACAAAGAATTTAAATGTAAACAGACTCTAAGTGAAAACAAAGACTAAAAATGTAAACAAAGACTACAGACGTAAACAAAGACTCTAAATGTAAAGAAGGTCTCTAAATGCAAACAAAGATTACAAATGTAAACAAAGACTACAAATGTAAACAAAGACTACAAATATAAACAGACTCTAAATGGAAACAGACTACAAATGTAAACAAAAACTATAAACGTAAACTAACACTCTATATGTAAACAGACTACAAATGTAAACAAAACTAAATGTAAACAAATACTAGAAATATAAACAAAGGCTCTAAATGTAACCAAAGACTGCAAACGTAAACAAAGTCTCTAAATGTAAACAAAAAATAAAAATGTAAACAAAGACTCTAAATGTAATAAAAAACTCTGGGTATAAACAAGGACTCTAGGTGTAAACAAGGACTACAAATGTAAACAGACTCTAAATGTAAACAAAGTCTAAAAATAAAAACAAAGACTCTAAATGTAAACAAAGGCTAAAAATGTAAACAAAGACACTAAACGTAAACAAAAACTACAAACGTAAACAAAGTCTCTAAATATAAACAAAGTCTAAATGTAAACAAAGACTACAAGTGTAAACAAAGACTGCAAATGTAAACAAAAACTCTACATGTAAAAAATATCTCTAAATGTAAACAAAGACTACAAATATAAACGGACTCTAAATGTAAACAAAGTCACTAAATTTAAACAAAGAATACAAATGTAAACAAAGACTATAAATGATAAGAAAGTTTACAACTGTAAACAAAGACTACAAATGTAAACAAAGACACTAAACGTAAACAAAAACTACAAATGAAAACAGACTCTAAGTGTAAACAGACAACAAATGTAAACAAAGCCTCTACATATAAACAAAGTACCTAAATGTAAGCAGACTACAAATGTAAACAAAGAATACAAATGTAAACAAAGAGCACAAATGTTAAGTGACTCAAACTGTAAACAAACTCTCTAAATGTAAACAAAGTCTACAAATGTAAACAGACTATAAATGAAAACAGACTCTAAATGCAAACAGACTAAAAGTGTAAACAAAGACTACAAATATAAACAGACTCTAAATGGAAACAGACTACAAATGTATACAAAAACTACAAACGTAAACCAACACTCTAAATGTAAACAAAGACTACAAATGTAAACAAAACTAAAAGTAAACAAATACTACAAATATAAACAACGACTACAAATGTAAACAAAACTAAATGTAAACAAATACTAGAAATATAAACAAAGACTCTAAATGTAACCAAAGACTGCAAACGTAAACAAAAACTCTAAATGGAAAAAAATAATAAAAATGTAAAGAAAGACTCTAAATGTAATAAAAAACTCTGGGTATAAACAAGGACTCTAGGTGTAAACAAGGACTACAAATGTAAACAGACTCTAAATGTAAACAAAGTCTAAAAATAAAAACAAAGACTCTAAATGTAAACAAAGGCTAAAAATGTAAACAAAGACTACAAATGTAAACAAAGGCTCTAAATGTAAACAAACAAGCTATATGTAAACAAAGACTACAAATGTAAACAAAGACACTAAAAGGAACTCTAAATGTAAACAAAGAATAAAAATATAAACAAAGACTACTAATGTAAACAAAGGCTCTAAATGTAAACAAACAAGCTATATGTAAACAAAGACTACAAATGTAAACAAAGATTTTAAATGTAAACAGACTCTAAATGAAAACAAAGACTAAAAATGTAAACAAAGACTACAAACGTAAACAAAGACTCCAAATCTAAAGAAGTTCTCTAAATGCAAACAAAGATTACAAATGTAAACAAAAACTACAAATGTAAACAAAGGCTACAAATATAAACAAAAACTCTAAATGGAAACAGACTACATTGTAAACAAAAACTACAAACGTAAACCAACACTCTAAATGTAAACAAAGACTACAAATGTAAACAAAACTAAAAGTAAACAAATACTACAAAAATAAACAAAGACTACAAATGTAAACAAAACTAAATGTAAACAAATACTAGAAATATAAACAAAGACTCTAAATGTAGCCAAAGACTGCAAACGTAAACAAAAACTCTAAATGGAAAAAAATAATAAAAATATAAACAAAGACTCTAAATGTAACCAAAGACTGCAAACGTAAACAAAAACTCTAAATGGAAAAAAATAATAAAAATATAAACAAAGACTCTAAATTTAATAAAAAACTGGGTATAAACTAGGAATACAAATGTAAACAGACTCTAAATACAAACAAAGTCTAAAAATAAAAACAAAGTCTCTAAATGTAAACAAAGGCTAAAAATGTAAACAAAGACTACAAATGTAAACAAAGGGACTAAATGTAAACACTTTAAATTTAAACAAAGACTACATATGTAAACAAAGAATTTAAATGTAAATATAGACTACAAATGTAAACAAAGACCAAAATTTAAACAGACTCTAAATGTAAACAAAGACTACAAATGTAAACAAAGACTACAAATATAAACAAACTCTAAATGGAAACAGACTACAAATGTAAACAAAAACAACAAACGTAAACTAACACTCTAAATGTAAACAAAGACTTCAAATGTTAACAAAACTAAAAGTAAACAAATACTACAAATACAAAGAACGACTACAAATGTAAACAAAAGAAAATGTAAACAAATACTACAAATATAAACAAAGACTCTAAATGTAACCAAAAACTCTTGGTGTAAACAAGGACTCTAGGTGTGAAAAAGGACTACAAATGTAAACAAAGTCTCTAAATATAAACAAAGTCCAAATGTAAACAAAGACTACAAATGTCAACAAAGACTACAAATGTAAACAAAAACTCTGCATGTAAACAGTCTCTCTAAATGTAAACAAAGACTACAAATATAAACGGACTCTAAATGTAAACAAAGTCTCTAAATTTAAACAAAGAATACAAATGTAGACAAAGACTATAAATGTTAAGAAAGTTTACAACTGTAAACAAAGACTACAAATGTAAACAAAGATACTAAACGTAAACAAAAACTACAAACGTAAACAGACTCTAAGTGTAAACAGACAACAAATGTAAACAAAGCCTCTAAATATATACAAAGTATCTAAATGTAAGCAGACTACAAATGTAAACAAAGAATACAAATGTAAACAAAGACACTAAACGTAAACAAAAACTACAAACGTAAACAGACTCTAAGTGTAAACAGACAACAAATGTAAACAAAGCCTTTAAATATAAACAATGTATCTAAATGTAAGCAGACTACAAATGTAAACAAAGAATACAAATGTAAACAAGAAGCACAAATGTTAAGTGACTCAAACTGTAAACAAACTCTCGAAATGTAAACAAAGTCTACAAATGTAAACATTCTATAAATGAAAATAGACTCTATATGCAAACAGACTAAAAATGTAAACAAAGACTACAAATATAAAGAATCTAAATGGAAACAGACTACAAATGTAAACAAAAACTACAAACGTAAACTAACACTCTAAATGTAAACAAAGACTACAAATGTAAACAAAACTAAAAGTAAACAAATACTACAAATATAAACAATGACTACAAATGTAAACAAAACTAAATGTAAACAAATACTAGAAATATAAACAAAGACTCTAAATGTAACCAAAGTCTGCAAACGTAAACAGTCTCTAAATGGAAACAAATAATAAAAATGTAAACAAAGACTCTAAATGTAATAAAAAACTCTGGGTATAAACATGGACTCTAGGTGTAAACAAGGACTATAAACGTAAACAGACTCTAAATGTAAACAAAGGCTAAAAATGTAAACAAAGACTACAAATGTAAACAAAGGGACTAAATGTAAACACTTTAAATTTAAACAAAGACTACATATGTAAACAAAGAATTTAAATGTAAATATAGACTACAAATGTAAACAAAGACCAAAATTTAAACAGACTCTAAATGTAAACAAAGACTACAAATGTAAACAAAGACTACAAATATAAACAAACTCTAAATGGAAACAGACTACAAATGTAAACAAAAACAACAAACGTAAACTAACACTCTAAATGTAAACAAAGACATCAAATGTTAACAAAACTAAAAGTAAACAAATACTACAAATACAAAGAACGACTACAAATGTAAACAAAAGTAAATGTAAACAAATACTACAAATATAAACAAAGACTCTAAATGTAACCAAAAACTCTTGGTGTAAACAAGGACTCTAGGTGTGAAAAAGGACTACAAATGTAAACAAAGTCTCTAAATATAAACAAAGTCCAAATGTAAACAAAGACTACAAATGTCAACAAAGATACTAAACGTAAACAAAAACTACAAACGTAAACAGACTCTAAGTGTAAACAGACAACAAATGTAAACAAAGCCTCTAAATATATACAAAGTATCTAAATGTAAGCAGACTACAAATGTAAACAAAGAATACAAATGTAAACAAAGACACTAAACGTAAACAAAAACTACAAACGTAAACAGACTCTAAGTGTAAACAGACAACAAATGTAAACAAAGCCTTTAAATATAAACAATGTATCTAAATGTAAGCAGACTACAAATGTAAACAAAGAATACAAATGTAAACAAGAAGCACAAATGTTAAGTGACTCAAACTGTAAACAAACTCTCGAAATGTAAACAAAGTCTACAAATGTAAACATTCTATAAATGAAAATAGACTCTATATGCAAACAGACTAAAAATGTAAACAAAGACTACAAATATAAAGAATCTAAATGGAAACAGACTACAAATGTAAACAAAAACTACAAACGTAAACTAACACTCTAAATGTAAACAAAGACTACAAATGTAAACAAAACTAAAAGTAAACAAATACTACAAATATAAACAATGACTACAAATGTAAACAAAACTAAATGTAAACAAATACTAGAAATATAAACAAAGACTCTAAATGTAACCAAAGTCTGCAAACGTAAACAGTCTCTAAATGGAAACAAATAATAAAAATGTAAACAAAGACTCTAAATGTAATAAAAAACTCTGGGTATAAACATGGACTCTAGGTGTAAACAAGGACTATAAACGTAAACAGACTCTAAATGTAAACAAAGGCTAAAAATGTAAACAAAGACTACAAATGTAAACAAAGGGACTAAATGTAAACACTTTAAATTTAAACAAAGACTACATATGTAAACAAAGAATTTAAATGTAAATATAGACTACAAATGTAAACAAAGACCAAAATTTAAACAGACTCTAAATGTAAACAAAGACTACAAATGTAAACAAAGACTACAAATATAAACAAACTCTAAATGGAAACAGACTACAAATGTAAACAAAAACAACAAACGTAAACTAACACTCTAAATGTAAACAAAGACTTCAAATGTTAACAAAACTAAAAGTAAACAAATACTACAAATACAAAGAACGACTACAAATGTAAACAAAAGTAAATGTAAACAAATACTACAAATATAAACAAAGACTCTAAATTTAACCAAAAACTCTTGGTGTAAACAAGGACTCTAGGTGTGAAAAAGGACTACAAATGTAAACAAAGTCTCTAAATATAAACAAAGTCCAAATGTAAACAAAGACTACAAATGTCAACAAAGACTACAAATGTAAACAAAAACTCTGCATGTAAACAGTCTCTCTAAATGTAAACAAAGACTACAAATATAAACGGACTCTAAATGTAAACAAAGTCTCTAAATTTAAACAAAGAATACAAATGTAGACAAAGACTATAAATGTTAAGAAAGTTTACAACTGTAAACAAAGACTACAAATGTAAACAAAGATACTAAACGTAAACAAAAACTACAAACGTAAACAGACTCTAAGTGTAAACAGACAACAAATGTAAACAAAGCCTCTAAATATATACAAAGTATCTAAATGTAAGCAGACTACAAATGTAAACAAAGAATACAAATGTAAACAAAGACACTAAACGTAAACAAAAACTACAAACGTAAACAGACTCTAAGTGTAAACAGACAACAAATGTAAACAAAGCCTTTAAATATAAACAATGTATCTAAATGTAAGCAGACTACAAATGTAAACAAAGAATACAAATGTAAACAAGAAGCACAAATGTTAAGTGACTCAAACTGTAAACAAACTCTCGAAATGTAAACAAAGTCTACAAATGTAAACATTCTATAAATGAAAATAGACTCTATATGCAAACAGACTAAAAATGTAAACAAAGACTACAAATATAAAGAATCTAAATGGAAACAGACTACAAATGTAAACAAAAACTACAAACGTAAACTAACACTCTAAATGTAAACAAAGACTACAAATGTAAACAAAACTAAAAGTAAACAAATACTACAAATATAAACAATGACTACAAATGTAAACAAAACTAAATGTAAACAAATACTAGAAATATAAACAAAGACTCTAAATGTAACCAAAGTCTGCAAACGTAAACAGTCTCTAAATGGAAACAAATAATAAAAATGTAAACAAAGACTCTAAATGTAATAAAAAACTCTGGGTATAAACATGGACTCTAGGTGTAAACAAGGACTATAAACAGCAAGAAATTAAAACTTCTTCACACACCATAAATTTTAAATCAGCACAACCGGTTTCGAAAGGACGTAGCCTTTCTTCATCAGGTGCAAACACGTGCAACTGCCTTGGAGGCAAAAGCAAGACTGAAAACAGGACAAAATCAAGAGGGGGAGGAGCAACACAAACAACCAATAGGAAGCAACATGCAGGGCAGGACCAATCAGAGAGGAACACAAGTACATACACACCACAAAAAGAGGAGGGAGAAAAGGAGAAAACAATATTTTTTTTTTTTTTTTTTTTTTTTTTTTTTTAATATATAAATTTCAATAAAATTAAACTAATAAGTAAATTTAATAAAATTTATCCATTAATTATTATTATTTTTTTTTTTATTATTTAATTAGAATTATTTTATTTTATTGAATTAAACAAATTTTTCCAGGCTGTAGACAGCAAAGTGGAATCAGATTTCTCATTGACAATTTTATCACGATTAAGATAAATAGCTAAATTTTCCAAAAAATCCAGTTCGGAAACGCGTTTGGCATGAAAGATAATTTTGGCACTCTTAAAATTAAAACTATGATCAAATTCCCAACTGTGCTTCGCAATAGAAGATTTAGAAATTTCTTGATTAACAACATACCGAGAATGTTCACGTAAACGACGTATGTTGTTAATCAAGAAATTTCTAAATCTTCTATTGCGAAGCACAGTTGGGAATTTGATCATAGTTTTAATTTTAAGAGTGCCAAAATTATCTTTCATGCCAAACGCGTTTCCGAACTGGATTTTTTGGAAAATTTAGCTATTTATCTTAATCGTGATAAAATTGTCAATGAGAAATCTGATTCCACTTTGCTGTCTACAGCCTGGAAAAATTTGTTTAATTCAATAAAATAAAATAATTCTAATTAAATAATAAAAAAAAAAATAATAATAATTAATGGATAAATTTTATTAAATTTACTTATTAGTTTAATTTTATTGAAATTTATATATTAAAAAAAAAAAAAAAAAAAAAAAAAATATATTGTTTTCTCCTTTTCTCCCTCCTCTTTTTGTGGTGTGTATGTACTTGTGTTCCTCTCTGATTGGTCCTGCCCTGCATGTTGCTTCCTATTGGTTGTTTGTGTTGCTCCTCCCCCTCTTGATTTTGTCCTGTTTTCAGTCTTGCTTTTGCCTCCAAGGCAGTTGCACGTGTTTGCACCTGATGAAGAAAGGCTACGTCCTTTCGAAACCGGTTGTGCTGATTTAAAATTTATGGTGTGTGAAGAAGTTTTAATTTCTTGCTATTATCTGTACACCAGTTTTTTTGAATTTATTTAAGGACTATAAACGTAAACAGACTCTAAATGTAAACAAAGGCTAAAAATGTAAACAAAGACTACAAATGTAAACAAAGGCTATAAATGTAAACAGAATCTTAATGAAAACAAAGACTAAAAATGTAAACAAAGACTCTAAATGTAAAGATGGTCTCTAAATGCAAACAAAGATTACAAATGTAAACAAAAACTACAAATGTAAACAAAGACTACAAATATAAACAAAAACTCTAAATGGAAACAGACTACAAATGTAAACAAAGACTCCATATGTAGACAAAGACTGCAAACGTAAAAAAAACTCTAAATGGAAACAAATAATAAAAATGTAAACAAAGACTCTAAATGTAATAAAAAACTCTGGGTATAAACAAGGACTACAAATGTAAACTGACTCTAAATGTAAACAAAGGCTAAAAATGTAAACAAAGACTAGAAATGTAAACAAAGGGACTAAATGTAAACACTCTAAATGTAGACAAAGACTACATATGTAAACAAAGAATTTAAATGTAAATAAAGACTACAAATGTAAACAAAGACCTTAAATGCAAACAGACTCTAAATGAAAACAAAGACTACAAATGTAAACAAAGACTACAAATATAAACAGACTCTAAATGGAAACAGACTACAAATGTAAACAAAAACTATAAACGTAAACTAACACTCTATATGTAAACAGACTACAAATGTAAACAAAACTAAATGTAAACAAATACTAGAAATATAAACAAACACTCTAAATGTAACCAAAGACTGCAAACGTAAACAACGTCTCTAAATGTAAACAAAAAATAAAAATGTAAACAAAGACTCTAAATGTAATAAAAAACTACAAATGTAAACAAAGACCTTAAATGTAAACAGACTCTAAATGAAAACAAAAACTACAAATGTAAACAAAGGCTACAAATATAAACAAAAACTCTAAATGGAAACCGACTACAAATGTAAACAAAAACAACAAACGTAAACTAACACTCTAAATGTAAACAAGGACTACAAATGTAAACAGACTCTAAATGTAAACAAAGTCTAAAAATAAAAACAAAGACTCTAAATGTAAACAAAGGATAAAAATGTAAACAAAGACTACAAATGTAAACAAAGGCTCTAAATGTAAACAAACACGCTATATGTAAACAAAAAATAAAAATGTAAACAGACTACAAATGTAAACAAAACTAAAAGTAAACAAAACTAAAAGTAAACAAATACTACAAATATAAACAACGACTACAAATGTAAACAAAACTAAATGTAAACAAATACTAGAAATATAAACAAAGATTCTAAATGTAACCAAAAACTCTTGGTGTAAACAAGGACTCTAGGTGTAAAAAAGGACTACAAATGTAAACAAAAACTCTACATGTAAACAATCTCTCTAAATGTAAACAAAGACTACAAATATAAACGGACTCTAAATGTAAACAAAGTCACTAAATTTAAACAAAGAATACAAATGTAAACAAAGACACTAAACGTAAACAAAAACTACAAACGTAAACAGACTCTAAGTGTAAACCGACAACAAATGTAAACAAAGCCTTTAAATATAAACAATGTATCTAAATGTAAGCAGACTACAAATGTAAACATTCTATAAATGAAAATAGACTCTAAATGCAAACAGACTAAAAATGTAAACAAAGACTACAAATATAAAGAATCTCAATGGAAACAGACTACAAATGTAAACAAAAACTACAAAGGTAAACTAACACTCTAAATGTAAACAAAGACTCTAAATGTAACCAAAGACTGCAAACGTAAACAAAGCCTCTAAATGGAAACAAATAATAAAAATGTAAACAAAGACTCTAAATGTAATAAAAACTCTGGGTATAAACAAGGACTCTAGGTGTAAACAAGGACTACAAACGTAAACAGACTCTAAATGTAAACAAAGTCTAAAAATAAAAACAAAGACTCTAAATGTAAACAAAGACTACAAATGTAAACAAAGACTGCAAACGTAAACAAAGACTCTAAATGTAAACAAATCATAAAAATGTAAACAAAGACTCAGAATGTAATAAAAAACTCTGGGTATAAACAAGGACTCTAGGTGTAAACAAGGACTACAAATGTAAACAGACTCTAAATGTAAACAAAGTCTAAAAATGTAAAAAAAGACTACAAATGTAAACAAAGGCTCTAAATGTAAACAAACACGCTATATGTAAACACAGACTACAAATGTAAACAAAGACCCCAAATGGAACTCTAAATGTAAACAAAAAATGAAAATGTAAACAGACTACAAATGTAAACAAAACTAAAAGTAAACAAATACTACAAATATAAACAACGACTACAAATGTAAACAAAACTAAATGTAAACAAATACTAGAAATATAAACAAAGACTCTAAATGTAACCAAAAAGTCTTGGTGTAAACAAGGACTCTTGGTGTAAAAAAGGACTACAAATGTAAACAAAGTCTCTAAATATAAACAAAGTCTAAATGAAAACAAAGACTACAAGTGTAAACAAAAACTCTACATGTAAACAATATCTCTAAATGTAAACAAAGACTAAAAATATAAACGGACTCTAAATGTAAACAAAGTCTCTGAATTTAAACAAAGAATACAAATGTAAACAAAGACTATAAATGTTAAGAAAGTCTACAACTGTAAACAAAGTCTACAAATGTAAACAAAGACACTAAACGTAAACAAAAACTACAAACGTAAACAGACTCTAAGTGTAAACAGACAACAAATGTAAACAAAGCCTCGTAATATGAACAAAGTATCTAAATGTAAGCAGAATACAAATGTAAACAAAGAATACAAATGTAAACAAAGAGCACAAATGTTAAGTGACTCAAACTGTAAACAAACTCTCAAAATGTAAACAAAGTCTACAAATGTAAACAGACTCTAAATGAAAACAGACTAAAAATGTAAACAAAGTCTACATATGTAAACAAAGACTGCAAACGTAAACAAACACTCTAAATGGAAACAAATAATAAAAATGTAAACAAAGACTCTAAATGTAATAAAAAACTCTGGGTATAAACAAGGACTACAAATGTAAACTGACTCTAAATATAAACAAAGTCTAAAAATAAAAACAGACTCTAAATGTAAACAAAGTCTAAAAATGTAAACAAAGACTACAAATGTAAACAAAGGGACTAAATGGAAACACTTTAAATGTAAACAAAGAATACATATGTAAACAAAGACTATAAATGTTAAGAAAGTCTACAACTGTAAACAAAGACTACAAATGTAAACAAAGACACTAAACGTAAACAAAAACTACAAACGTAAACAGACTCTAAGTGTAAACAGACAACAAATGTAAACAAAGCCTAGTAATATAAACAAAGTATCTAAACGTAAGCAGACTACAAATGTAAACAAAGACACTAAACGTAAACAAAAACTACAAACGTAAACAGACTCTAAGTGTAAACAGACAACAAATGTAAACAAAGCCTCGTAATATAAACAAAGTATCTAAATGTAAGCAGAATACAAATGTAAACAAAGAATACAAATGTAAACAAAGAGTACAGATGTTAAGTGACTCAAACTGTAAACAAAGTCTCTAAATGTAAACAAAGGCTAAAAATGTAAACAAAGACTACAAATGTAAACAAAGGGACTAAATGTAAACACTTTAAATGTAAACAAAGACTACATATGTAAACAAAGAATTTAAATGTAAATAAAGACTACAAATGTAAACAAAGACCTTAAATGTAAACAGACTCTAAATGAAAACAAAGACTAAAAATGTAAACAAAGACTACAAACGTAAACAAAGACTCTAAATGTAAAGAAGGTCTCTAAATGCAAACAAAGATTAAAAATGTAAACAAAGACTACAAATGTAAACAAAGACTACAAATATAAACAGACTCTAAATGGAAACAGACTACAAATGTAAACACAAACTACAAACGTAAACTAACACTCTAAATGTAAACAAAGACTACAAATGTTAACAAAACTAAAAGTAAACAAATACTACAAATATAAAGAACGACTACAAATGTAAACAAAACTAAATGTAAACAAATACTAGAAATATAAACAAAGACTCTAAATGTAACCAAAACTCTTGGTGTAAACAAGGACTCTAGGTGTAAAAAAGGACTACAAATGTAAACAAAGTCTCTAAATGTAAACAAAGACTACAAGTGTCAACAAAGACTACAAATGTAAACAAAAACTCTACATGTAAACAGACTCTCTAAATGTAAACAAAGTCTCTAAATTTAAACAAAGAATACAAATATGTAAACAAAGACTATAAATGTTAAGAAAGTTTACAACTGTAAATAAAGACTACAAATGTAAACAAAGACACTAAACGTAAACAAAATCTACAAATGTAAACAGACTCTAAGTGTAAACAGACAAAAAATGTAAACAAAGCCTCTAAATATAAACAAAGTACCTAAATGTAAGCAGACTTCAAATGTAAACAAAGAATACAAATGTAAACAAAGAGCACAAATGTTAAGTGACTCAAACTGTAAACAAACTCTCTAAATGTTAACAAAGCTCTACAAATGTAGACAGACTATAAATGAAAACAGACTCTAAATGCAAACAGACTAAAAGTGTAAACAAAGACTACAAATATAAACAGACTCTAAATGGAAACAGACTACAAATGTAATCAAAAACTACAAACGTAAACCAACACTCTAAATGTAAACAAACACTACAAATGTAAACAAAACAAAAAGTAAACAAATACTACAAATATACACAACGACTACAAATGTGAACAAAACTAAATGTAAACAAATACTAGAAATATAAACAAAGACTCTAAATGTAAGCAAAGACTGCAAACGTAAACAAAAACTCTAAATGGAAAAAAATAATAAAAATGTAAACAAAGACTCTAAATGTAATAAAAAAATCTGGGTATAAACAAAGACTATAAATGAAAACAGACTCTAAATACAAACAAAGTCTAAAAATAAAAACAAAGTCTCTAAATGTAAACAAAGGCTAAAAATGTAAACAAAGACTACAAATGTAAACAAAGGGACTAAATGTAAACACTTTAAATGTAAACAAAGACTACATATGTAAACAAAGAATTTAAATGTAAATAAAGACTACAAATGTAAACAAAGACCTTAAATGTAAACAGACTCTAAATGAAAACAAAGACTAAAAATGTAATCAAAGACTACAAACGTAAACAAAGACTCTAAATGTAAAGAGGGTCTCTAAATGCAAACAAAGATTAAAAATGTAAACAAAGACTACAAATGTAAACAAAGACTAAAAACGTAAACTAACACTCTAAATGTAAACAAAGACTACAAATGTTAACAAAACTAAAAGTAAACAAATACTACAAATATAAAGAACGACTACAAATGTAAACAAAACTAAATGTAAACAAATACTAGAAATATAAACAAAGATTCTAAATGTAACTCTTGGTGTAAACAAGGACTCTAGGTGTAAAAAAGGACTACAAATGTAAACAAAGTCTCTAAATATAAACAAAGTCTAAATGTAAACAAAGACTACAAGTGTCAACAAAGACTACAAATGTAAACAAAAACTCTAAATGTAAACAGTCTCTCTAAATGTAAACAAAGACTACAAATATAAACGGACTCTAAATGTAAACAAAGTCTCTAAATTTAAACGAAGAATACAAATGTAAACAAAGACTATAAATGTTAAGAAAGTTTACAACTGTAAACAAACACTACAAATGTAAACAAAGACACTAAACGTAAACAGACTCTAAGTGTAAACAGACAACAAATGTAAACAAAACCTTTAAATATAAACAAAGTATCTAAATGTAAGCAGACTACAAATGTAAAAAAAAGAATACAAATGTAAACAAAGAGCACAAATGTTAAGTGACTCAAACTGTAAACAATCTGTCTAAATGTAAACAAAGTCTACAAATGTAAACAGTCTATAAATGAAAATAGACTCTAAATGCAAACAGACTAAAAATGTAAACAAAGACTACAAATATAAAGACTCTAAATGGAAACAGACTACAAATGTAAACAAAAACTACAAACGTAAACTAACACTCTAAATGTAAACAAAGACTACAAATGTAAACAAAACTAAAAGTAAACAAATACTACAAATATAAACAATGACTACATATGTAAACAAAACTAAATGTAAACAAATACTAGAAATATTTACAAAGACGCTAAATGTAACCAAAGTCTGCAAACGTAAACAAAGTCTCTAAATGGAAACAAAAAATAGAAACGTAAACAAAGACTGTAAATGTAATAAAAAACTCTGGGTATAAACAAGGACTCTAGGTGTAAACAAGGACTACAAACGTAAACAGACTCTAAATGTAAACAAAGTCTAAAAATAAAAACAAAGACTCTAAATATAAACAAAGGCTAAAAATGTAAACAAAGACTACAAATGTAAACAAAGACCTTAAATGTAAACAGACTCTTAATGAAAATAAAGACTAAAAATGTAAACAAAGACTCTAAATGTAAAGATGGTCTCTAAATGCAAACAAAGATTACAAATGTAAACAAAAACTACAAATGTGAACAAAGACTACAAATATAAACAAAAACTCTAAATGGAAACAGACTACAAATGTAAACAAAAACTACAAACGTAAACTAACACTCTAAATGTAAACAAAGACTACAATTGTAAACAAAGACTGCAAACGTAAACAAAGACTCTAAATGTAAACAAATAATAAAATTGTAAACAAAGACTCTAAATGTAATAAAAAACTCTGGGTATAAACAAGGACTCTAGGTGTAAACAAGGACTACAAATGTAAACAGAATCTAAATGTAAACAAAGTCTAAAAATAAAAACAAAGACTCTAAATGTAAACAAAGGATAAAAATGTACACAAAAACTACAAATGTAAACAAAAGCTCTAAATGTAAACAAACACGCTATATGTAAACAAAGACTGCAAATGTAAACAAAGACCCCAAATGGAACTCTAAATGTAAACAAAAAATGAAAATGTAAACAAACTACAAATGTAAACAAAACTAAAAGTAAACAAATACTACAAATATAAACAACGACTACAAATGTAAACAAAACTAAATGTAAACAAATACTAGAAATATAAACAAAGACTCTAAATGTAACCAAAAAGTCTTGGTGTAAACAAGGACTCTTGGTGTAAAAAAGGACTACAAATGTAAACAAAGTCTCTAAATATAAACAAAGTCTAAATGTAAACAAAGACTACAAGTGTAAACAAAAACTCTACATGTAAACATTATCTCTAAATGTAAACAAAGACTAAAAATATAAACGGACTCCAAATGTAAACAAAGTCTCTAAATTTAAACAAAGAATACAAATGTAAACAAAGACTCTAAATGTTAAGAAAGTCTACAACTGTAAACAAAGACTACAAATGTAAACAAAGACACTAAACGTAAACAAAAACTACAAACGTAAACAGACTCTAAGTGTAAACAGACAACAAATGTAAACAAAGCCTCGTAATATAAACAAAGTATCTAAGTGTAAGCAGAATACAAATGTAAACAAAGAGCACAAATGTAAACAAAGAGCACAAATGTTAAGTGACTCAAACTGTAAACAAACTCTCTAAATGTAAACAAAGTCTACAAATGTAAACAAAGACTGCAAACGTAAACAAAAACTCTAAATGGAAACAAATAATAAAAATGTAAACAAAGACTCTAAATGTAATAAAAAAAACTGGGTATAAACAAGGACTACAAATGTAAACTGACTCTAAATGTAAACAAAAGCTAAAAATGTAAACAAAGACTACAAATGTAATCAAAGGGACTAAATGTAAACACTCTAAATGTAAACAAAGACTACATATGTAAACAAATAATTTAAATGTAAATAAAGACTACAAATGTAAACAAAGACTACAGACATAAACACTCTAAATGTAAAGAAGGTCTCTAAATGCAAACAAAGATTACAAATGTAAACAAAGACTACGAATGTAAACAAAGACTACAAATATAAACAGACTCTAAATGGAAACAGACTACAAATGTAAACAAAAACTATAAACGTAAACTAACACTCTATATGTAAACAGACAACAAATGTAAACAAAACTAAAAGTGAACAAATACTACAAATATAAACAACAACAACAAATGTAAACAAAACTAAATGTAAACAAGTACTAGAAATATAAACAAAGACTCTAAATGTAACCAAAGACTGCAAACGTAAACAAAGACTACAAACGTAAACAAAGACTACAAATGTAAAGAAGTTTTCTAAATGCAAACAAAGATTACAAATGTAAACAAAAACTACAAATGTAAACAAAGGCTACAAATATAAACAAAAACTGTAAATGGAAAGAGACTACAAATGTAAACAAAAACTACAAACGTAAGCTAACACTCTAAATGTAAACAAAGACTACAAATGTAAACAAAGACTGCAAACGTAAACAAAGACTCTAAATGTAAACAAATAATAAAAATGTAAACAAAGATTCTAAATGTAATAAAAAACTCTAGGTATAAACAAGGACTCTAGGTGTAAACAAGGACTACAAATGTAAACAGACTCTAAATGTAAACAAAGGATAAAAATGTAAACAAAGACTACAAATGTAAACAAAGGCTCTAAATGTAAACAAACACGCTATATGTAAACAAAGACTACAAATGTAAACAAAGACCCCAAATGGAACTCTAAATGTAAATAAAAAATGAAAATGTAAACAGACTACAAATGTAAACAAAACTAAAAGTAAACAAATACTAGAAATGTAAACAACGACTACAAATGTAAACAAAACTAAATGTAAATAAATACTAGAAATATAAACAAAGATTCTAAATGTAACCAAAAACTCTTGGTGTAAACAAGGACTCTAGGTGTAAAAAAGGACTACAAATGTAAACAAAGTCTCTAAATATAAACAAAGTCTAAATGTAAACAAAGACTACAAGTGTAAACAAAGACTACAAATGTAAACAAAAACTCTACATGTAAACAATCTCTCTAAATGTAAACAAAGACTACAAATATAAACGGACTATAAATGTAAACAAAGTCACTAAATTTAAACAAAGAATACAAATGTAAACAAAGACTATAAATGTTACGAAAGTTTGCAACTGTAAACAAAGACTACAAATGTAAACAAAGACACTAAACGTAAACAAAGACTACAAATGTAAACAGACTCTAAGTGTAAACAGACAACAAATGTAAACAAAGCCTCTAAATCTAAACAAAGTACCTAAATGTAAGCAGACTTCAAATGTAAACAAAGAGCACAAATGTTAAGTGACTCAAACTGTAAACAAACTCTCTAAATGTAAACAAAGTCTACAAATGTAGACAGACTATAAATGAAAACAGACTCTAAATGCAAACAGACTAAAAGAGTATACAAAGACTACAAATATAAACAGACTCTAAATAGAAACAGACTACAAATGTAAACAAAAACTACAAACGTAAACCAACACTGTAAATGTAAACAAACACTACAAATTTAAACAAAACTAAAAGTAAACTAATACTACAAATATAAACAACGACTACAAATGTGAACAAAACTAAATGTAAACAAATACTAGAAATATAAACAAAGACTCTAAATGTAACCAAAGACTGCAAACGTAAACAAACACTCTAAATGGAAAAAAATAATAAAAATGTAAACAAAAACTCTAAATGTAATAAAAAACTCTGGGTATAAACAAGGACTACAAATGTAAACAGACTCTAAATACAAACAAAGTCTAAAAATAAAAACAAAGTCTCTAAATGTAAACAAAGGCTAAAAATGTAAACAAAGACTACAAAAGTAAACAATGGGACTAAATGTAAACACTTTAAATGTAAACAAAAGCTACATATGTAAACAAAGAATTTAAATGTAAATAAAGACTACAAATGTAAACAAAGACCTTAAATGTAAACAGACTCTAAATGAAAACAAAGACTAAAAATGTAAACAAAGACTACAAGCGTAAACAAAGACAAATGTAAAGAAGGTCTCTAAATGCAAACAAAGATTAAAAATGTAAACAAAGACTACAAATATAAACAGACTCTAAATGGAAACAGACTACAAATGTAAACAAAAACTACAAACGTAAACTAACACTCTAAATGTAAACAAAGACTACAAATGTTAACAAAACTAAAGGTAAACAAATACTACAAATATAAAGAACGACTACAAATGTAAACAAAACTAAATGTAAACAAATACTAGAAATATAAACAAAGACTCTAAATGTAACCAAAAACTCTTGGTGTAAACAAGGACTCTAGGTGTAAAAAAGGACTACAAATGTAAACAAAGTCTCTAAATACAAACAAAGTCTAAATGTAAACAAAGACTACAAGTGTCAACAAAGACTACAAATGTAAACAAAAACTCTACATGTAAACAGTCTCTCTAAATGTAAACAAAGACTACAAATATAAACGGACTCTAAATGTAAACAAAGTCTCTGAATTTATACAAAGAATACAAGTGTAAACAAAGACTATAAATGTTAAGAAAGTTTACAACTGTAAACAAAGACTACAAATGTAAACAAAGACACTAAACGTAAACAAAAACTACAAACGTAAACAGACTCTAAGTGTAAACAGACAACAAATGTAAACAAAGCCTCTAAATATAAACAAAGTATCTAAACGTAAGCAGACTACAAATGTAAACAAAGAATACAAATGTAAACAATGACACTAAACTTAAACAAAAACTACAAACGTAAACAGACTCTAAGTGTAAACAGACAACAAATGTAAACAAAGCCTTTAAAAATAAACAAAGTATCTAAATGTAAGCAGACTACAAATGTAAACAAAGACACTAAATGTAACTCTAAATGTAAACAAAGTCACTAAATTCAAACAAAGAATACAAATGTAAACAAAAACTATAAATGTTACGAAAGTTTACAACTGTAAACAAAGACTACAAATGTAAACAAAGACACTAAACGTAAACAAAAACTACAAATGTAAACAGACTCTAAGTGTAAACTGACAACAAATGTAAACAAAGCCTCTAAATATAAACAAAGTACCTAAATGTAAGCAGACTACAAATGTAAACAAAGAATACAAATGTAAACAAAAAGCACAAATGTTAAGTGACTCAAACTGTAAACAAACTCTCGAAATGTAAACAAAGTCTACAAATGTAAATATTCTATAAATGAAAATAGACTCTAAATGCAAACAGGCTAAAAATGTATACAAACACTACAAATATAAAGAATTTAAATGGAAACAGACTACAAATATAAACAAAAACTACAAACGTAAACTAACACTCTAAATGTAAACAAAGACTACAAATGTAAACAAAACTAACAGTAAACAAATACTAGAAATATAAACAAAGACTAAATGTAACCAGACTGCAAACGTAAACAAAGTCTTTAAATGGAAACAAATAATAAAAATGTAAACAAAGACTCTAAATGTAAACAAAGGTTAAAAATGTAAACAAAGACTACAAATGTAAACAAAGGCTCTAAATGTAAACAAACACGCTATATGTAAACAAAGACTACAAATGTAAACAAAGACACTAAATGGAACTCTAAATGTAAACAAAAAATAAAAATGTAAACAAAGACTACAAATGTAAACAAAGACCTTAAATGTAAACAGAATCTTAATGAAAACAAAGACTAAAAATGTAAACAAAGACTCTAAATGTAACCAAAAACTCTTGGTGTAAGGACTCAAACAAGGACTCTAGGTGTAAACAAGAACTACAAATGTAAACAGACTCTAAATGTAAACAAAGTCTAAAAATAAAAACAAAGAATCTAAATGTAAACAAAGGCTAAAAATGTAAACAAAGGCTCTAAATGTAAACAAACAAGCTATATGTAAACAAAGACTACAAATGTAAACAAAGACACTAAATGGAACTCTAAATGTAAACAAAGAATAAAAATGTAAACAAAGACTACAAATGTAAACAAAGACCTTAAATGTAAACAGACTCTAAATGAAAACAAAGACTAAAAATGTAAACAAAGACTACAAATGTAAACAAAGGCTACAAATATAAACAAAAACTCTAAATGGAAAGAGACTACAAGTGCAAACAAAAACTACAAACGTAAGCTAACACTTTAAATGTAAACAAAGACTACAAATGTAAACAAAGACTGCAAACGTAAACAAAGACTCTAAATGTAAACAAATAATAAAAATGTAAACAAAGACTCTAAATATAATAAAAAACTCTGGGTGTAAACAAGGACAACAAATGTAAACTGACTCTAAATGTAAACAAAGTCTAAAAATAAAAACAAAGACTCTAAATGTAAACAAAGGATAAAAATGTAAACAAAGACTACAAATGTACACAAAGTCTCTAAATGTAAACAAACACGCTATATGTAAACAAAGACTACAAATGTAAACAAAGACCCCAAATGGAACTCTAAATGTAAACAAAAAATGAAAATGTAAACAGACTACAAATGTAAACAAAACTAAAAGTAAACAAATACTACAAATATAAACAACGACTACAAATGTAAACAAAACTAAATGTAAACAAATACTAGAAATATAAACAAAGACTCTAAATGTAACCAAAAACTCTTGGTGTAAACATGGACTCTAGGTGTAAAAAAGGACTACAAATGTAAACAAAGTCTCTAAATATAAACAAAGTCTAAATGTAAACAAAGACTACAAGTGTCAACAAAGACTACAAATGTAAACAAAAACTCTACATGTAAACAGTCTCTCTAAATGTAAACAAAGACTACAAATATAAACGGACTCTAAATGTAAACAAAGTCTCTAAATTTAAACAAAGAATACAAATGTAAACAAAGACTATAAATGTTAAGAAAGTTTACAACTGTAAACAAAGACTACAAATGTAAACAAAGCCTCTAATTATAAACAATGTACCTAAATTTAAGCAGACTACAAATGTAAACAAAGAACACAAATGTAAACAAAGAGCACAAATGTTAAGTGACTCAAACTGCAAACAAACTCTCTAAATGTAAACAAAGTCTACAAATGTAGACGGACTATAAATGAAAACAGACTCTAAATGCAAACAGACTAAAAGTGTAAACAAAGACTACAAATATAAACAGACTCTAAATGGAAAAACAATACAAATGCAAACAAAAACTACAAACGTAAACCAACACTCTAAATGTAAACAAACACTACAAATGTAAACAAAACTAAAAGTAAACAAATACTACAAATATAAACAAGTACTACAAATGTAAACAAAACTAAATGTAAACAAATACTAGAAATATAAGCAAAGACTCTAAATGTAACAAAAGACTGCAAACGTAAACAAACACTCTAAATGGAAAAAAATAATAAAAATGTAAACAAAAATTCTAAATGTAATAAAAAACTCTGGGTATAAACAAGGACTACAAATGTAAACAGACTCTAAATACAAACAAAGTCTAAAAATAAAAACAAAGTCTCTAAATGTAAACAAAGGCTAAAAATGTAAACAAAGACTACAAATGTAAACAAAGGGACTAAATGTAAACACTTTAAATGTAAACAAAAGCTACATATGTAAACAAAGAATTTAAATGTAAATAAAGACTACAAATGTAAACAAAGACCTTAAATGTAAACAGACTCTAAATGAAAACAAAGACTAAAAATGTAAACAAAGACTACAAGCGTAAACAAAGACTCTAAATGTAAAGAAGGTCTCTAAATGCAAACAAAGATTAAAAATGTAAACAAAGACTACAAATATAAACAGACTCTAAATGGAAACAGACTACAAATGTAAACAAAAACTACAAACGTAAACTAACACTCTAAATGTAAACAAAGAATACAAATGTTAACAAAACTAAAGGTAAACAAATACTACAAATATAAAGAACGACTACAAATGTAAACAAAACTAAATGTAAACAAATACTAGAAATATAAACAAAGACTCTAAATGTAACCAAAAACTCTTCGTGTAAACAAGGACTCTAGGTGTAAAAAAGGACTACAAATGTAAACAAAGTCTCTAAATATAAACAAAGTCTAAATGTAAACAAAGACTACAAGTGTCAACAAAGACTACAAATGTAAACAAAAACTCTACATGTAAACAGTCTCTCTAAATATAAACAAAGAATACAAATATAAACGGACTCTAAATGTAAACAAAGTCTCTGAATTTATACAAAGAATACAAGTGTAAACAAAGACTATAAATGTTAAGAAAGTTTACAACTGTAAACAAAGACTACAAATGTAAACAAAGACACTAAACGTAAACAAAAACTACAAACGTAAACAGACTCTAAGTGTAAACAGACAACAAATGTAAACAAAGCCTCTAAATATAAATAAAGTATCTAAACGTAAGCAGACTACAAATGTAAACAAAGAATACAAATGTAAACAAAGACACTAAACTTAAACAAAAACTACAAACGTAAACAGACTCTAAGTGTAAACAGACAAGAAATGTAAACAAAGCCTTTAAAAATAAACAAAGTATCTAAATGTAAGCAGACTACAAATGTAAACAAAGACACTAAATGTAACTCTAAATGTAAACAAAGTCACTAAATTTAAACAAAGAATACAAATGTAAACAAAAACTATAAATGTTACGAAAGTTTACAACTGTAAACAAAGACTACAAATGTAAACAAAGACACTAAACGTAAACAAAAACTACAAATGTAAACAGACTCTAAGTGTAAACTGACAACAAATGTAAACAAAGCCTCTAAATATAAACAAAGTACCTAAATGTAAGCAGACTACAAATGTAAACAAAGAATACAAATGTAAACAAAGACACTAAACGTAAACAAAAACTACAAACGTAAACAGACTCTAAGTGTAAACAGACAACAAATGTAAACAAAGCCTTTAAATATAAACAATGTATCTAAATGTAAGCAGACTACAAATGTAAACAAAGAATACAAATGTAAACAAAAAGCACAAATGTTAAGTGACTCAAACTGTAAACAAACTCTCGAAATGTAAACAAAGTCTACAAATGTAAATATTCTATAAATGAAAATAGACTCTAAATGCAAACAGGCTAAAAATGTAAACAAAGACTACAAATATCAAGAATCTAAATGGAAACAGACTACAAATATAAACAAAAGCTACAAACGTAAACTAACACTCTAAATGTAAACAAAGACTACAAATGTAAACAAAACTAAAAGTAAACAAATACTAGAAATATAAACAAAGACTAAATGTAACCAGACTGCAAACGTAAACAAAGTCTCTAAATGGAAACAAATAATAAAAATGTAAACAAAGACTCTAAATGTAATAAAAAACTCTGGGTATAAACAAGGACTCTAGGTGTAAACAAGGACTACAAACGTAAACAGACTCTAAATGTAAACAAAGGCTAAATATGTAAACAAAGACTACAAATGTAAACAAAGGCTCTAAATGTAAACAAACACGCTATATGTAAACAAAGACTACAAATGGAACTCTAAATGTAAACAAAGAATAAAAATGTAAACAAAGACTACAAATGTAAACAAAGACCTTAAATGTAAACAGAATCTTAATGAAAACAAAGACTAAAAATGTAAACAAAGACTCTAAATGTAAAGATGGTCTCTAAATGCAAACAAAGATTACAAATGTAAACAAAAACTACAAATGTAAACAAAGACTACAAATATAAACAAAAACTCTAAATGGAAATAGACTACAAATGTAAACAAAGACTACATATGTAAACAAAGACTGCAAACGTAAACAAAAACTCTAAATGGAAACAAATAATAAAAATGTAAACAAAGACTCTAAATGTAATAAAAAACTCTGGGTATAAACAAGGACTACAAATGTAAACTGACTCTAAATATAAACAAAGTCTAAAAATAAAAACAGACTCTAAATGTAAACAAAGGCTAAAAATGTAAACAAAGACTACAAATGTAAACTAAGGGACTAAATGTAAACACTCTAAATGTAAACAAAGACTACATATGTAAACAAAGAATTTAAATGTAAACAGACTCTAAGTGAAAACAAAGACTAAAAATGTAAACAAAGACTACAGACGTAAACAAAGACTCTAAATGTAAAGAAGGTCTCTAAATGCAAACAAAGATTACAAATGTAAACAAAGACTACAAATGTAAACAAAGACTACAAATATAAACAGACTCTAAATGGAAACAGACTACAAATGTAAACAAAAACTATAAACGTAAACTAACACTCTATATGTAAACAGACTACAAATGTAAACAAAACTAAATGTAAACAAATACTAGAAATATAAACAAAGGCTCTAAATGTAACCAAAGACTGCAAACGTAAACAAAGTCTCTAAATGTAAACAAAAAATAAAAATGTAAACAAAGACTCTAAATGTAATAAAAAACTCTGGGTATAAACAAGGACTCTAGGTGTAAACAAGGACTACAAATGTAAACAGACTCTAAATGTAAAGAAAGTCTAAAAATAAAAACAAAGACTCTAAATGTAAACAAAGGCTAAAAATGTAAACAAAGACACTAAACGTAAACAAAAACTACAAATGTAAACAGACTCTAAGTGTAAACAGACAACAAATGTAAACAAAGCCTCTACATATAAACAAAGTACCTAAATGTAAGCAGACTACAAATGTAAACAAAGAATACAAATGTAAACAAAGAGCACAAATGTTAAGTGACTCAAACTGTAAACAAACTCTCTAAATGTAAACAAAGTCTACAAATGTAAACAGACTATAAATGAAAACACTCTAAATGCAAACAGACTAAAAGTGTAAACAAAGACTACAAATATAAACAGACTCTAAATGGAAACAGACTACAAATGTAAACAAAAACTACAAACGTAAACCAACACTCTAAATGTAAACAAAGACTACAAATGTAAACAAAACTAAAAGTAAACAAATACTACAAATATAAACAACGACTACAAATGTAAACAAAACTAAATGTAAACAAATACTAGAAATATAAACAAAGACTCTAAATGTAACCAAAAATTCTTGGTGTAAACAAGGACTCTAGGTGTAAAAAAGGACTACAAACGTAAACAAAGTCTCTAAATATAAACAAAGTCTAAATGTAAACAAAGACTACAAGTGTAAACAAAGACTGCAAATGTAAACAAAAACTCTACATGTAAACAATCTCTCTAAATGTAAACAAAGACTACAAATATAAACGGACTCTAAATGTAAACAAAGTCACTAAATTTAAACAAAGAATACTAATGTAAACAAAGACTATAAATGTTAAGAAAGTTTACAACTGTAAACAAAGACTACAAATGTAAACAAAGACACTAAACGTAAACAAAAACTACAAATGAAAACAGACTCTAAGTGTAAACAGACAACAAATGTAAACAAAGCCTCTACATATAAACAAAGTACCTAAATGTAAGCAGACTACAAATGTAAACAAAGAATACAAATGTAAACAAAGAGCTCAAATGTTAAGTGACTCAAACTGTAAACAAACTCTCTAAATGTAAACAAAGTCTACAAATGTAAACAGACTATAAATGAAAACAGACTCTAAATGCAAACAGACTAAAAGTGTAAACAAAGACTACAAATATAAACAGACTCTAAATGGAAACAGACTACAAATGTAAACAAAAACTACAAACGTAAACCAACACTCTAAATGTAAACAAAGACTACAAATGTAAACAAAACTAAAAGTAAACTAATACTACAAATATAAACAACGACTACAAATGTAAACAAAACTAAATGTAAACAAATACTAGAAATATAAACAAAGACTCTAAATGTAACCAAAGACTGCAAACGTAAACAAAAACTCTAAATGGAAAAAAATAATAAAAATGTAAACAAAGACTCTAAATGTAATAAAAAACTCTGGGTATAAACAAGGACTCTAGGTGTAAACAAGGATTACAAATGTAAACAGACTCTAAATGTAAACAAAGTCTAAAAATAAAAACAAAGACTCTAAATGTAAACAAAGGCTAAAAATGTAAACAAAGACTACAAATGTAAACAAAGGCTCTAAATGTAAACAAACAAGCTATATGTAAACAAAGACTACAAATGTAAACAAAGACACTAAAAGGAACTCTAAATGTAAACAAAGAATAAAAATATAAACAAAGACTACTAATGTAAACAAAGGCTCTAAATGTAAACAAACAAGCTATATGTAAACAAAGACTACAAATGTAAACAAAGATTTTAAATGTAAACAGACTCTAAATGAAAACAAAGACTAAAAATGTAAACAAAGACTACAAACGTAAACAAAGACTCCAAATCTAAAGAAGTTCTCTAAATGCAAACAAAGATTACAAATGTAAACAAAAACTACAAATGTAAACAAAGGCTACAAATATAAACAAAAACTCTAAATGGAAACAGACTACATTGTAAACAAAAACTACAAACGTAAACCAACACTCTAAATGTAAACAAAGACTACAAATGTAAACAAAACTAAAAGTAAACAAATACTACAAAAATAAACAAAGACTACAAATGTAAACAAAACTAAATGTAAACAAATACTAGAAATATAAACAAAGACTCTAAATGTAACCAAAGACTGCAAACGTAAACAAAAACTCTAAATGGAAAAAAATAATAAAAATATAAACAAAGACTCTAAATGTAACCAAAGACTGCAAACGTAAACAAAAACTCTAAATGGAAAAAAATAATAAAAATATAAACAAAGACTCTAAATTTAATAAAAAACTCTGGGTATAAACTAGGAATACAAATGTAAACAGACTCTAAATACAAACAAAGTCTAAAAATAAAAACAAAGTCTCTAAATGTAAACAAAGGCTAAAAATGTAAACAAAGACTACAAATGTAAACAATGGGACTAAATGTAAACACTTTAAATTTAAACAAAGTCTACATATGTAAACAAAGAATTTAAATGTAAATAAAGACTACAAATGTAAACAAAGACCAAAATTTAAACAGACTCTAAATGTAAACAAAGACTACAAATGTAAACAAAGACTACAAATATAAACAAACTCTAAATGGAAACAGACTACAAATGTAAACAAAAACAACAAACGTAAACTAACACTCTAAATGTAAACAAAGACTACAAATGTTAACAAAACTAAAAGTAAACAAATACTACAAATATAAAGAACGACTACAAATGTAAACAAAACTAAATGTAAACAAATACTACAAATATAAACAAAGACTCTAAATGTAACCAAAAACTCTTGGTGTAAACAAGGACTCTAGGTGTGAAAAAGGACTACAAATGTAAACAAAGTCTCTAAATATAAACAAAGTCCAAATGTAAACAAAGACTATAAATGTCAACAAAGACTACAAATGTAAACAAAAACTCTACATGTAAACAGTCTCTCTAAATGTAAACAAAGACTACAAATATAAACGGACTCTAAATGTAAACAAAGTCTCTAAATTTAAACAAAGAATACAAATGTAGACAAAGACTATAAATGTTAAGAAAGTTTACAACTGTAAACAAAGACTACAAATGTAAACAAAGATACTAAACGTAAACAAAAACTACAAACGTAAACAGACTCTAAGTGTAAACAGACAACAAATGTAAACAAAGCCTCTAAATATATACAAAGTATCTAAATGTAAGCAGACTACAAATGTAAACAAAGAATACAAATGTAAACAAAGACACTAAACGTAAACAAAAACTACAAACGTAAACAGACTCTAAGTGTAAACAGACAACAAATGTAAACAAAGCCTTTAAATATAAACAATGTATCTAAATGTAAGCAGACTACAAATGTAAACAAAGAATACAAATGTAAACAAGAAGCACAAATGTTAAGTGACTCAAACTGTAAACAAACTCTCGAAATGTAAACAAAGTCTACAAATGTAAACATTCTATAAATGAAAATAGACTCTATATGCAAACAGACTAAAAATGTAAACAAAGACTACAAATATAAAGAATCTAAATGGAAACAGACTACAAATGTAAACAAAAACTACAAACGTAAACTAACACTCTAAATGTAAACAAAGACTACAAATGTAAACAAAACTAAAAGTAAACAAATACTACAAATATAAACAATGACTACAAATGTAAACAAAACTAAATGTAAACAAATACTAGAAATATAAACAAAGACTCTAAATGTAACCAAAGTCTGCAAACGTAAACAGTCTCTAAATGGAAACAAATAATAAAAATGTAAACAAAGACTCTAAATGTAATAAAAAACTCTGGGTATAAACATGGACTCTAGGTGTAAACAAGGACTATAAACGTAAACAGACTCTAAATGTAAACAAAGGCTAAAAATGTAAACAAAGACTACAAATGTAAACAAAGGCTATAAATGTAAACAGAATCTTAATGAAAACAAAGACTAAAAATGTAAACAAAGACTCTAAATGTAAAGATGGTCTCTAAATGCAAACAAAGATTACAAATGTAAACAAAAACTACAAATGTAAACAAAGACTACAAATATAAACAAAAACTCTAAATGGAAACAGACTACAAATGTAAACAAAGACTACATATGTAAACAAAGACTGCAAACGTAAAAAAAACTCTAAATGGAAACAAATAATAAAAATGTAAACAAAGACTCTAAATGTAATAAAAAACTCTGGGTATAAACAAGGACTACAAATGTAAACTGACTCTAAATATAAACAAAGTCTAAAAATAAAAACAGACTCTAAATGTAAACAAAGGCTAAAAATGTAAACAAAGACTAGAAATGTAAACAAAGGGACTAAATGTAAACACTCTAAATGTAAACAAAGACTACATATGTAAACAAAGAATTTAAATGTAAATAAAGACTACAAATGTAAACAAAGACCTTAAATGCAAACAGACTCTAAATGAAAACAAAGACTACAAATGTAAACAAAGACTACAAATATAAACAGACTCTAAATGGAAACAGACTACAAATGTAAACAAAAACTATAAACGTAAACTAACACTCTATATGTAAACAGACTACAAATGTAAACAAAACTAAATGTAAACAAATACTAGAAATATAAACAAACACTCTAAATGTAACCAAAGACTGCAAACGTAAACAACGTCTCTAAATGTAAACAAAAAATAAAAATGTAAACAAAGACTCTAAATGTAATAAAAAACTACAAATGTAAACAAAGACCTTAAATGTAAACAGACTCTAAATGAAAACAAAAACTACAAATGTAAACAAAGGCTACAAATATAAACAAAAACTCTAAATGGAAACCGACTACAAATGTAAACAAAAACTACAAACGTAAACTAACACTCTAAATGTAAACAAGGACTACAAATGTAAACAGACTCTAAATGTAAACAAAGTCTAAAAATAAAAACAAAGACTCTAAATGTAAACAAAGGATAAAAATGTAAACAAAGACTACAAATGTAAACAAAGGCTCTAAATGTAAACAAACACGCTATATGTAAACAAAAAATAAAAATGTAAACAGACTACAAATGTAAACAAAACTAAAAGTAAACAAAACTAAAAGTAAACAAATACTACAAATATAAACAACGACTACAAATGTAAACAAAACTAAATGTAAACAAATACTAGAAATATAAACAAAGATTCTAAATGTAACCAAAAACTCTTGGTGTAAACAAGGACTCTAGGTGTAAAAAAGGACTACAAATGTAAACAAAAACTCTACATGTAAACAATCTCTCTAAATGTAAACAAAGACTACAAATATAAACGGACTCTAAATGTAAACAAAGTCACTAAATTTAAACAAAGAATACAAATGTAAACAAAGACACTAAACGTAAACAAAAACTACAAACGTAAACACTCTAAGTGTAAACCGACAACAAATGTAAACAAAGCCTTTAAATATAAACAATGTATCTAAATGTAAGCAGACTACAAATGTAAACATTCTATAAATGAAAATAGACTCTAAATGCAAACAGACTAAAAATGTAAACAAAGACTACAAATATAAAGAATCTCAATGGAAACAGACTACAAATGTAAACAAAAACTACAAAGGTAAACTAACACTCTAAATGTAAACAAAGACTCTAAATGTAACCAAAGACTGCAAACGTAAACAAAGCCTCTAAATGGAAACAAATAATAAAAATGTAAACAAAGACTCTAAATGTAATAAAAACTCTGGGTATAAACAAGGACTCTAGGTGTAAACAAGGACTACAAACGTAAACAGACTCTAAATGTAAACAAAGTCTAAAAATAAAAACAAAGACTCTAAATGTAAACAAAGACTACAAATGTAAACAAAGACTGCAAACTTAAACAAAGACTCTAAATGTAAACAAATCATAAAAATGTAAACAAAGACTCAGAATGTAATAAAAAACTCTGGGTATAAACAAGGACTCTAGGTGTAAACAAGGACTACAAATATAAACAGACTCTAAATGTAAACAAAGTCTAAAAATGTAAAAAAAGACTACAAATGTAAACAAAGGCTCTAAATGTAAACAAACACGCTATATGTAAACACAGACTGCAAATGTAAACAAAGACCCCAAATGGAACTCTAAATGTAAACAAAAAATGAAAATGTAAACAGACTACAAATGTAAACAAAACTAAAAGTAAACAAATACTACAAATATAAACAACGACTACAAATGTAAACAAAACTAAATGTAAACAAATACTAGAAATACAAACAAAGACTCTAAATGTAACAAAAAACTCTTGGTGTAAACAAGGACTCTTGGTGTAAAAAAGGACTACAAATGTAAACAAAGTTTCTAAATATAAACAAAGTCTAAATGAAAACAAAGACTACAAGTGTAAACAAAAACTCTACATGTAAACAATATCTCTAAATGTAAACAAAGACTAAAAATATAAACGGACTCTAAATGTAAACAAAGTCTCTGAATTTAAACAAAGAATACAAATGTAAACAAAGATTATAAATGTTAAGAAAGTCTACAACTGTAAACAATGTCTACAAATGTAAACAAAGACACTAAACGTAAACAAAAACTAGAAACGTAAACAGACTCTAAGTGTAAACAGACAACAAATGTAAACAAAGCCTCGTAATATGAACAAAGTATCTAAATGTAAGCAGAATACAAATGTAAACAAAGAATACAAATGTAAACAAAGAGCACAAATGTTAAGTGACTCAAACTGTAAACAAACTCTCAAAATGTAAACAAAGTCTACAAATGTAAACAGACTCTAAATGAAAACAGACTAAAAATGTAAACAAAGTCTACATATGTAAACAAAGACTGCAAACGTAAACAAACACTCTAAATGGAAACAAATAATAAAAATGTAAACAAAGACTCTAAATGTAATAAAAAACTCTGGGTATAAACAAGGACTACAAATGTAAACTGACTCTAAATATAAACAAAGTCTAAAAATAAAAACAGACTCTAAATGTAAACAAAGGCTAAAAATGTAAACAAAGGCTACAAATGTAAACAAAGGGACTAAATGGAAACACTTTAAATGTAAACAAAGAATACATATGTAAACAAAGACTATAAATGTTAAGAAAGTCTACAACTGTAAACAAAAACTACAAACGTAAACAGACTCTAAGTGTAAACAGACAACAAATGTAAACAAAGCCTAGTGATATAAACAAAGTATCTAAACGTAAGCAGACTACAAATGTAAACAAAAACACTAAACGTAAACAAAAACTGCAAACGTAAACAGACTCTAAGTGTAAACAGACAACAAATGTAAACAAAGCCTCGTAATATAAACAAAGTATCTAAATGTAAGCAGAATACAAATGTAAACAAAGAATACAAATGTAAACAAAGAGTACAGATGTTAAGTGACTCAAACTGTAAACAAAGTCTCTAAATGTAAACAAAGGCTAAAAATGTAAACAAAGACTACAAATGTAAACAAAGGGACTAAATGTAAACACTTTAAATGTAAACAAAGACTACATATGTAAACAAAGAATTTAAATGTAAATAAAGACTACAAATGTAAACAAAGACCTTAAATGTAAACAGACTCTAAATGAAAACAAAGACTAAAAATGTAAACAAAAACTACAAACGTAAACAAAGACTCTAAATGTAAAGAAGGTCTCTAAATGCAAACAAAGATTAAAAATGTAAACAAAGACTACAAATGTAAACAAAGACTACAAATATAAACAGACTCTAAATGGAAACAGACTACAAATGTAAACACAAACTACAAACGTAAACTAACACTCTAAATGTAAACAAAGACTACAAATGTTAACAAAACTAAAAGTAAACAAATACTACAAATATAAAGAACGACTACAAATGTAAACAAAACTAAATGTAAACAAATACTAGAAATATAAACAAAGACTCTAAATGTAACCAAAAACTCTTGGTGTAAACAAGGACTGTAGGTGTAAAAAAGGACTACAAATGTAAACAAAGTCTCTAAATGTAAACAAAGACTACAAGTGTCAACAAAGACTACAAATGTAAACAAAAACTCTACATGTAAACAGACTCTCTAAATGTAAACAAAGTCTCTAAATTTAAACAAAGAATACAAATATGTAAACAAAGACTATAAATGTTAAGAAAGTTTACAACTGTAAACAAAGACTACAAATGTAAACAAAGACACTAAACGTAAACAAAAACTACAAACGTAAACAGACTCTAAGTGTAAACAGACAACAAATGTAAACAAAGCCTCTAAATATAAACAAAGTATCTAAACGTAAGCAGACTACAAATGTAAACAAAGAATACAAATGTAAACAAAGACACTAAATGTAACTCTAAATGTAAACAAAGTCACTAAATTTAAACAAAGAATACAAATGTAAACAAAGACTATAAATGTTACGAAAGTTTACAACTGTAAACAAAGACTACAAATGTAAACAAAGACACTAAACGTAAACAAAAACTACAAACGTAAACAGACTCTAAGTGTAAACAGACAACAAATGTAAACAAAGCCTCTAAATATAAAGAAAGTACCTAAATGTAAGCAGACTTCAAATGTAAACAAAGAATACAAATGTAAAGAAAAAGCACAAATGTTAAGTGACTCAAACTGTAAACAAACTCTCTAAATGTTAACAAAGTCTACAAATGTAGACAGACTATAAATGAAAACAGACTCTAAATGCAAACAGACTAAAAGTGTAAACAAAGACTACAAATATAAACAGACTCTAAATGGAAACAGACTACAAATGTAATCAAAAACTACAAACGTAAACCAACACTCTAAATGTAAACAAACACTACAAATGTAAACAAAACAAAAAGTAAACAAATACTACAAATATAAACAACGACTACAAATGTGAACAAAACTAAATGTAAACAAATACTAGAAATATAAACAAAGACTCTAAATGTAAGCAAAGACTGCAAACGTATATAAAAACTCTAAATGGAAAAAAATAATAAAAATGTAAACAAAGACTCTAAATGTAATAAAAAAATCTGGGTATAAACAAATACTACAAATGAAAACAGACTCTAAATACAAACAAAGTCTAAAAATAAAAACAAAGTCTCTAAATGTAAACAAAGGCTAAAAATGTAAACAAAGACGACAAATGTAAACAAAGGGACTAAATGTAAACACTTTAAATGTAAACAAAGACTACATATGTAAACAAAGAATTTAAATGTAAATAAAGACTTCAAATGTAAACAAAGACCTTAAATGTAAACAGACTCTAAATGAAAACAAAGACTAAAAATGTAATCAAAGACTACAAACGTAAACAAAGACTCTAAATGTAAAGAAGGTCTCTAAATGCAAACAAAGATTAAAAATGTAAACAAAGACTACAAATGTAAACAAAGACTACAAACGTAAACTAACACTCTAAATGTAAACAAAGACTACAAATGTTAACAAAACTAAAAGTAAACAAATACTACAAATATAAAGAACGACTACAAATGTAAACAAAACTAAATGTAAACAAATACTAGAAATATAAACAAAGACTCTAAATGTAAGCAAAGACTGCAAACGTAAACAAAAACTCTAAATAGAAAAAAATAATAAAAATGTAAACAAAGACTCTAAATGTAATAAAAAAAATCTGGGTATAAACAAAGACTACAAATGAAAACAGACTCTAAATGAAAACAAAGACTAAAAATGTAATCAAAGACTACAAACGTAAACAAAGACTCTAAATGTAAAGAGGGTCTCTAAATGCAAACAAAGATTAAAAATGTAAACAAAGACTACAAATGTAAACAAAGACTACAAACGTAAACTAACACTCTAAATGTAAACAAAGACTACAAATGTTAACAAAACTAAAAGTAAACAAATACTACAAATATAAAGAACGACTACAAATGTAAACAAAACTAAATGTAAACAAATACTAGAAATATAAACAAAGATTCTAAATGTAACTCTTGGTGTAAACAAGGACTCTAGGTGTAAAAAAGGACTACAAATGTAAACAAAGTCTCTAAATATAAACAAAGTCTAAATGTAAACAAAGACTACAAGTGTCAACAAAGACTACAAATGTAAACAAAAACTCTAAATGTAAACAGTCTCTCTAAATGTAAACAAAGACTACAAATATAAACGGACTCTAAATGTAAACAAAGTCTCTAAATTTAAACGAAGAATACAAATGTAAACAAAGACTATAAATGTTAAGAAAGTTTACAACAGTAAACAAAGACTACAAATGTAAACAAAGACACTAAACGTAAACAGACTCTAAGTGTAAACAGACAACAAATGTAAACAAAGCCTCTAAATATAAACAAAGTACCTAAATGTAAGGAGACTTCAAATGTAAACAAAGAATACAAATGTAAACAAAGAGCACAAATGTTAAGTGACTCAAACTGTAAACAAACTCTCTAAATGTAAACAAAGTCTACAAATGTAGACAGACTCTAAATGGAAACAGACTACAAATGTAAACAAAAACTACAAACGTAAACCAACACTCTAAATGTAAACAAACACTACAAATATAAACAGACTCTAAATGGAAACAGACTACAAATGTAAACAAAAACTACAAACGTAAACCAACACTCTAAATGTAAACAAACACTACAAATGTAAACAAAACTAAAAGTAAACAAATACTACAAATATAAACAACGACAACAAATGTGAACAAAACTAAATATAAACAAATACTAGAAATATAAACAAAGACTCTAAATGTAAGCAAAGACTGCAAACGTAAACAAAAACTCTAAATGGAAAAAAATAATAAAAATGTAAAAAAAGACTCTAAATGTAATAAAAATATCTGGGTATAAACAAAGACTACAAATGAAAACAGACTCTAAATACAAAGTCTAAAAATAAAAACAAAGTCTCTAAATGTAAACAAAGGCTAAAAATGTAAACAAAGACTACAAATGTAAACAAAGGGACTAAATGTAAACACTTTAAATGTAAACAAAGACTACATATGTAAACAAAGAATTTAAATGTAAATAAAGACTACAAATGTAAACAAAGACCTTAAATGTAAACAGACTCTAAATGAAAACAAAGACTAAAAATGTAATCAAAGACTACAAACGTAAACAAAGACTCTAAATGTAAAGAAGGTCTCTAAATGCAAACAAAGATTAAAAATGTAAACAAAGACTACAAATGTAAACAAAGACTACAAATATAAACAGACTCTAAGTGTAAACAGACAACAAATGTAAACAAAGCCTCTAAATATAAACAAAGTATCTAAATGTAAGCAGACTACAAATGTAAACAAAGAATACAAATGTAAACAAAGACACTAAACGTAAACAAAAACTACAAACGTAAACAGACTCTAAGTGTAAACAGACAACAAATGTAAACAAAGCCTTTAAATATAAACAATGTATCTAAATGTAAGCAGACTACAAATGTAAACAAAGAATACAAATGTAAACAAAAAGCACAAATGTTAAGTGACTCAAACTGTAAACAAACTCTCGAAATGTAAACAAAGTCTACAAATGTAAATATTCTATAAATGAAAATAGACTCTAAATGCAAACAGGCTAAAAATGTAAACAAAGACTACAAATATAAAGAATCTAAATGGAAACAGACTACAAATATAAACAAAAACTACAAACGTAAACTAACACTCTAAATGTAAACAAAGACTACAAATGTAAACAAAACTAAAAGTAAACAAATACTACAAATTTAAACAATGACTACAAATGTAAACAAAGCTAAATGTAAACAAATACTAGAAATATAAACAAAGACTCTAAATGTAACCAGACTGCAAACGTAAACAAAGTCTCTAAATGGAAACAAATAATAAAAATGTAAACAAAGACTCTAAATGTAATAAAAAACTCTGGGTATAAACAAGGACTCTAGGTGTAAACAAGGACTACAAACGTAAACAGACTCTAAATGTAAACAAAGGCTAAAAATGTAAACAAAGACTACAAATGTAAACAAAGGCTCTAAATGTAAACAAACAAGCTATATGTAAACAAAGACTACAAATGTAAACAAAGACACTAAATGTAAAGATGGTCTCTAAATGTAAACAAAGGCTAAAAATGTAAACAAAGACTACAAATGTAAACAAAGGGACTAAATGTAAACACTCTAAATGTAAACAAAGACTACATACGTAAACAAAGAATTTAAATGTAAATAAAGACTAAAACAAAGATTACAAATGTAAACAAAGACTACAAATGTAATTGTTTACATTTGTATTCTTTGTTTACATTTGTAGTCTGCTTACATTTAGATACTTTGTTTATATTTAGAGGCTTTGTTTACATTTGTTGTCTGTTTACATTTAGAATCTGTTTACGTTTGTAGTTTTTGTTTACGTTTAGTGTCTTTGCTTACATTTGTAGTCTTTGTTGACACTTGTAGTCTTTGTTTACATTTAGACTTTGTTTATATTTAGAGACTTTGTTTACATTTGTAGTCCTTTTTTACACCTAGAGTCCTTGTTTACACCAAGAGTTTTTGGTTACATTTAGAGTCTTTGTTTATATTTCTAGTATTTGTTTACAGTTAGTTTTGTTTACATTTGTAGTCGTTCTTTATATTTGTAGTATTTGTTTACTTTTAGTTTTGTTAACATTTGTAGTCTTTGTTTACATTTAGAGTGTTAGTTTACGTTTGTAGTTTTTGTTTACATTTGTAGTCTGTTTCCATTTAGAGTCTGTTTATATTTGTAGTCATTGTTTACATTTGTAGTCTTTGTTGACAAATGTAAACAAAGACTACAGACGTAAACAAAGACTCTAAATGTAAAGAAGGTCTCTAAATGCAAACAAAGATTACAAATGTAAACAAAGACTACAAATGTAATTGTTTACATTTGTATTCTTTGTTTACATTTGTAGTCCGCTTACATTTAAGACTCTAAATGTAAAGAAGGTCTCTAAATGCAAACAAAGATTACAAATGTAAACAAAGACTACAAATGTAAACAAAGACTACAAATATAAACAGACTCTAAATGGAAACAGACTACAAATGTAAACAAAAACCATAAACGTAAACTAACACTCTATATGTAAACAGACTACAAATGTAAAAAAAACTAAATGTAAACAAATACTAGAAATATAAACAAAGGCTCTAAATGTAACCAAAGACTGCAAACGTAAACAAAGTCTCTAAATGTAAACAAAAAATAAAAATGCAAACAAAGACTCTAAATGTAATAAAAAACTCTGGGTATAAACAAGGACTCTAGGTGTAAACAAGGACTACAAATGTAAACAGACTCTAAATGTAAACAAAGTCTAAAAATAAAAACAAAGACTCTAAATGTAAACAAAGGCTAAATATGTAAACAAAGACTACAAATGTAAACAAAGGCTCTAAATGTAAACAAACAAGCTATATGTAAACAAAGACTACAAATGTAAACAAAGACACTAAATGGAACTCTAAATGTAAACAAAGAATAAAAATGTAAACAAAGACTACTAATGGTAACAAAGGCTCTAAATGTAAACAAACAAGCTATATGTAAACAAAGACTACAAATGTAAACAAAGACACTAAATGGAACTCTAAATGTAAACAAAGAATAAAAATGTAAACAAAGACATTAAATGTAAACAGAATCTTAATGAAAACAAAGACTAAAAATGTAAACAAAGACTCTAAATGTAAAGATGGTCTCTAAATGCAAACAAAGATTACAAATGTAAACAAAAACTACAAATGTAAACAAAGACTACAAATATAAACAAAAACTCTAAATGGAAATAGACTACAAATGTAAACAAAGACTACATATGTAAACAATGACTGCAAACGTAAACAAAAACTCTAAATGGAAAGAAATAATAAAAATGTAAACAAAGACTCTAAATGTAATAAAAAACTCTGGGTATAAACAAGGACTCTAGGTGTAAACAAGGACTACAAATGTAAACAGACTCTAAATGTAGACAAAGTCTAAAAATAAAAACAAAGACTCTAAATGTAAACAAAGGCTAAAAATGTAAACAAAGACTACAAATGTAAACAAAGGCTCTAAATGTAAACAAACAAGCTATATGTAAACAAAGACTACAAATGTAAACAAAGACACTAAATGGAACTCTAAATGTAAACAAAGAATAAAAATGTAAACAAAGACTACTAATGTAAACAAAGGCTCTAAATGTAAACAAACAAGCTATATGTAAACAAAGACAACAAATGTAAACGAAGACACTAAATGGAACTCTAAATGTAAACAAAGAATAAAAATGTAAACAAAGACTACAAATGTAAACAAAGACCTTAAATGTAAACAGACTCAAAATGAAAACAAAGACTAAAAATGTAAACAAAGACTACAAACGTAAACAAAGACTCCAAATGTAAAGAAGTTCTCTAAATGCAAACAAAGATTACAAATGTAAACAAAAACTACAAATGTAAACAAAGGCTACAAATATAAACAAAATCTCTAAATGGAAACAGACTACATTGTAAACAAAAACTACAAACGTAAACTAATACTCTAAATGTAAACAAGGACTACAAATGTAAACAGACTCTAAATGTAAACAAAGGCTAAAAATGTAAACAAAGACTACAAATGTAAACAAAGGCTCTAAATGTAAACAAACAAGCTATATGTAAACAAAGACTACAAATGTAAACAAAGACACTAAATGGAACTCTAAATGTAAACAAAGAATAAAAATGTAAACAAAGACTACAAATGTAAATAAAGACCTTAAATGTAAACAGAATCTTAATGATAACAAAGACTAAAAATGTAAACAAAGACTCTAAATGTAAAGATGGTCTCTAAATGTAAACAAAGGCTAAAAATGTAAACAAAGACTACAAATGTAAACAAAGGGACTAAATGTAAACACTCTAAATGTAAACAAAGACTACATACGTAAACAAAGAATTTAAATGTAAATAAAGACTAAAACAAAGACTAAAAATGTAAACAAAGACTACAGACGTAAACAAAGACTCTAAATGTAAAGAAGGTCTCTAAATGCAAACAAAGATTACAAATGTAAACAAAGACTACAAATGTAATTGTTTACATTTGTATTCTTTGTTTACATTTGTAGTCTGCTTACATTTAGATACTTTGTTTATATTTAGAGGCTTTGTTTACATTTGTTGTCTGTTTACATTTAGAATCTGTTTACGTTTGTAGTTTTTGTTTACGTTTAGTGTCTTTGCTTACATTTGTAGTCTTTGTTGACACTTGTAGTCTTTGTTTACATTTAGACTTTGTTTATATTTAGAGACTTTGTTTACATTTGTAGTCCTTTTTTACACCTAGAGTCCTTGTTTACACCAAGAGTTTTTGGTTACATTTAGAGTCTTTGTTTATATTTCTAGTATTTGTTTACAGTTAGTTTTGTTTACATTTGTAGTCGTTCTTTATATTTGTAGTATTTGTTTACTTTTAGTTTTGTTAACATTTGTAGTCTTTGTTTACATTTAGAGTGTTAGTTTACGTTTGTAGTTTTTGTTTACATTTGTAGTCTGTTTCCATTTAGAGTCTGTTTATATTTGTAGTCATTGTTTACATTTGTAGTCTTTGTTGACAAATGTAAACAAAGACTACAGACGTAAACAAAGACTCTAAATGTAAAGAAGGTCTCTAAATGCAAACAAAGATTACAAATGTAAACAAAGACTACAAATGTAATTGTTTACATTTGTATTCTTTGTTTACATTTGTAGTCCGCTTACATTTAAGACTCTAAATGTAAAGAAGGTCTCTAAATGCAAACAAAGATTACAAATGTAAACAAAGACTACAAATGTAAACAAAGACTACAAATATAAACAGACTCTAAATGGAAACAGACTACAAATGTAAACAAAAACTATAAACGTAAACTAACACTCTATATGTAAACAGACTACAAATGTAAAAAAAACTAAATGTAAACAAATACTAGAAATATAAACAAAGGCTCTAAATGTAACCAAAGACTGCAAACGTAAACAAAGTCTCTAAATGTAAACAAAAAATAAAAATGTAAACAAAGACTCTAAATGTAATAAAAAACTCTGGGTATAAACAAGGACTCTAGGTGTAAACAAGGACTACAAATGTAAACAGACTCTAAATGTAAACAAAGTCTAAAAATAAAAACAAAGACTCTAAATGTAAACAAAGGCTAAAAATGTAAACAAAGACTACAAATGTAAACAAAGGCTCTAAATGTAAACAAACAAGCTATATGTAAACAAAGACTACAAATGTAAACAAAGACACTAAATTGAACTCTAAATGTAAACAAAGAATAAAAATGTAAACAAAGAATAAAAATGTAAATGAAGACTACAAATGTAAACAAAGACCTTAAATGTAAACGGACTCTAAATGAAAACAAAGACTAAAAATGTAAACAAAGACTACAAACGTAAACAAAGACTCCAAATGTAAAGAAGTTCTCTAAATGCAAACAAAGATTACAAATGTAAACAAAAACTACAAATGTAAACAAAGGCTACAAATATAAACAAAAACTCTAAATGGAAACAGACTACAAATGTAAACAAAAACTACAAACGTAAACTAACACACTAAATGTAAACAAGGACTACAAATGTAAACAGACTCTAAATATAAACAAAGTCTAAAAATAAAAACAAAGACTATAAATGTAAACAAAGGATAAAAATGTAAGCAAAGACTACAAATGTAAACAAAGGCTCTAAATGTAAACAAACACGCTATATGTAAACAAAGACTACAAATGTAAACAAAGACCCCAAATGGAACTCTAAATCTAAACAAAAAATAAAAATGTAAACAGACTACAAATGTAAACAAAACTAAAAGTAAACAAATACTACAAGTATAAACAACGACTACAAATGTAAACAAAACTGAATGTAAACAAATACTAGAAATATAAACAAAGACTCTAAATGTAACCAAAAATTCTTGGTGTAAACGAGGACTCTAGGTTTAAAAAAGGACTACAAACGTAAACAAAGTCTCTAAATATAAACAAAGTCTAAATGTAAACAAAGACTACAAGTGTAAACAAAGACTGCAAATGTAAACAAAAACTCTACATGTAAACAATCTCTCTAAATGTAAACAAAGACTACAAATATAAACGGACTCTAAATGTAAACAAAGTCACTAAATTTAAACAAAGAATACAAATGTAAACAAAGACTATAAATGTTAAGAAAGTTTACAACTGTAAACAAAGACTACAAATGTAAACAAAGACACTAAACGTAAACAAAAACTACAAATGTAAACAGACTCTAAGTGTAAACAGACAACAAATGTAAACAAAGCCTCTACATATAAACAAAGTACCTAAATGTAAGCAGACTACAAATGTAAACAAAGAATACAAATGTAAACAAAGAGCACAAATGTTAAGTGACTCAAACTGTAAACAAAGTCTACAAATGTAAACAGACTATAAATGAAAACAGACTCTAAATGCAAACAGACTAAAAGTGTAAACAAGGACTACAAACGTAAACCAACACTCTAAATGTAAACAAAGACTACAAATGTAAACAAAACTAAAAGTAAACAAATACTACAAATATAAACAACGACTACAAATGTAAACAAAACTAAATGTAAACAAATACTAGAAATATAAACAAAGACTCTAAATGTAACCAAAGTCTGCAAACGTAAACAAAAACTCTAAATGGAAAAAAATAATAAAAATGTAAACAAAGACTCTAAATGTAATAAAAAACTCTGGGTATAAACAAGGACTCTAGGTGTAAACAAGGACTACAAATGTAAACAGACTCTAAATGTAAACAAAGTCTAAAAATAAAAACAAAGACTCTAAATGTAAACAAAGGCTCTAAATGTAAACAAACAAGCTATATGTAAACAAAGACTACAAATGTAAACAAAGACACTAAATGGAACTCTAAATGTAAACAAAGAATAAAAATGTAAACAAAGACATTAAATGTACACAGAATCTTAATGAAAACAAAGACTAAAAATGTAAACAAAGACTCTAAATGTAAAGATGGTCTCTAAATGCAAACAAAGATTACAAATGTAAACAAAAACTACAAATGTAAACAAAGACTACAAATATAAACAAAAACTCTAAATGGAAATAGACTACAAATGTAAACAAAGACTACATATGTAAACAAAGACTGCAAACGTAAACAAAAACTCTAAATGGAAACAAATAATAAAAATGTAAACAAAGACTCTAAATGTAATAAAAAAATCTGGGTATAAACAAGGACTACAAATGTAAACTGACTCTAAATATAAACAAAGTCTAAAAATAAAAACAGACTTAAATGTAAACAAAGGCTAAAAATGTAAACAAAGACTCTAAATGTAATAAAAAACTCTGGGTATAAACAAGGACTCTAGGTGTAAACAAGGACTACAAATGTAAACAGACTCTAAATGTAAACAAAGTCTAAAAATAAAAACAAAGACTCTAAATGTAAACAAAGGCTAAAAATGTAAACAAAGACTACAAATGTAAACAAAGGCTCTAAATGTAAACAAACAAGCTATATGTAAACAAAGACTACAAATGTAAACAAAGACACTAAATGGAACTCTAAATGTAAACAAAGAATAAAAATGTAAACAAAGACTACTAATGTAAACAAAGGCTCTAAATGTAAACAAACAAGCTATATGTAAACAAAGACTACCAATGTAAACAAAGACACTAAATGGAACTCTAAATGTGAACAAAGAATAAAAATGTAAACAAAGACTACAAATGTAAACAAAGACCTTAAATGTAAACAGACTCTAAATGAAAACAAAGACTAAAAATGTAAACAAAGACTACAAACGTAAGCAAAGACTCCAAATGTAAAGAAGTTCTCTAAATGCAAACAAAGATTACAAATGTAAACAAAAACTACAAATGTAAACAAAGGCTACAAATATAAACAAAAACTCTAAATGGAAACAGACTACATTGTAAACAAAAACTACAAACGTAAACTAACACTCTAAATGTAAACAAGGACTACAAATGTAAACAGACTCTAAATGTAAACAAAGTCTAAAAATAAAAACAAAGACTCTAAATCTAAACAAAGGATAAAAATGTAAACAAAGACTACAAATGTAAACAAAGGCTCTAAATGTAAACAAACACGCTATATGTAAACAAAGACTACAAATGTAAACAAAGACCCCAAATGGAACTCTAAATCTAAACAAAAAATAAAAATGTAAACAGACTACAAATGTAAACAAAACTAAAAGTAAACAAATACTACAAATATAAACAACGACTACAAATGTAAACAAAACTAAATGTAAACAAATACTAGAAATATAAACAAAGACTCTAAATGTAACCAAAAACTCTTGGTGTAAACAAGGACTCTAGGTGTAAAAAAGGACTACAAATGTAAACAAAGTCTCTAAATATAAACAAAGTCTAAATGTAAACAAAGACTACAAGTGTCAACAAAGACTACAAATGTAAACAAAAACTCTACATGTAAACAGTCTCTCTAAATGTAAACAAAGGCTACAAATATAAACGGACTCTAAATGTAAACAAAGTCTCTAAATTTAAACAAAGAATACAAATGTAAACAAAGACTATAAATGTTAAGAAAGTTTACAACTGTAAACAAAGACTACAAATGTAAACAAAGATTCTAATTATAAACAAAGTACCTAAATTTAAGCAGACTACAAATGTAAACAAAGAACACAAATGTAAACAAAGAGCACAAATGTTAAGTGACTCAAACTGCAAACAAACTCTCTAAATGTAAACAAAGTCTACAAATGTAGACGGACTATAAATGAAAACAGACTCTAAATGCAAACAGACTAAAAGTGTAAACAAAGACTACAAATATAAACAGACTCTAAATGGAAAAACAATACAAATGCAAACAAAAACTACAAACGTAAACCAACACTCTAAATGTAAACAAACACTACAAATGTAAACAAAACTAAAAGTAAACAAATGCTACAAATATAAACAAGTACTACAAATGTAAACAAAACTAAATGTAAACAAATACTAGAAATATAAACAAAGACTCTAAATGTAACCAAAGACTGCAAACGTAAACAAACACTCTAAATGAAAAAAAATAATAAAAATGTAAACAAAAACTCTAAATGTAATAAAAAACTCTGGGTATAAACAAGGACTACAAATGTAAACAGACTCTAAATACAAACAAAGTCTAAAAATAAAAACAAAGTCTCTAAATGTAAACAAAGGCTAAAAATGTAAACAAAGACTACAAAAGTAAACAATGGGACTAAATGTAAACACTTTAAATGTAAACAAAAGCTACATATGTAAACAAAGAATTTAAATGTAAATAAAGACTACAAATGTAAACAAAGACCTTAAATGTAAACAGACTCTAAATGAAAACAAAGACTAAAAATGTAAACAAAGACTACAAGCGTAAACAAAGACTCTAAATGTAAAGAAGGTCTCTAAATGCAAACAAAGATTAAAAATGTAAACAAAGACTACAAATATAAACAGACTCTAAATGGAAACAGACTACAAATGTAAACAAAAACTACAAACGTAAGCTAACACTCTAAATGTAAACAAAGACTACAAATGTTAACAAAACTAAAGGTAAACAAATACTACAAATATAAAGAACGACTACAAATGTAAACAAAACTAAATGTAAACAAATACTAGAAATATAAACAAAGACTCTAAATGTAACCAAAAACTCTTGGTGTAAACAAGGACTCTAGGTGTAAAAAAGGACTACAAATGTAAACAAAGTCTCTAAATATAAACAAAGTCTAAATGTAAACAAAGACTACAAGTGTCAACAAAGACTACAAATGTAAACAAAAACTCTACATGTAAACAGTCTCTCTAAATGTAAACAAAGACTACAAATATAAACGGACTCTAAATGTAAACAAAGTCTCTGAATTTATACAAAGAATACAAGTGTAAACAAAGACTATAAATGTTAAGAAAGTTTACAACTGTAAACAAAGACTACAAATGTAAACAAAGACACTAAACGTAAACAAAAACTACAAACGTAAACAGACTCTAAGTGTAAACAGACAACAAATGTAAACAAAGCCTCTAAATATAAACAAAGTATCTAAACGTAAGCAGACTACAAATGTAAACAAAGAATACAAATGTAAACAAAGACACTAAACTTAAACAAAAACTACAAACGTAAACAGACTCTAAGTGTAAACAGACAACAAATGTAAACAAAGCCTTTAAAAATAAACAAAATATCTAAATGTAAGCAGACTACAAATGTAAACAAAGACACTAAATGTAACTCTAAATGTAAACAAAGTCACTAAATTCAAACAAAGAATACAAATGTAAACAAAAACTATAAATGTTACGAAAGTTTACAACTGTAAACAAAGACTACAAATGTAAACAAAGACACTAAACGTAAACAAAAACTACAAATGTAAACAGACACTAAGTGTAAACTGACAACAAATGTAAACAAAGCCTCTAAATATAAACAAAGTACCTAAATGTAAGCAGACTACAAATGTAAACAAAGAATACAAATGTAAACAAAAAGCACAAATGTTAAGTGACTCAAACTGTAAACAAACTCTCGAAATGTAAACAAAGTCTACAAATGTAAATATTCTATAAATGAAAATAGACTCTAAATGCAAACAGGCTAAAAATGTATACAAAGACTACAAATATAAAGAATCTTAATGGAAACAGACTACAAATATAAACAAAAACTACAAACGTAAACTAACACTCTAAATGTAAACAAAGACTACAAATGTAAACAAAACTAACAGTAAACAAATACTAGAAATATAAACAAAGACTAAATGTAACCAGACTGCAAACGTAAACAAAGTCTCTAAATGGAAACAAATAATAAAAATGTAAACAAAGACTCTAAATGTAATAAAAAACTCTGGGTATAAACAAGGACTCTAGGTGTAAACAAGGACTACAAACGTAAACAGACTCTAAATGTAAACAAAGGCTAAAAATGTAAACAAAGACTACAAATGTAAACAAAGGCTCTAAATGTAAACAAACACGCTATATGTAAACAAAGACTACAAATGTAAACAAAGACACTAAATGGAACTCTAAATGTAAACAAAGAATAAAAATGTAAACAAAGACTACAAATGTAAACAAAGACCTTAAATGTAAACAGAATCTTAATAAAAACAAAGACTAAAAATGTAAACAAAGACTCTAAATGTAACCAAAAACTCTTGGTGTAAGGACTCAAACAAGGACTCTAGGTGTAAACAAGAACTACAAATGTAAACAGACTCTAAATGTAAACAAAGTCTAAAAATAAAAACAAAGAATCTAAATGTAAACAAAGGCTAAAAATGTAAACAAAGGCTCTAAATGTAAACAAACAAGCTATATGTAAACAAAGACTACAAATGTAAACAAAGACACTAAATGGAACTCTAAATGTGAACAAAGAATAAAAATGTAAACAAAGACTACAAATGTAAACAAAGACCTTAAATGTAAACAGACTCTAAATGAAAACAAAGACTAAAAATGTAAACAAAGACTACAAACGTAAACAAAGACTCCAAATGAATAGAAGTTCTCTAAATGCAAACAAAGATTACAAATGTAAACAAAAACTACAAATGTAAACAAAGGCTACAAATATAAACAAAAACTCTAAATGAAAAGAGACTACAAATGCAAACAAAAACTACAAACGTAAGCTAACACTTTAAATGTAAACAAAGACTACAAATGTAAACAAAGACTGCAAACGTAAACAAAGACTCTAAATGTAAACAAATAATAAAAATGTAAACAAAGACTCTAAATATAATAAAAAACTCTGGGTGTAAACAAGGACAACAAATGTAAACTGACTCTAAATGTAAACAAAGTCTAAAAATAAAAACAAAGACTCTAAATGTAAACAAAGGATAAAAATGTAAACAAAGACTACAAATGTACACAAAGTCTCTAAATGTAAACAAACACGCTATATGTAAACAAAGACTACAAATGTAAACAAAGACCCCAAATGGAACTCTAAATGTAAACAAAAAATGAAAATGTAAACAGACTACAAATGTAAACAAAACTAAAAGTAAACAAATACTACAAATATAAACAACGACTACAAATGTAAACAAAACTAAATGTAAACAAATACTAGAAATATAAACAAAGACTCTAAATGTAACCAAAAACTCTTGGTGTAAACAAGGACTCTAGGTGTAAAAAAGGACTACAAATGTAAACAAAGTCTCTAAATATAAACAAAGTCTAAATGTAAACAAAGACTACAAGTGTCAACAAAGACTACAAATGTAAACAAAAACTCTACATGTAAACAGTCTCTCTAAATGTAAACAAAGACTACAAATATAAACGGACTCTAAATGTAAACAAAGTCTCTAAATTTAAACAAAGAATACAAATGTAAACAAAGACTATAAATGTTAAGAAAGTTTACAACTGTAAACAAAGACTACAAATGTAAACAAAGCCTCTAATTATAAACAAAGTACCTAAATTTAAGCAGACTACAAATGTAAACAAAGAACACAAATGTAAACAAAGAGCACAAATGTTAAGTGACTCAAACTGCAAACAAACTCTCTAAATGTAAACAAAGTCTACAAATGTAGACGGACTATAAATGAAAACAGACTCTAAATGCAAACAGACTAAAAGTGTAAACAATTACTACAAATATAAACAGACTCTAAATGGAAAAACAATACAAATGCAAACAAAAACTACAAACGTAAACCAACACTCTAAATGAAAACAAAGACTAAAAATGTAAACAAAGACTACAAATGTAAACAAAGGCTCTAAATGTAAACAAACACGCTATATGTAAACAAAGACTACAAATGTAAACAAAGACACTAAATGGAACTCTAAATGTAAACAAAGAATAAAAATGTAAACAAAGACTACAAATGTAAACAAAGACCTTAAATGTAAACAGAATCTTAATGAAAACAAAGACTAAAAATGTAAACAAAGACTCTAAATGTAAAGATGGTCTCTAAATGCAAACAAAGATTACAAATGTAAACAAAAACTACAAATGTAAACAAAGACTACAAATATAAACAAAAACTCTAAATGGAAATAGACTACAAATGTAAACAAAGACTACATATGTAAACAAAGACTGCAAACGTAAACAAAAACTCTAAATGGAAACAAATAATAAAAATGTAAACAAAGACTCTAAATGTAATAAAAAACTCTGGGTATAAACAAGGACTACAAATGTAAACTGACTCTAAATATAAACAAAGTCTAAAAATAAAAACAGACTCTAAATGTAAACAAAGGCTAAAAATGTAAACAAAGTCTACAAATGTAAACAAAGGGACTAAATGTAAACACTCTAAATGTAAACAAAGACTACATATGTAAACAAAGAATTTAAATGTAAACAGACTCTAAGTGAAAACAAAGACTAAAAATGTAAACAAAGACTACAGACGTAAACAAAGACTCTAAATGTAAAGAAGGTCTCTAAATGCAAACAAAGATTACAAATGTAAACAAAGACTACAAATGTAAACAAAGACTACAAATATAAACAGACTCTAAATGGAAACAGACTACAAATGTAAACAAAAACTATAAACGTAAACTAACACTCTATATGTAAACAGACTACAAATGTAAACAAAACTAAATGTAAACAAATACTAGAAATATAAACAAAGGCTCTAAATGTAACCAAAGACTGCAAACGTAAACAAAGTCTCTAAATGTAAACAAAAAATAAAAATGTAAACAAAGACTCTAAATGTAATAAAAAACTCTGGGTATAAACAAGGACTCTAGGTGTAAACAAGGACTACAAATGTAAACAGACTCTAAATGTAAACAAAGTCTAAAAATAAAAACAAAGACTCTAAATGTAAACAAAGGCTAAAAATGTAAACAAAGACACTAAACGTAAACAAAAACTACAAACGTAAACAAAGTCTCTAAATATAAACAAAGTCTAAATGTAAACAAAGACTACAAGTGTAAACAAAGACTGCAAATGTAAACAAAAACTCTACATGTAAAAAATATCTCTAAATGTAAACAAAGACTACAAATATAAACGGACTCTAAATGTAAACAAAGTCACTAAATTTAAACAAAGAATACAAATGTAAACAAAGACTATAAATGATAAGAAAGTTTACAACTGTAAACAAAGACTACAAATGTAAACAAAGACACTAAACGTAAACAAAAACTACAAATGAAAACAGACTCTAAGTGTAAACAGACAACAAATGTAAACAAAGCCTCTACATATAAACAAAGTACCTAAATGTAAGCAGACTACAAATGTAAACAAAGAATACAAATGTAAACAAAGAGCACAAATGTTAAGTGACTCAAACTGTAAACAAACTCTCTAAATGTAAACAAAGTCTACAAATGTAAACAGACTATAAATGAAAACAGACTCTAAATGCAAACAGACTAAAAGTGTAAACAAAGACTACAAATATAAACAGACTCTAAATGGAAACAGACTACAAATGTAAACAAAAACTACAAACGTAAACCAACACTCTAAATGTAAACAAAGACTACAAATGTAAACAAAACTAAAAGTAAACAAATACTACAAATATAAACAACGACTACAAATGTAAACAAAACTAAATGTAAACAAATACTAGAAATATAAACAAAGACTCTAAATGTAACCAAAGACTGCAAACGTAAACAAAAACTCTAAATGGAAAAAAATAATAAAAATGTAAAGAAAGACTCTAAATGTAATAAAAAACTCTGGGTATAAACAAGGACTCTAGGTGTAAACAAGGACTACAAATGTAAACAGACTCTAAATGTAAACAAAGTCTAAAAATAAAAACAAAGACTCTAAATGTAAACAAAGGCTAAAAATGTAAACAAAGACTACAAATGTAAACAAAGGCTCTAAATGTAAACAAACAAGCTATATGTAAACAAAGACTACAAATGTAAACAAAGACACTAAAAGGAACTCTAAATGTAAACAAAGAATAAAAATATAAACAAAGACTACTAATGTAAACAAAGGCTCTAAATGTAAACAAACAAGCTATATGTAAACAAAGACTACAAATGTAAACAAAGATTTTAAATGTAAACAGACTCTAAATGAAAACAAAGACTAAAAATGTAAACAAAGACTACAAACGTAAACAAAGACTCCAAATCTAAAGAAGTTCTCTAAATGCAAACAAAGATTACAAATGTAAACAAAAACTACAAATGTAAACAAAGGCTACAAATATAAACAAAAACTCTAAATGGAAACAGACTACATTGTAAACAAAAACTACAAACGTAAACCAACACTCTAAATGTAAACAAAGACTACAAATGTAAACAAAACTAAAAGTAAACAAATACTACAAAAATAAACAAAGACTACAAATGTAAACAAAACTAAATGTAAACAAATACTAGAAATATAAACAAAGACTCTAAATGTAGCCAAAGACTGCAAACGTAAACAAAAACTCTAAATGGAAAAAAATAATAAAAATATAAACAAAGACTCTAAATGTAACCAAAGACTGCAAACGTAAACAAAAACTCTAAATGGAAAAAAATAATAAAAATATAAACAAAGACTCTAAATTTAATAAAAAACTGGGTATAAACTAGGAATACAAATGTAAACAGACTCTAAATACAAACAAAGTCTAAAAATAAAAACAAAGTCTCTAAATGTAAACAAAGGCTAAAAATGTAAACAAAGACTACAAATGTAAACAAAGGGACTAAATGTAAACACTTTAAATTTAAACAAAGACTACATATGTAAACAAAGAATTTAAATGTAAATATAGACTACAAATGTAAACAAAGACCAAAATTTAAACAGACTCTAAATGTAAACAAAGACTACAAATGTAAACAAAGACTACAAATATAAACAAACTCTAAATGGAAACAGACTACAAATGTAAACAAAAACAACAAACGTAAACTAACACTCTAAATGTAAACAAAGACTTCAAATGTTAACAAAACTAAAAGTAAACAAATACTACAAATACAAAGAACGACTACAAATGTAAACAAAAGAAAATGTAAACAAATACTACAAATATAAACAAAGACTCTAAATGTAACCAAAAACTCTTGGTGTAAACAAGGACTCTAGGTGTGAAAAAGGACTACAAATGTAAACAAAGTCTCTAAATATAAACAAAGTCCAAATGTAAACAAAGACTACAAATGTCAACAAAGACTACAAATGTAAACAAAAACTCTGCATGTAAACAGTCTCTCTAAATGTAAACAAAGACTACAAATATAAACGGACTCTAAATGTAAACAAAGTCTCTAAATTTAAACAAAGAATACAAATGTAGACAAAGACTATAAATGTTAAGAAAGTTTACAACTGTAAACAAAGACTACAAATGTAAACAAAGATACTAAACGTAAACAAAAACTACAAACGTAAACAGACTCTAAGTGTAAACAGACAACAAATGTAAACAAAGCCTCTAAATATATACAAAGTATCTAAATGTAAGCAGACTACAAATGTAAACAAAGAATACAAATGTAAACAAAGACACTAAACGTAAACAAAAACTACAAACGTAAACAGACTCTAAGTGTAAACAGACAACAAATGTAAACAAAGCCTTTAAATATAAACAATGTATCTAAATGTAAGCAGACTACAAATGTAAACAAAGAATACAAATGTAAACAAGAAGCACAAATGTTAAGTGACTCAAACTGTAAACAAACTCTCGAAATGTAAACAAAGTCTACAAATGTAAACATTCTATAAATGAAAATAGACTCTATATGCAAACAGACTAAAAATGTAAACAAAGACTACAAATATAAAGAATCTAAATGGAAACAGACTACAAATGTAAACAAAAACTACAAACGTAAACTAACACTCTAAATGTAAACAAAGACTACAAATGTAAACAAAACTAAAAGTAAACAAATACTACAAATATAAACAATGACTACAAATGTAAACAAAACTAAATGTAAACAAATACTAGAAATATAAACAAAGACTCTAAATGTAACCAAAGTCTGCAAACGTAAACAGTCTCTAAATGGAAACAAATAATAAAAATGTAAACAAAGACTCTAAATGTAATAAAAAACTCTGGGTATAAACATGGACTCTAGGTGTAAACAAGGACTATAAACGTAAACAGACTCTAAATGTAAACAAAGGCTAAAAATGTAAACAAAGACTACAAATGTAAACAAAGGGACTAAATGTAAACACTTTAAATTTAAACAAAGACTACATATGTAAACAAAGAATTTAAATGTAAATATAGACTACAAATGTAAACAAAGACCAAAATTTAAACAGACTCTAAATGTAAACAAAGACTACAAATGTAAACAAAGACTACAAATATAAACAAACTCTAAATGGAAACAGACTACAAATGTAAACAAAAACAACAAACGTAAACTAACACTCTAAATGTAAACAAAGACATCAAATGTTAACAAAACTAAAAGTAAACAAATACTACAAATACAAAGAACGACTACAAATGTAAACAAAAGTAAATGTAAACAAATACTACAAATATAAACAAAGACTCTAAATGTAACCAAAAACTCTTGGTGTAAACAAGGACTCTAGGTGTGAAAAAGGACTACAAATGTAAACAAAGTCTCTAAATATAAACAAAGTCCAAATGTAAACAAAGACTACAAATGTCAACAAAGATACTAAACGTAAACAAAAACTACAAACGTAAACAGACTCTAAGTGTAAACAGACAACAAATGTAAACAAAGCCTCTAAATATATACAAAGTATCTAAATGTAAGCAGACTACAAATGTAAACAAAGAATACAAATGTAAACAAAGACACTAAACGTAAACAAAAACTACAAACGTAAACAGACTCTAAGTGTAAACAGACAACAAATGTAAACAAAGCCTTTAAATATAAACAATGTATCTAAATGTAAGCAGACTACAAATGTAAACAAAGAATACAAATGTAAACAAGAAGCACAAATGTTAAGTGACTCAAACTGTAAACAAACTCTCGAAATGTAAACAAAGTCTACAAATGTAAACATTCTATAAATGAAAATAGACTCTATATGCAAACAGACTAAAAATGTAAACAAAGACTACAAATATAAAGAATCTAAATGGAAACAGACTACAAATGTAAACAAAAACTACAAACGTAAACTAACACTCTAAATGTAAACAAAGACTACAAATGTAAACAAAACTAAAAGTAAACAAATACTACAAATATAAACAATGACTACAAATGTAAACAAAACTAAATGTAAACAAATACTAGAAATATAAACAAAGACTCTAAATGTAACCAAAGTCTGCAAACGTAAACAGTCTCTAAATGGAAACAAATAATAAAAATGTAAACAAAGACTCTAAATGTAATAAAAAACTCTGGGTATAAACATGGACTCTAGGTGTAAACAAGGACTATAAACGTAAACAGACTCTAAATGTAAACAAAGGCTAAAAATGTAAACAAAGACTACAAATGTAAACAAAGGGACTAAATGTAAACACTTTAAATTTAAACAAAGACTACATATGTAAACAAAGAATTTAAATGTAAATATAGACTACAAATGTAAACAAAGACCAAAATTTAAACAGACTCTAAATGTAAACAAAGACTACAAATGTAAACAAAGACTACAAATATAAACAAACTCTAAATGGAAACAGACTACAAATGTAAACAAAAACAACAAACGTAAACTAACACTCTAAATGTAAACAAAGACTTCAAATGTTAACAAAACTAAAAGTAAACAAATACTACAAATACAAAGAACGACTACAAATGTAAACAAAAGTAAATGTAAACAAATACTACAAATATAAACAAAGACTCTAAATTTAACCAAAAACTCTTGGTGTAAACAAGGACTCTAGGTGTGAAAAAGGACTACAAATGTAAACAAAGTCTCTAAATATAAACAAAGTCCAAATGTAAACAAAGACTACAAATGTCAACAAAGACTACAAATGTAAACAAAAACTCTGCATGTAAACAGTCTCTCTAAATGTAAACAAAGACTACAAATATAAACGGACTCTAAATGTAAACAAAGTCTCTAAATTTAAACAAAGAATACAAATGTAGACAAAGACTATAAATGTTAAGAAAGTTTACAACTGTAAACAAAGACTACAAATGTAAACAAAGATACTAAACGTAAACAAAAACTACAAACGTAAACAGACTCTAAGTGTAAACAGACAACAAATGTAAACAAAGCCTCTAAATATATACAAAGTATCTAAATGTAAGCAGACTACAAATGTAAACAAAGAATACAAATGTAAACAAAGACACTAAACGTAAACAAAAACTACAAACGTAAACAGACTCTAAGTGTAAACAGACAACAAATGTAAACAAAGCCTTTAAATATAAACAATGTATCTAAATGTAAGCAGACTACAAATGTAAACAAAGAATACAAATGTAAACAAGAAGCACAAATGTTAAGTGACTCAAACTGTAAACAAACTCTCGAAATGTAAACAAAGTCTACAAATGTAAACATTCTATAAATGAAAATAGACTCTATATGCAAACAGACTAAAAATGTAAACAAAGACTACAAATATAAAGAATCTAAATGGAAACAGACTACAAATGTAAACAAAAACTACAAACGTAAACTAACACTCTAAATGTAAACAAAGACTACAAATGTAAACAAAACTAAAAGTAAACAAATACTACAAATATAAACAATGACTACAAATGTAAACAAAACTAAATGTAAACAAATACTAGAAATATAAACAAAGACTCTAAATGTAACCAAAGTCTGCAAACGTAAACAGTCTCTAAATGGAAACAAATAATAAAAATGTAAACAAAGACTCTAAATGTAATAAAAAACTCTGGGTATAAACATGGACTCTAGGTGTAAACAAGGACTATAAACGTAAACAGACTCTAAATGTAAACAAAGGCTAAAAATGTAAACAAAGACTACAAATGTAAACAAAGGGACTAAATGTAAACACTTTAAATTTAAACAAAGACTACATATGTAAACAAAGAATTTAAATGTAAATATAGACTACAAATGTAAACAAAGACCAAAATTTAAACAGACTCTAAATGTAAACAAAGACTACAAATGTAAACAAAGACTACAAATATAAACAAACTCTAAATGGAAACAGACTACAAATGTAAACAAAAACAACAAACGTAAACTAACACTCTAAATGTAAACAAAGACTTCAAATGTTAACAAAACTAAAAGTAAACAAATACTACAAATACAAAGAACGACTACAAATGTAAACAAAAGTAAATGTAAACAAATACTACAAATATAAACAAAGACTCTAAATTTAACCAAAAACTCTTGGTGTAAACAAGGACTCTAGGTGTGAAAAAGGACTACAAATGTAAACAAAGTCTCTAAATATAAACAAAGTCCAAATGTAAACAAAGACTACAAATGTCAACAAAGACTACAAATGTAAACAAAAACTCTGCATGTAAACAGTCTCTCTAAATGTAAACAAAGACTACAAATATAAACGGACTCTAAATGTAAACAAAGTCTCTAAATTTAAACAAAGAATACAAATGTAGACAAAGACTATAAATGTTAAGAAAGTTTACAACTGTAAACAAAGACTACAAATGTAAACAAAGATACTAAACGTAAACAAAAACTACAAACGTAAACAGACTCTAAGTGTAAACAGACAACAAATGTAAACAAAGCCTCTAAATATATACAAAGTATCTAAATGTAAGCAGACTACAAATGTAAACAAAGAATACAAATGTAAACAAAGACACTAAACGTAAACAAAAACTACAAACGTAAACAGACTCTAAGTGTAAACAGACAACAAATGTAAACAAAGCCTTTAAATATAAACAATGTATCTAAATGTAAGCAGACTACAAATGTAAACAAAGAATACAAATGTAAACAAGAAGCACAAATGTTAAGTGACTCAAACTGTAAACAAACTCTCGAAATGTAAACAAAGTCTACAAATGTAAACATTCTATAAATGAAAATAGACTCTATATGCAAACAGACTAAAAATGTAAACAAAGACTACAAATATAAAGAATCTAAATGGAAACAGACTACAAATGTAAACAAAAACTACAAACGTAAACTAACACTCTAAATGTAAACAAAGACTACAAATGTAAACAAAACTAAAAGTAAACAAATACTACAAATATAAACAATGACTACAAATGTAAACAAAACTAAATGTAAACAAATACTAGAAATATAAACAAAGACTCTAAATGTAACCAAAGTCTGCAAACGTAAACAGTCTCTAAATGGAAACAAATAATAAAAATGTAAACAAAGACTCTAAATGTAATAAAAAACTCTGGGTATAAACATGGACTCTAGGTGTAAACAAGGACTATAAACAGCAAGAAATTAAAACTTCTTCACACACCATAAATTTTAAATCAGCACAACCGGTTTCGAAAGGACGTAGCCTTTCTTCATCAGGTGCAAACACGTGCAACTGCCTTGGAGGCAAAAGCAAGACTGAAAACAGGACAAAATCAAGAGGGGGAGGAGCAACACAAACAACCAATAGGAAGCAACATGCAGGGCAGGACCAATCAGAGAGGAACACAAGTACATACACACCACAAAAAGAGGAGGGAGAAAAGGAGAAAACAATATTTTTTTTTTTTTTTTTTTTTTTTTTTTTTTAATATATAAATTTCAATAAAATTAAACTAATAAGTAAATTTAATAAAATTTATCCATTAATTATTATTATTTTTTTTTTTATTATTTAATTAGAATTATTTTATTTTATTGAATTAAACAAATTTTTCCAGGCTGTAGACAGCAAAGTGGAATCAGATTTCTCATTGACAATTTTATCACGATTAAGATAAATAGCTAAATTTTCCAAAAAATCCAGTTCGGAAACGCGTTTGGCATGAAAGATAATTTTGGCACTCTTAAAATTAAAACTATGATCAAATTCCCAACTGTGCTTCGCAATAGAAGATTTAGAAATTTCTTGATTAACAACATACCGAGAATGTTCACGTAAACGACGTATGTTGTTAATCAAGAAATTTCTAAATCTTCTATTGCGAAGCACAGTTGGGAATTTGATCATAGTTTTAATTTTAAGAGTGCCAAAATTATCTTTCATGCCAAACGCGTTTCCGAACTGGATTTTTTGGAAAATTTAGCTATTTATCTTAATCGTGATAAAATTGTCAATGAGAAATCTGATTCCACTTTGCTGTCTACAGCCTGGAAAAATTTGTTTAATTCAATAAAATAAAATAATTCTAATTAAATAATAAAAAAAAAAATAATAATAATTAATGGATAAATTTTATTAAATTTACTTATTAGTTTAATTTTATTGAAATTTATATATTAAAAAAAAAAAAAAAAAAAAAAAAATATATTGTTTTCTCCTTTTCTCCCTCCTCTTTTTGTGGTGTGTATGTACTTGTGTTCCTCTCTGATTGGTCCTGCCCTGCATGTTGCTTCCTATTGGTTGTTTGTGTTGCTCCTCCCCCTCTTGATTTTGTCCTGTTTTCAGTCTTGCTTTTGCCTCCAAGGCAGTTGCACGTGTTTGCACCTGATGAAGAAAGGCTACGTCCTTTCGAAACCGGTTGTGCTGATTTAAAATTTATGGTGTGTGAAGAAGTTTTAATTTCTTGCTATTATCTGTACACCAGTTTTTTTGAATTTATTTAAGGACTATAAACGTAAACAGACTCTAAATGTAAACAAAGGCTAAAAATGTAAACAAAGACTACAAATGTAAACAAAGGCTATAAATGTAAACAGAATCTTAATGAAAACAAAGACTAAAAATGTAAACAAAGACTCTAAATGTAAAGATGGTCTCTAAATGCAAACAAAGATTACAAATGTAAACAAAAACTACAAATGTAAACAAAGACTACAAATATAAACAAAAACTCTAAATGGAAACAGACTACAAATGTAAACAAAGACTACATATGTAGACAAAGACTGCAAACGTAAAAAAAACTCTAAATGGAAACAAATAATAAAAATGTAAACAAAGACTCTAAATGTAATAAAAAACTCTGGGTATAAACAAGGACTACAAATGTAAACTGACTCTAAATGTAAACAAAGGCTAAAAATGTAAACAAAGACTAGAAATGTAAACAAAGGGACTAAATGTAAACACTCTAAATGTAGACAAAGACTACATATGTAAACAAAGAATTTAAATGTAAATAAAGACTACAAATGTAAACAAAGACCTTAAATGCAAACAGACTCTAAATGAAAACAAAGACTACAAATGTAAACAAAGACTACAAATATAAACAGACTCTAAATGGAAACAGACTACAAATGTAAACAAAAACTATAAACGTAAACTAACACTCTATATGTAAACAGACTACAAATGTAAACAAAACTAAATGTAAACAAATACTAGAAATATAAACAAACACTCTAAATGTAACCAAAGACTGCAAACGTAAACAACGTCTCTAAATGTAAACAAAAAATAAAAATGTAAACAAAGACTCTAAATGTAATAAAAAACTACAAATGTAAACAAAGACCTTAAATGTAAACAGACTCTAAATGAAAACAAAAACTACAAATGTAAACAAAGGCTACAAATATAAACAAAAACTCTAAATGGAAACCGACTACAAATGTAAACAAAAACAACAAACGTAAACTAACACTCTAAATGTAAACAAGGACTACAAATGTAAACAGACTCTAAATGTAAACAAAGTCTAAAAATAAAAACAAAGACTCTAAATGTAAACAAAGGATAAAAATGTAAACAAAGACTACAAATGTAAACAAAGGCTCTAAATGTAAACAAACACGCTATATGTAAACAAAAAATAAAAATGTAAACAGACTACAAATGTAAACAAAACTAAAAGTAAACAAAACTAAAAGTAAACAAATACTACAAATATAAACAACGACTACAAATGTAAACAAAACTAAATGTAAACAAATACTAGAAATATAAACAAAGATTCTAAATGTAACCAAAAACTCTTGGTGTAAACAAGGACTCTAGGTGTAAAAAAGGACTACAAATGTAAACAAAAACTCTACATGTAAACAATCTCTCTAAATGTAAACAAAGACTACAAATATAAACAGACTCTAAATGTAAACAAAGTCACTAAATTTAAACAAAGAATACAAATGTAAACAAAGACACTAAACGTAAACAAAAACTACAAACGTAAACAGACTCTAAGTGTAAACCGACAACAAATGTAAACAAAGCCTTTAAATATAAACAATGTATCTAAATGTAAGCAGACTACAAATGTAAACATTCTATAAATGAAAATAGACTCTAAATGCAAACAGACTAAAAATGTAAACAAAGACTACAAATATAAAGAATCTCAATGGAAACAGACTACAAATGTAAACAAAAACTACAAAGGTAAACTAACACTCTAAATGTAAACAAAGACTCTAAATGTAACCAAAGACTGCAAACGTAAACAAAGCCTCTAAATGGAAACAAATAATAAAAATGTAAACAAAGACTCTAAATGTAATAAAAACTCTGGGTATAAACAAGGACTCTAGGTGTAAACAAGGACTACAAACGTAAACAGACTCTAAATGTAAACAAAGTCTAAAAATAAAAACAAAGACTCTAAATGTAAACAAAGACTACAAATGTAAACAAAGACTGCAAACGTAAACAAAGACTCTAAATGTAAACAAATCATAAAAATGTAAACAAAGACTCAGAATGTAATAAAAAACTCTGGGTATAAACAAGGACTCTAGGTGTAAACAAGGACTACAAATGTAAACAGACTCTAAATGTAAACAAAGTCTAAAAATGTAAAAAAAGACTACAAATGTAAACAAAGGCTCTAAATGTAAACAAACACGCTATATGTAAACACAGACTACAAATGTAAACAAAGACCCCAAATGGAACTCTAAATGTAAACAAAAAATGAAAATGTAAACAGACTACAAATGTAAACAAAACTAAAAGTAAACAAATACTACAAATATAAACAACGACTACAAATGTAAACAAAACTAAATGTAAACAAATACTAGAAATATAAACAAAGACTCTAAATGTAACCAAAAAGTCTTGGTGTAAACAAGGACTCTTGGTGTAAAAAAGGACTACAAATGTAAACAAAGTCTCTAAATATAAACAAAGTCTAAATGAAAACAAAGACTACAAGTGTAAACAAAAACTCTACATGTAAACAATATCTCTAAATGTAAACAAAGACTAAAAATATAAACGGACTCTAAATGTAAACAAAGTCTCTGAATTTAAACAAAGAATACAAATGTAAACAAAGACTATAAATGTTAAGAAAGTCTACAACTGTAAACAAAGTCTACAAATGTAAACAAAGACACTAAACGTAAACAAAAACTACAAACGTAAACAGACTCTAAGTGTAAACAGACAACAAATGTAAACAAAGCCTCGTAATATGAACAAAGTATCTAAATGTAAGCAGAATACAAATGTAAACAAAGAATACAAATGTAAACAAAGAGCACAAATGTTAAGTGACTCAAACTGTAAACAAACTCTCAAAATGTAAACAAAGTCTACAAATGTAAACAGACTCTAAATGAAAACAGACTAAAAATGTAAACAAAGTCTACATATGTAAACAAAGACTGCAAACGTAAACAAACACTCTAAATGGAAACAAATAATAAAAATGTAAACAAAGACTCTAAATGTAATAAAAAACTCTGGGTATAAACAAGGACTACAAATGTAAACTGACTCTAAATATAAACAAAGTCTAAAAATAAAAACAGACTCTAAATGTAAACAAAGGCTAAAAATGTAAACAAAGACTACAAATGTAAACAAAGGGACTAAATGGAAACACTTTAAATGTAAACAAAGAATACATATGTAAACAAAGACTATAAATGTTAAGAAAGTCTACAACTGTAAACAAAGACTACAAATGTAAACAAAGACACTAAACGTAAACAAAAACTACAAACGTAAACAGACTCTAAGTGTAAACAGACAACAAATGTAAACAAAGCCTAGTAATATAAACAAAGTATCTAAACGTAAGCAGACTACAAATGTAAACAAAGACACTAAACGTAAACAAAAACTACAAACGTAAACAGACTCTAAGTGTAAACAGACAACAAATGTAAACAAAGCCTCGTAATATAAACAAAGTATCTAAATGTAAGCAGAATACAAATGTAAACAAAGAATACAAATGTAAACAAAGAGTACAGATGTTAAGTGACTCAAACTGTAAACAAAGTCTCTAAATGTAAACAAAGGCTAAAAATGTAAACAAAGACTACAAATGTAAACAAAGGGACTAAATGTAAACACTTTAAATGTAAACAAAGACTACATATGTAAACAAAGAATTTAAATGTAAATAAAGACTACAAATGTAAACAAAGACCTTAAATGTAAACAGACTCTAAATGAAAACAAAGACTAAAAATGTAAACAAAGACTACAAACGTAAACAAAGACTCTAAATGTAAAGAAGGTCTCTAAATGCAAACAAAGATTAAAAATGTAAACAAAGACTACAAATGTAAACAAAGACTACAAATATAAACAGACTCTAAATGGAAACAGACTACAAATGTAAACACAAACTACAAACGTAAACTAACACTCTAAATGTAAACAAAGACTACAAATGTTAACAAAACTAAAAGTAAACAAATACTACAAATATAAAGAACGACTACAAATGTAAACAAAACTAAATGTAAACAAATACTAGAAATATAAACAAAGACTCTAAATGTAACCAAAACTCTTGGTGTAAACAAGGACTCTAGGTGTAAAAAAGGACTACAAATGTAAACAAAGTCTCTAAATGTAAACAAAGACTACAAGTGTCAACAAAGACTACAAATGTAAACAAAAACTCTACATGTAAACAGACTCTCTAAATGTAAACAAAGTCTCTAAATTTAAACAAAGAATACAAATATGTAAACAAAGACTATAAATGTTAAGAAAGTTTACAACTGTAAATAAAGACTACAAATGTAAACAAAGACACTAAACGTAAACAAAATCTACAAATGTAAACAGACTCTAAGTGTAAACAGACAAAAAATGTAAACAAAGCCTCTAAATATAAACAAAGTACCTAAATGTAAGCAGACTTCAAATGTAAACAAAGAATACAAATGTAAACAAAGAGCACAAATGTTAAGTGACTCAAACTGTAAACAAACTCTCTAAATGTTAACAAAGCTCTACAAATGTAGACAGACTATAAATGAAAACAGACTCTAAATGCAAACAGACTAAAAGTGTAAACAAAGACTACAAATATAAACAGACTCTAAATGGAAACAGACTACAAATGTAATCAAAAACTACAAACGTAAACCAACACTCTAAATGTAAACAAACACTACAAATGTAAACAAAACAAAAAGTAAACAAATACTACAAATATAAACAACGACTACAAATGTGAACAAAACTAAATGTAAACAAATACTAGAAATATAAACAAAGACTCTAAATGTAAGCAAAGACTGCAAACGTAAACAAAAACTCTAAATGGAAAAAAATAATAAAAATGTAAACAAAGACTCTAAATGTAATAAAAAAATCTGGGTATAAACAAAGACTATAAATGAAAACAGACTCTAAATACAAACAAAGTCTAAAAATAAAAACAAAGTCTCTAAATGTAAACAAAGGCTAAAAATGTAAACAAAGACTACAAATGTAAACAAAGGGACTAAATGTAAACACTTTAAATGTAAACAAAGACTACATATGTAAACAAAGAATTTAAATGTAAATAAAGACTACAAATGTAAACAAAGACCTTAAATGTAAACAGACTCTAAATGAAAACAAAGACTAAAAATGTAATCAAAGACTACAAACGTAAACAAAGACTCTAAATGTAAAGAGGGTCTCTAAATGCAAACAAAGATTAAAAATGTAAACAAAGACTACAAATGTAAACAAAGACTAAAAACGTAAACTAACACTCTAAATGTAAACAAAGACTACAAATGTTAACAAAACTAAAAGTAAACAAATACTACAAATATAAAGAACGACTACAAATGTAAACAAAACTAAATGTAAACAAATACTAGAAATATAAACAAAGATTCTAAATGTAACTCTTGGTGTAAACAAGGACTCTAGGTGTAAAAAAGGACTACAAATGTAAACAAAGTCTCTAAATATAAACAAAGTCTAAATGTAAACAAAGACTACAAGTGTCAACAAAGACTACAAATGTAAACAAAAACTCTAAATGTAAACAGTCTCTCTAAATGTAAACAAAGACTACAAATATAAACGGACTCTAAATGTAAACAAAGTCTCTAAATTTAAACGAAGAATACAAATGTAAACAAAGACTATAAATGTTAAGAAAGTTTACAACTGTAAACAAACACTACAAATGTAAACAAAGACACTAAACGTAAACAGACTCTAAGTGTAAACAGACAACAAATGTAAACAAAACCTTTAAATATAAACAAAGTATCTAAATGTAAGCAGACTACAAATGTAAAAAAAAGAATACAAATGTAAACAAAGAGCACAAATGTTAAGTGACTCAAACTGTAAACAATCTGTCTAAATGTAAACAAAGTCTACAAATGTAAACAGTCTATAAATGAAAATAGACTCTAAATGCAAACAGACTAAAAATGTAAACAAAGACTACAAATATAAAGACTCTAAATGGAAACAGACTACAAATGTAAACAAAAACTACAAACGTAAACTAACACTCTAAATGTAAACAAAGACTACAAATGTAAACAAAACTAAAAGTAAACAAATACTACAAATATAAACAATGACTACATATGTAAACAAAACTAAATGTAAACAAATACTAGAAATATTTACAAAGACGCTAAATGTAACCAAAGTCTGCAAACGTAAACAAAGTCTCTAAATGGAAACAAAAAATAGAAACGTAAACAAAGACTGTAAATGTAATAAAAAACTCTGGGTATAAACAAGGACTCTAGGTGTAAACAAGGACTACAAACGTAAACAGACTCTAAATGTAAACAAAGTCTAAAAATAAAAACAAAGACTCTAAATATAAACAAAGGCTAAAAATGTAAACAAAGACTACAAATGTAAACAAAGACCTTAAATGTAAACAGACTCTTAATGAAAATAAAGACTAAAAATGTAAACAAAGACTCTAAATGTAAAGATGGTCTCTAAATGCAAACAAAGATTACAAATGTAAACAAAAACTACAAATGTGAACAAAGACTACAAATATAAACAAAAACTCTAAATGGAAACAGACTACAAATGTAAACAAAAACTACAAACGTAAACTAACACTCTAAATGTAAACAAAGACTACAATTGTAAACAAAGACTGCAAACGTAAACAAAGACTCTAAATGTAAACAAATAATAAAATTGTAAACAAAGACTCTAAATGTAATAAAAAACTCTGGGTATAAACAAGGACTCTAGGTGTAAACAAGGACTACAAATGTAAACAGAATCTAAATGTAAACAAAGTCTAAAAATAAAAACAAAGACTCTAAATGTAAACAAAGGATAAAAATGTACACAAAAACTACAAATGTAAACAAAAGCTCTAAATGTAAACAAACACGCTATATGTAAACAAAGACTGCAAATGTAAACAAAGACCCCAAATGGAACTCTAAATGTAAACAAAAAATGAAAATGTAAACAAACTACAAATGTAAACAAAACTAAAAGTAAACAAATACTACAAATATAAACAACGACTACAAATGTAAACAAAACTAAATGTAAACAAATACTAGAAATATAAACAAAGACTCTAAATGTAACCAAAAAGTCTTGGTGTAAACAAGGACTCTTGGTGTAAAAAAGGACTACAAATGTAAACAAAGTCTCTAAATATAAACAAAGTCTAAATGTAAACAAAGACTACAAGTGTAAACAAAAACTCTACATGTAAACATTATCTCTAAATGTAAACAAAGACTAAAAATATAAACGGACTCCAAATGTAAACAAAGTCTCTAAATTTAAACAAAGAATACAAATGTAAACAAAGACTCTAAATGTTAAGAAAGTCTACAACTGTAAACAAAGACTACAAATGTAAACAAAGACACTAAACGTAAACAAAAACTACAAACGTAAACAGACTCTAAGTGTAAACAGACAACAAATGTAAACAAAGCCTCCTAATATAAACAAAGTATCTAAGTGTAAGCAGAATACAAATGTAAACAAAGAGCACAAATGTAAACAAAGAGCACAAATGTTAAGTGACTCAAACTGTAAACAAACTCTCTAAATGTAAACAAAGTCTACAAATGTAAACAAAGACTGCAAACGTAAACAAAAACTCTAAATGGAAACAAATAATAAAAATGTAAACAAAGACTCTAAATGTAATAAAAAAAACTGGGTATAAACAAGGACTACAAATGTAAACTGACTCTAAATGTAAACAAAAGCTAAAAATGTAAACAAAGACTACAAATGTAATCAAAGGGACTAAATGTAAACACTCTAAATGTAAACAAAGACTACATATGTAAACAAATAATTTAAATGTAAATAAAGACTACAAATGTAAACAAAGACTACAGACATAAACACTCTAAATGTAAAGAAGGTCTCTAAATGCAAACAAAGATTACAAATGTAAACAAAGACTACGAATGTAAACAAAGACTACAAATATAAACAGACTCTAAATGGAAACAGACTACAAATGTAAACAAAAACTATAAACGTAAACTAACACTCTATATGTAAACAGACAACAAATGTAAACAAAACTAAAAGTGAACAAATACTACAAATATAAACAACAACAACAAATGTAAACAAAACTAAATGTAAACAAGTACTAGAAATATAAACAAAGACTCTAAATGTAACCAAAGACTGCAAACGTAAACAAAGACTACAAACGTAAACAAAGACTACAAATGTAAAGAAGTTTTCTAAATGCAAACAAAGATTACAAATGTAAACAAAAACTACAAATGTAAACAAAGGCTACAAATATAAACAAAAACTGTAAATGGAAAGAGACTACAAATGTAAACAAAAACTACAAACGTAAGCTAACACTCTAAATGTAAACAAAGACTACAAATGTAAACAAAGACTGCAAACGTAAACAAAGACTCTAAATGTAAACAAATAATAAAAATGTAAACAAAGATTCTAAATGTAATAAAAAACTCTAGGTATAAACAAGGACTCTAGGTGTAAACAAGGACTACAAATGTAAACAGACTCTAAATGTAAACAAAGGATAAAAATGTAAACAAAGACTACAAATGTAAACAAAGGCTCTAAATGTAAACAAACACGCTATATGTAAACAAAGACTACAAATGTAAACAAAGACCCCAAATGGAACTCTAAATGTAAATAAAAAATGAAAATGTAAACAGACTACAAATGTAAACAAAACTAAAAGTAAACAAATACTAGAAATGTAAACAACGACTACAAATGTAAACAAAACTAAATGTAAATAAATACTAGAAATATAAACAAAGATTCTAAATGTAACCAAAAACTCTTGGTGTAAACAAGGACTCTAGGTGTAAAAAAGGACTACAAATGTAAACAAAGTCTCTAAATATAAACAAAGTCTAAATGTAAACAAAGACTACAAGTGTAAACAAAGACTACAAATGTAAACAAAAACTCTACATGTAAACAATCTCTCTAAATGTAAACAAAGACTACAAATATAAACGGACTATAAATGTAAACAAAGTCACTAAATTTAAACAAAGAATACAAATGTAAACAAAGACTATAAATGTTACGAAAGTTTGCAACTGTAAACAAAGACTACAAATGTAAACAAAGACACTAAACGTAAACAAAGACTACAAATGTAAACAGACTCTAAGTGTAAACAGACAACAAATGTAAACAAAGCCTCTAAATATAAACAAAGTACCTAAATGTAAGCAGACTTCAAATGTAAACAAAGAGCACAAATGTTAAGTGACTCAAACTGTAAACAAACTCTCTAAATGTAAACAAAGTCTACAAATGTAGACAGACTATAAATGAAAACAGACTCTAAATGCAAACAGACTAAAAGAGTATACAAAGACTACAAATATAAACAGACTCTAAATAGAAACAGACTACAAATGTAAACAAAAACTACAAACGTAAACCAACACTGTAAATGTAAACAAACACTACAAATTTAAACAAAACTAAAAGTAAACTAATACTACAAATATAAACAACGACTACAAATGTGAACAAAACTAAATGTAAACAAATACTAGAAATATAAACAAAGACTCTAAATGTAACCAAAGACTGCAAACGTAAACAAACACTCTAAATGGAAAAAAATAATAAAAATGTAAACAAAAACTCTAAATGTAATAAAAAACTCTGGGTATAAACAAGGACTACAAATGTAAACAGACTCTAAATACAAACAAAGTCTAAAAATAAAAACAAAGTCTCTAAATGTAAACAAAGGCTAAAAATGTAAACAAAGACTACAAAAGTAAACAATGGGACTAAATGTAAACACTTTAAATGTAAACAAAAGCTACATATGTAAACAAAGAATTTAAATGTAAATAAAGACTACAAATGTAAACAAAGACCTTAAATGTAAACAGACTCTAAATGAAAACAAAGACTAAAAATGTAAACAAAGACTACAAGCGTAAACAAAGACAAATGTAAAGAAGGTCTCTAAATGCAAACAAAGATTAAAAATGTAAACAAAGACTACAAATATAAACAGACTCTAAATGGAAACAGACTACAAATGTAAACAAAAACTACAAACGTAAACTAACACTCTAAATGTAAACAAAGACTACAAATGTTAACAAAACTAAAGGTAAACAAATACTACAAATATAAAGAACGACTACAAATGTAAACAAAACTAAATGTAAACAAATACTAGAAATATAAACAAAGACTCTAAATGTAACCAAAAACTCTTGGTGTAAACAAGGACTCTAGGTGTAAAAAAGGACTACAAATGTAAACAAAGTCTCTAAATACAAACAAAGTCTAAATGTAAACAAAGACTACAAGTGTCAACAAAGACTACAAATGTAAACAAAAACTCTACATGTAAACAGTCTCTCTAAATGTAAACAAAGACTACAAATATAAACGGACTCTAAATGTAAACAAAGTCTCTGAATTTATACAAAGAATACAAGTGTAAACAAAGACTATAAATGTTAAGAAAGTTTACAACTGTAAACAAAGACTACAAATGTAAACAAAGACACTAAACGTAAACAAAAACTACAAACGTAAACAGACTCTAAGTGTAAACAGACAACAAATGTAAACAAAGCCTCTAAATATAAACAAAGTATCTAAACGTAAGCAGACTACAAATGTAAACAAAGAATACAAATGTAAACAATGACACTAAACTTAAACAAAAACTACAAACGTAAACAGACTCTAAGTGTAAACAGACAACAAATGTAAACAAAGCCTTTAAAAATAAACAAAGTATCTAAATGTAAGCAGACTACAAATGTAAACAAAGACACTAAATGTAACTCTAAATGTAAACAAAGTCACTAAATTCAAACAAAGAATACAAATGTAAACAAAAACTATAAATGTTACGAAAGTTTACAACTGTAAACAAAGACTACAAATGTAAACAAAGACACTAAACGTAAACAAAAACTACAAATGTAAACAGACTCTAAGTGTAAACTGACAACAAATGTAAACAAAGCCTCTAAATATAAACAAAGTACCTAAATGTAAGCAGACTACAAATGTAAACAAAGAATACAAATGTAAACAAAAAGCACAAATGTTAAGTGACTCAAACTGTAAACAAACTCTCGAAATGTAAACAAAGTCTACAAATGTAAATATTCTATAAATGAAAATAGACTCTAAATGCAAACAGGCTAAAAATGTATACAAACACTACAAATATAAAGAATTTAAATGGAAACAGACTACAAATATAAACAAAAACTACAAACGTAAACTAACACTCTAAATGTAAACAAAGACTACAAATGTAAACAAAACTAACAGTAAACAAATACTAGAAATATAAACAAAGACTAAATGTAACCAGACTGCAAACGTAAACAAAGTCTTTAAATGGAAACAAATAATAAAAATGTAAACAAAGACTCTAAATGTAAACAAAGGTTAAAAATGTAAACAAAGACTACAAATGTAAACAAAGGCTCTAAATGTAAACAAACACGCTATATGTAAACAAAGACTACAAATGTAAACAAAGACACTAAATGGAACTCTAAATGTAAACAAAAAATAAAAATGTAAACAAAGACTACAAATGTAAACAAAGACCTTAAATGTAAACAGAATCTTAATGAAAACAAAGACTAAAAATGTAAACAAAGACTCTAAATGTAACCAAAAACTCTTGGTGTAAGGACTCAAACAAGGACTCTAGGTGTAAACAAGAACTACAAATGTAAACAGACTCTAAATGTAAACAAAGTCTAAAAATAAAAACAAAGAATCTAAATGTAAACAAAGGCTAAAAATGTAAACAAAGGCTCTAAATGTAAACAAACAAGCTATATGTAAACAAAGACTACAAATGTAAACAAAGACACTAAATGGAACTCTAAATGTAAACAAAGAATAAAAATGTAAACAAAGACTACAAATGTAAACAAAGACCTTAAATGTAAACAGACTCTAAATGAAAACAAAGACTAAAAATGTAAACAAAGACTACAAATGTAAACAAAGGCTACAAATATAAACAAAAACTCTAAATGGAAAGAGACTACAAGTGCAAACAAAAACTACAAACGTAAGCTAACACTTTAAATGTAAACAAAGACTACAAATGTAAACAAAGACTGCAAACGTAAACAAAGACTCTAAATGTAAACAAATAATAAAAATGTAAACAAAGACTCTAAATATAATAAAAAACTCTGGGTGTAAACAAGGACAACAAATGTAAACTGACTCTAAATGTAAACAAAGTCTAAAAATAAAAACAAAGACTCTAAATGTAAACAAAGGATAAAAATGTAAACAAAGACTACAAATGTACACAAAGTCTCTAAATGTAAACAAACACGCTATATGTAAACAAAGACTACAAATGTAAACAAAGACCCCAAATGGAACTCTAAATGTAAACAAAAAATGAAAATGTAAACAGACTACAAATGTAAACAAAACTAAAAGTAAACAAATACTACAAATATAAACAACGACTACAAATGTAAACAAAACTAAATGTAAACAAATACTAGAAATATAAACAAAGACTCTAAATGTAACCAAAAACTCTTAGTGTAAACATGGACTCTAGGTGTAAAAAAGGACTACAAATGTAAACAAAGTCTCTAAATATAAACAAAGTCTAAATGTAAACAAAGACTACAAGTGTCAACAAAGACTACAAATGTAAACAAAAACTCTACATGTAAACAGTCTCTCTAAATGTAAACAAAGACTACAAATATAAACGGACTCTAAATGTAAACAAAGTCTCTAAATTTAAACAAAGAATACAAATGTAAACAAAGACTATAAATGTTAAGAAAGTTTACAACTGTAAACAAAGACTACAAATGTAAACAAAGCCTCTAATTATAAACAATGTACCTAAATTTAAGCAGACTACAAATGTAAACAAAGAACACAAATGTAAACAAAGAGCACAAATGTTAAGTGACTCAAACTGCAAACAAACTCTCTAAATGTAAACAAAGTCTACAAATGTAGACGGACTATAAATGAAAACAGACTCTAAATGCAAACAGACTAAAAGTGTAAACAAAGACTACAAATATAAACAGACTCTAAATGGAAAAACAATACAAATGCAAACAAAAACTACAAACGTAAACCAACACTCTAAATGTAAACAAACACTACAAATGTAAACAAAACTAAAAGTAAACAAATACTACAAATATAAACAAGTACTACAAATGTAAACAAAACTAAATGTAAACAAATACTAGAAATATAAGCAAAGACTCTAAATGTAACAAAAGACTGCAAACGTAAACAAACACTCTAAATGGAAAAAAATAATAAAAATGTAAACAAAAATTCTAAATGTAATAAAAAACTCTGGGTATAAACAAGGACTACAAATGTAAACAGACTCTAAATACAAACAAAGTCTAAAAATAAAAACAAAGTCTCTAAATGTAAACAAAGGCTAAAAATGTAAACAAAGACTACAAATGTAAACAAAGGGACTAAATGTAAACACTTTAAATGTAAACAAAAGCTACATATGTAAACAAAGAATTTAAATGTAAATAAAGACTACAAATGTAAACAAAGACCTTAAATGTAAACAGACTCTAAATGAAAACAAAGACTAAAAATGTAAACAAAGACTACAAGCGTAAACAAAGACTCTAAATGTAAAGAAGGTCTCTAAATGCAAACAAAGATTAAAAATGTAAACAAAGACTACAAATATAAACAGACTCTAAATGGAAACAGACTACAAATGTAAACAAAAACTACAAACGTAAACTAACACTCTAAATGTAAACAAAGAATACAAATGTTAACAAAACTAAAGGTAAACAAATACTACAAATATAAAGAACGACTACAAATGTAAACAAAACTAAATGTAAACAAATACTAGAAATATAAACAAAGACTCTAAATGTAACCAAAAACTCTTCGTGTAAACAAGGACTCTAGGTGTAAAAAAGGACTACAAATGTAAACAAAGTCTCTAAATATAAACAAAGTCTAAATGTAAACAAAGACTACAAGTGTCAACAAAGACTACAAATGTAAACAAAAACTCTACATGTAAACAGTCTCTCTAAATATAAACAAAGAATACAAATATAAACGGACTCTAAATGTAAACAAAGTCTCTGAATTTATACAAAGAATACAAGTGTAAACAAAGACTATAAATGTTAAGAAAGTTTACAACTGTAAACAAAGACTACAAATGTAAACAAAGACACTAAACGTAAACAAAAACTACAAACGTAAACAGACTCTAAGTGTAAACAGACAACAAATGTAAACAAAGCCTCTAAATATAAATAAAGTATCTAAACGTAAGCAGACTACAAATGTAAACAAAGAATACAAATGTAAACAAAGACACTAAACTTAAACAAAAACTACAAACGTAAACAGACTCTAAGTGTAAACAGACAAGAAATGTAAACAAAGCCTTTAAAAATAAACAAAGTATCTAAATGTAAGCAGACTACAAATGTAAACAAAGACACTAAATGTAACTCTAAATGTAAACAAAGTCACTAAATTTAAACAAAGAATACAAATGTAAACAAAAACTATAAATGTTACGAAAGTTTACAACTGTAAACAAAGACTACAAATGTAAACAAAGACACTAAACGTAAACAAAAACTACAAATGTAAACAGACTCTAAGTGTAAACTGACAACAAATGTAAACAAAGCCTCTAAATATAAACAAAGTACCTAAATGTAAGCAGACTACAAATGTAAACAAAGAATACAAATGTAAACAAAGACACTAAACGTAAACAAAAACTACAAACGTAAACAGACTCTAAGTGTAAACAGACAACAAATGTAAACAAAGCCTTTAAATATAAACAATGTATCTAAATGTAAGCAGACTACAAATGTAAACAAAGAATACAAATGTAAACAAAAAGCACAAATGTTAAGTGACTCAAACTGTAAACAAACTCTCGAAATGTAAACAAAGTCTACAAATGTAAATATTCTATAAATGAAAATAGACTCTAAATGCAAACAGGCTAAAAATGTAAACAAAGACTACAAATATCAAGAATCTAAATGGAAACAGACTACAAATATAAACAAAAGCTACAAACGTAAACTAACACTCTAAATGTAAACAAAGACTACAAATGTAAACAAAACTAAAAGTAAACAAATACTAGAAATATAAACAAAGACTAAATGTAACCAGACTGCAAACGTAAACAAAGTCTCTAAATGGAAACAAATAATAAAAATGTAAACAAAGACTCTAAATGTAATAAAAAACTCTGGGTATAAACAAGGACTCTAGGTGTAAACAAGGACTACAAACGTAAACAGACTCTAAATGTAAACAAAGGCTAAATATGTAAACAAAGACTACAAATGTAAACAAAGGCTCTAAATGTAAACAAACACGCTATATGTAAACAAAGACTACAAATGGAACTCTAAATGTAAACAAAGAATAAAAATGTAAACAAAGACTACAAATGTAAACAAAGACCTTAAATGTAAACAGAATCTTAATGAAAACAAAGACTAAAAATGTAAACAAAGACTCTAAATGTAAAGATGGTCTCTAAATGCAAACAAAGATTACAAATGTAAACAAAAACTACAAATGTAAACAAAGACTACAAATATAAACAAAAACTCTAAATGGAAATAGACTACAAATGTAAACAAAGACTACATATGTAAACAAAGACTGCAAACGTAAACAAAAACTCTAAATGGAAACAAATAATAAAAATGTAAACAAAGACTCTAAATGTAATAAAAAACTCTGGGTATAAACAAGGACTACAAATGTAAACTGACTCTAAATATAAACAAAGTCTAAAAATAAAAACAGACTCTAAATGTAAACAAAGGCTAAAAATGTAAACAAAGACTACAAATGTAAACTAAGGGACTAAATGTAAACACTCTAAATGTAAACAAAGACTACATATGTAAACAAAGAATTTAAATGTAAACAGACTCTAAGTGAAAACAAAGACTAAAAATGTAAACAAAGACTACAGACGTAAACAAAGACTCTAAATGTAAAGAAGGTCTCTAAATGCAAACAAAGATTACAAATGTAAACAAAGACTACAAATGTAAACAAAGACTACAAATATAAACAGACTCTAAATGGAAACAGACTACAAATGTAAACAAAAACTATAAACGTAAACTAACACTCTATATGTAAACAGACTACAAATGTAAACAAAACTAAATGTAAACAAATACTAGAAATATAAACAAAGGCTCTAAATGTAACCAAAGACTGCAAACGTAAACAAAGTCTCTAAATGTAAACAAAAAATAAAAATGTAAACAAAGACTCTAAATGTAATAAAAAACTCTGGGTATAAACAAGGACTCTAGGTGTAAACAAGGACTACAAATGTAAACAGACTCTAAATGTAAACAAAGTCTAAAAATAAAAACAAAGACTCTAAATGTAAACAAAGGCTAAAAATGTAAACAAAGACACTAAACGTAAACAAAAACTACAAATGTAAACAGACTCTAAGTGTAAACAGACAACAAATGTAAACAAAGCCTCTACATATAAACAAAGTACCTAAATGTAAGCAGACTACAAATGTAAACAAAGAATACAAATGTAAACAAAGAGCACAAATGTTAAGTGACTCAAACTGTAAACAAACTCTCTAAATGTAAAGAAAGTCTACAAATGTAAACAGACTATAAATGAAAACACTCTAAATGCAAACAGACTAAAAGTGTAAACAAAGACTACAAATATAAACAGACTCTAAATGGAAACAGACTACAAATGTAAACAAAAACTACAAACGTAAACCAACACTCTAAATGTAAACAAAGACTACAAATGTAAACAAAACTAAAAGTAAACAAATACTACAAATATAAACAACGACTACAAATGTAAACAAAACTAAATGTAAACAAATACTAGAAATATAAACAAAGACTCTAAATGTAACCAAAAATTCTTGGTGTAAACAAGGACTCTAGGTGTAAAAAAGGACTACAAACGTAAACAAAGTCTCTAAATATAAACAAAGTCTAAATGTAAACAAAGACTACAAGTGTAAACAAAGACTGCAAATGTAAACAAAAACTCTACATGCAAACAATCTCTCTAAATGTAAACAAAGACTACAAATATAAACGGACTCTAAATGTAAACAAAGTCACTAAATTTAAACAAAGAATACAAATGTAAACAAAGACTATAAATGTTAAGAAAGTTTACAACTGTAAACAAAGACTACAAATGTAAACAAAGACACTAAACGTAAACAAAAACTACAAATGAAAACAGACTCTAAGTGTAAACAGACAACAAATGTAAACAAAGCCTCTACATATAAACAAAGTACCTAAATGTAAGCAGACTACAAATGTAAACAAAGAATACAAATGTAAACAAAGAGCTCAAATGTTAAGTGACTCAAACTGTAAACAAACTCTCTAAATGTAAACAAAGTCTACAAATGTAAACAGACTATAAATGAAAACAGACTCTAAATGCAAACAGACTAAAAGTGTAAACAAAGACTACAAATATAAACAGACTCTAAATGGAAACAGACTACAAATGTAAACAAAAACTATAAACGTAAACTAACACTCTATATGTAAACAGACTACAAATGTAAACAAAACTAAATGTAAACAAATACTAGAAATATAAACAAAGGCTCTAAATGTAACCAAAGACTGCAAACGTAAACAAAGTCTCTAAATGTAAACAAAAAATAAAAATGTAAACAAAGACTCTAAATGTAATAAAAAACTCTGGGTATAAACAAGGACTCTAGGTGTAAACAAGGACTACAAATGTAAACAGACTCTAAATGTAAACAAAGTCTAAAAATAAAAACAAAGACTCTAAATGTAAACAAAGGCTAAAAATGTAAACAAAGACACTAAACGTAAACAAAAACTACAAATGTAAACAGACTCTAAGTGTAAACAGACAACAAATGTAAACAAAGCCTCTACATATAAACAAAGTACCTAAATGTAAGCAGACTACAAATGTAAACAAAGAATACAAATGTAAACAAAGAGCACAAATGTTAAGTGACTCAAACTGTAAACAAACTCTCTAAATGTAAACAAAGTCTACAAATGTAAACAGACTATAAATGAAAACACTCTAAATGCAAACAGACTAAAAGTGTAAACAAAGACTACAAATATAAACAGACTCTAAATGGAAACAGACTACAAATGTAAACAAAAACTACAAACGTAAACCAACACTCTAAATGTAAACAAAGACTACAAATGTAAACAAAACTAAAAGTAAACAAATACTACAAATATAAACAACGACTACAAATGTAAACAAAACTAAATGTAAACAAATACTAGAAATATAAACAAAGACTCTAAATGTAACCAAAAATTCTTGGTGTAAACAAGGACTCTAGGTGTAAAAAAGGACTACAAACGTAAACAAAGTCTCTAAATATAAACAAAGTCTAAATGTAAACAAAGACTACAAGTGTAAACAAAGACTGCAAATGTAAACAAAAACTCTACATGTAAACAATCTCTCTAAATGTAAACAAAGACTACAAATATAAACGGACTCTAAATGTAAACAAAGTCACTAAATTTAAACAAAGAATACTAATGTAAACAAAGACTATAAATGTTAAGAAAGTTTACAACTGTAAACAAAGACTACAAATGTAAACAAAGACACTAAACGTAAACAAAAACTACAAATGAAAACAGACTCTAAGTGTAAACAGACAACAAATGTAAACAAAGCCTCTACATATAAACAAAGTACCTAAATGTAAGCAGACTACAAATGTAAACAAAGAATACAAATGTAAACAAAGAGCTCAAATGTTAAGTGACTCAAACTGTAAACAAACTCTCTAAATGTAAACAAAGTCTACAAATGTAAACAGACTATAAATGAAAACAGACTCTAAATGCAAACAGACTAAAAGTGTAAACAAAGACTACAAATATAAACAGACTCTAAATGGAAACAGACTACAAATGTAAACAAAAACTACAAACGTAAACCAACACTCTAAATGTAAACAAAGACTACAAATGTAAACAAAACTAAAAGTAAACTAATACTACAAATATAAACAACGACTACAAATGGAAACAAAACTAAATGTAAACAAATACTAGAAATATAAACAAAGACTCTAAATGTAACCAAAGACTGCAAACGTAAACAAAAACTCTAAATGGAAAAAAATAATAAAAATGTAAACAAAGACTCTAAATGTAATAAAAAACTCTGGGTATAAACAAGGACTCTAGGTGTAAACAAGGATTACAAATGTAAACAGACTCTAAATGTAAACAAAGTCTAAAAATAAAAACAAAGACTCTAAATGTAAACAAAGGCTAAAAATGTAAACAAAGACTACAAATGTAAACAAAGGCTCTAAATGTAAACAAACAAGCTATATGTAAACAAAGACTACAAATGTAAACAAAGACACTAAAAGGAACTCTAAATGTAAACAAAGAATAAAAATATAAACAAAGACTACTAATGTAAACAAAGGCTCTAAATGTAAACAAACAAGCTATATGTAAACAAAGACTACAAATGTAAACAAAGATTTTAAATGTAAACAGACTCTAAATGAAAACAAAGACTAAAAATGTAAACAAAGACTACAAACGTAAACAAAGACTCCAAATCTAAAGAAGTTCTCTAAATGCAAACAAAGATTACAAATGTAAACAAAAACTACAAATGTAAACAAAGGCTACAAATATAAACAAAAACTCTAAATGGAAACAGACTACATTGTAAACAAAAACTACAAACGTAAACCAACACTCTAAATGTAAACAAAGACTACAAATGTAAACAAAACTAAAAGTAAACAAATACTACAAAAATAAACAAAGACTACAAATGTAAACAAAACTAAATGTAAACAAATACTAGAAATATAAACAAAGACTCTAAATGTAACCAAAGACTGCAAACGTAAACAAAAACTCTAAATGGAAAAAAAATAATAAAAATATAAACAAAGACTCTAAATGTAACCAAAGACTGCAAACGTAAACAAAAACTCTAAATGGAAAAAAATAATAAAAATATAAACAAAGACTCTAAATTTAATAAAAAACTCTGGGTATAAACTAGGAATACAAATGTAAACAGACTCTAAATACAAACAAAGTCTAAAAATAAAAACAAAGTCTCTAAATGTAAACAAAGGCTAAAAATGTAAACAAAGACTACAAATGTAAACAATGGGACTAAATGTAAACACTTTAAATTTAAACAAAGTCTACATATGTAAACAAAGAATTTAAATGTAAATAAAGACTACAAATGTAAACAAAGACCAAAATTTAAACAGACTCTAAATGTAAACAAAGACTACAAATGTAAACAAAGACTACAAATATAAACAAACTCTAAATGGAAACAGACTACAAATGTAAACAAAAACAACAAACGTAAACTAACACTCTAAATGTAAACAAAGACTACAAATGTTAACAAAACTAAAAGTAAACAAATACTACAAATATAAAGAACGACTACAAATGTAAACAAAACTAAATGTAAACAAATACTACAAATATAAACAAAGACTCTAAATGTAACCAAAAACTCTTGGTGTAAACAAGGACTCTAGGTGTGAAAAAGGACTACAAATGTAAACAAAGTCTCTAAATATAAACAAAGTCCAAATGTAAACAAAGACTATAAATGTCAACAAAGACTACAAATGTAAACAAAAACTCTACATGTAAACAGTCTCTCTAAATGTAAACAAAGACTACAAATATAAACGGACTCTAAATGTAAACAAAGTCTCTAAATTTAAACAAAGAATACAAATGTAGACAAAGGCTATAAATGTTAAGAAAGTTTACAACTGTAAACAAAGACTACAAATGTAAACAAAGATACTAAACGTAAACAAAAACTACAAACGTAAACAGACTCTAAGTGTAAACAGACAACAAATGTAAACAAAGCCTCTAAATATATACAAAGTATCTAAATGTAAGCAGACTACAAATGTAAACAAAGAATACAAATGTAAACAAAGACACTAAACGTAAACAAAAACTACAAACGTAAACAGACTCTAAGTGTAAACAGACAACAAATGTAAACAAAGCCTTTAAATATAAACAATGTATCTAAATGTAAGCAGACTACAAATGTAAACAAAGAATACAAATGTAAACAAGAAGCACAAATGTTAAGTGACTCAAACTGTAAACAAACTCTCGAAATGTAAACAAAGTCTACAAATGTAAACATTCTATAAATGAAAATAGACTCTATATGCAAACAGACTAAAAATGTAAACAAAGACTACAAATATAAAGAATCTAAATGGAAACAGACTACAAATGTAAACAAAAACTACAAACGTAAACTAACACTCTAAATGTAAACAAAGACTACAAATGTAAACAAAACTAAAAGTAAACAAATACTACAAATATAAACAATGACTACAAATGTAAACAAAACTAAATGTAAACAAATACTAGAAATATAAACAAAGACTCTAAATGTAACCAAAGTCTGCAAACGTAAACAGTCTCTAAATGGAAACAAATAATAAAAATGTAAACAAAGACTCTAAATGTAATAAAAAACTCTGGGTATAAACATGGACTCTAGGTGTAAACAAGGACTATAAACGTAAACAGACTCTAAATGTAAACAAAGGCTAAAAATGTAAACAAAGACTACAAATGTAAACAAAGGCTATAAATGTAAACAGAATCTTAATGAAAACAAAGACTAAAAATGTAAACAAAGACTCTAAATGTAAAGATGGTCTCTAAATGCAAACAAAGATTACAAATGTAAACAAAAACTACAAATGTAAACAAAGACTACAAATATAAACAAAAACTCTAAATGGAAACAGACTACAAATGTAAACAAAGACTACATATGTAAACAAAGACTGCAAACGTAAAAAAAACTCTAAATGGAAACAAATAATAAAAATGTAAACAAAGACTCTAAATGTAATAAAAAACTCTGGGTATAAACAAGGACTACAAATGTAAACTGACTCTAAATATAAACAAAGTCTAAAAATAAAAACAGACTCTAAATGTAAACAAAGGCTAAAAATGTAAACAAAGACTAGAAATGTAAACAAAGGGACTAAATGTAAACACTCTAAATGTAAACAAAGACTACATATGTAAACAAAGAATTTAAATGTAAATAAAGACTACAAATGTAAACAAAGACCTTAAATGCAAACAGACTCTAAATGAAAACAAAGACTACAAATGTAAACAAAGACTACAAATATAAACAGACTCTAAATGGAAACAGACTACAAATGTAAACAAAAACTATAAACGTAAACTAACACTCTATATGTAAACAGACTACAAATGTAAACAAAACTAAATGTAAACAAATACTAGAAATATAAACAAACACTCTAAATGTAACCAAAGACTGCAAACGTAAACAACGTCTCTAAATGTAAACAAAAAATAAAAATGTAAACAAAGACTCTAAATGTAATAAAAAACTACAAATGTAAACAAAGACCTTAAATGTAAACAGACTCTAAATGAAAACAAAAACTACAAATGTAAACAAAGGCTACAAATATAAACAAAAACTCTAAATGGAAACCGACTACAAATGTAAACAAAAACTACAAACGTAAACTAACACTCTAAATGTAAACAAGGACTACAAATGTAAACAGACTCTAAATGTAAACAAAGTCTAAAAATAAAAACAAAGACTCTAAATGTAAACAAAGGATAAAAATGTAAACAAAGACTACAAATGTAAACAAAGGCTCTAAATGTAAACAAACACGCTATATGTAAACAAAAAATAAAAATGTAAACAGACTACAAATGTAAACAAAACTAAAAGTAAACAAAACTAAAAGTAAACAAATACTACAAATATAAACAACGACTACAAATGTAAACAAAACTAAATGTAAACAAATACTAGAAATATAAACAAAGATTCTAAATGTAACCAAAAACTCTTGGTGTAAACAAGGACTCTAGGTGTAAAAAAGGACTACAAATGTAAACAAAAACTCTACATGTAAACAATCTCTCTAAATGTAAACAAAGACTACAAATATAAACGGACTCTAAATGTAAACAAAGTCACTAAATTTAAACAAAGAATACAAATGTAAACAAAGACACTAAACGTAAACAAAAACTACAAACGTAAACACTCTAAGTGTAAACCGACAACAAATGTAAACAAAGCCTTTAAATATAAACAATGTATCTAAATGTAAGCAGACTACAAATGTAAACATTCTATAAATGAAAATAGACTCTAAATGCAAACAGACTAAAAATGTAAACAAAGACTACAAATATAAAGAATCTCAATGGAAACAGACTACAAATGTAAACAAAAACTACAAAGGTAAACTAACACTCTAAATGTAAACAAAGACTCTAAATGTAACCAAAGACTGCAAACGTAAACAAAGTCTCTAAATGGAAACAAATAATAAAAATGTAAACAAAGACTCTAAATGTAATAAAAACTCTGGGTATAAACAAGGACTCTAGGTGTAAACAAGGACTACAAACGTAAACAGACTCTAAATGTAAACAAAGTCTAAAAATAAAAACAAAGACTCTAAATGTAAACAAAGACTACAAATGTAAACAAAGACTGCAAACTTAAACAAAGACTCTAAATGTAAACAAATCATAAAAATGTAAACAAAGACTCAGAATGTAATAAAAAACTCTGGGTATAAACAAGGACTCTAGGTGTAAACAAGGACTACAAATATAAACAGACTCTAAATGTAAACAAAGTCTAAAAATGTAAAAAAAGACTACAAATGTAAACAAAGGCTCTAAATGTAAACAAACACGCTATATGTAAACACAGACTGCAAATGTAAACAAAGACCCCAAATGGAACTCTAAATGTAAACAAAAAATGAAAATGTAAACAGACTACAAATGTAAACAAAACTAAAAGTAAACAAATACTACAAATATAAACAACGACTACAAATGTAAACAAAACTAAATGTAAACAAATACTAGAAATACAAACAAAGACTCTAAATGTAACAAAAAACTCTTGGTGTAAACAAGGACTCTTGGTGTAAAAAAGGACTACAAATGTAAACAAAGTTTCTAAATATAAACAAAGTCTAAATGAAAACAAAGACTACAAGTGTAAACAAAAACTCTACATGTAAACAATATCTCTAAATGTAAACAAAGACTAAAAATATAAACGGACTCTAAATGTAAACAAAGTCTCTGAATTTAAACAAAGAATACAAATGTAAACAAAGATTATAAATGTTAAGAAAGTCTACAACTGTAAACAATGTCTACAAATGTAAACAAAGACACTAAACGTAAACAAAAACTAGAAACGTAAACAGACTCTAAGTGTAAACAGACAACAAATGTAAACAAAGCCTCGTAATATGAACAAAGTATCTAAATGTAAGCAGAATACAAATGTAAACAAAGAATACAAATGTAAACAAAGAGCACAAATGTTAAGTGACTCAAACTGTAAACAAACTCTCAAAATGTAAACAAAGTCTACAAATGTAAACAGACTCTAAATGAAAACAGACTAAAAATGTAAACAAAGTCTACATATGTAAACAAAGACTGCAAACGTAAACAAACACTCTAAATGGAAACAAATAATAAAAATGTAAACAAAGACTCTAAATGTAATAAAAAACTCTGGGTATAAACAAGGACTACAAATGTAAACTGACTCTAAATATAAACAAAGTCTAAAAATAAAAACAGACTCTAAATGTAAACAAAGGCTAAAAATGTAAACAAAGGCTACAAATGTAAACAAAGGGACTAAATGGAAACACTTTAAATGTAAACAAAGAATACATATGTAAACAAAGACTATAAATGTTAAGAAAGTCTACAACTGTAAACAAAAACTACAAACGTAAACAGACTCTAAGTGTAAACAGACAACAAATGTAAACAAAGCCTAGTGATATAAACAAAGTATCTAAACGTAAGCAGACTACAAATGTAAACAAAAACACTAAACGTAAACAAAAACTGCAAACGTAAACAGACTCTAAGTGTAAACAGACAACAAATGTAAACAAAGCCTCGTAATATAAACAAAGTATCTAAATGTAAGCAGAATACAAATGTAAACAAAGAATACAAATGTAAACAAAGAGTACAGATGTTAAGTGACTCAAACTGTAAACAAAGTCTCTAAATGTAAACAAAGGCTAAAAATGTAAACAAAGACTACAAATGTAAACAAAGGGACTAAATGTAAACACTTTAAATGTAAACAAAGACTACATATGTAAACAAAGAATTTAAATGTAAATAAAGACTACAAATGTAAACAAAGACCTTAAATGTAAACAGACTCTAAATGAAAACAAAGACTAAAAATGTAAACAAAAACTACAAACGTAAACAAAGACTCTAAATGTAAAGAAGGTCTCTAAATGCAAACAAAGATTAAAAATGTAAACAAAGACTACAAATGTAAACAAAGACTACAAATATAAACAGACTCTAAATGGAAACAGACTACAAATGTAAACACAAACTACAAACGTAAACTAACACTCTAAATGTAAACAAAGACTACAAATGTTAACAAAACTAAAAGTAAACAAATACTACAAATATAAAGAACGACTACAAATGTAAACAAAACTAAATGTAAACAAATACTAGAAATATAAACAAAGACTCTAAATGTAACCAAAAACTCTTGGTGTAAACAAGGACTGTAGGTGTAAAAAAGGACTACAAATGTAAACAAAGTCTCTAAATGTAAACAAAGACTACAAGTGTCAACAAAGACTACAAATGTAAACAAAAACTCTACATGTAAACAGACTCTCTAAATGTAAACAAAGTCTCTAAATTTAAACAAAGAATACAAATATGTAAACAAAGACTATAAATGTTAAGAAAGTTTACAACTGTAAACAAAGACTACAAATGTAAACAAAGACACTAAACGTAAACAAAAACTACAAACGTAAACAGACTCTAAGTGTAAACAGACAACAAATGTAAACAAAGCCTCTAAATATAAACAAAGTATCTAAACGTAAGCAGACTACAAATGTAAACAAAGAATACAAATGTAAACAAAGACACTAAATGTAACTCTAAATGTAAACAAAGTCACTAAATTTAAACAAAGAATACAAATGTAAACAAAGACTATAAATGTTACGAAAGTTTACAACTGTAAACAAAGACTACAAATGTAAACAAAGACACTAAACGTAAACAAAAACTACAAACGTAAACAGACTCTAAGTGTAAACAGACAACAAATGTAAACAAAGCCTCTAAATATAAAGAAAGTACCTAAATGTAAGCAGACTTCAAATGTAAACAAAGAATACAAATGTAAAGAAAAAGCACAAATGTTAAGTGACTCAAACTGTAAACAAACTCTCTAAATGTTAACAAAGTCTACAAATGTAGACAGACTATAAATGAAAACAGACTCTAAATGCAAACAGACTAAAAGTGTAAACAAAGACTACAAATATAAACAGACTCTAAATGGAAACAGACTACAAATGTAATCAAAAACTACAAACGTAAACCAACACTCTAAATGTAAACAAACACTACAAATGTAAACAAAACAAAAAGTAAACAAATACTACAAATATAAACAACGACTACAAATGTGAACAAAACTAAATGTAAACAAATACTAGAAATATAAACAAAGACTCTAAATGTAAGCAAAGACTGCAAACGTATATAAAAACTCTAAATGGAAAAAAATAATAAAAATGTAAACAAAGACTCTAAATGTAATAAAAAAATCTGGGTATAAACAAATACTACAAATGAAAACAGACTCTAAATACAAACAAAGTCTAAAAATAAAAACAAAGTCTCTAAATGTAAACAAAGGCTAAAAATGTAAACAAAGACGACAAATGTAAACAAAGGGACTAAATGTAAACACTTTAAATGTAAACAAAGACTACATATGTAAACAAAGAATTTAAATGTAAATAAAGACTTCAAATGTAAACAAAGACCTTAAATGTAAACAGACTCTAAATGAAAACAAAGACTAAAAATGTAATCAAAGACTACAAACGTAAACAAAGACTCTAAATGTAAAGAAGGTCTCTAAATGCAAACAAAGATTAAAAATGTAAACAAAGACTACAAATGTAAACAAAGACTACAAACGTAAACTAACACTCTAAATGTAAACAAAGACTACAAATGTTAACAAAACTAAAAGTAAACAAATACTACAAATATAAAGAACGACTACAAATGTAAACAAAACTAAATGTAAACAAATACTAGAAATATAAACAAAGACTCTAAATGTAAGCAAAGACTGCAAACGTAAACAAAAACTCTAAATAGAAAAAAATAATAAAAATGTAAACAAAGACTCTAAATGTAATAAAAAAAATCTGGGTATAAACAAAGACTACAAATGAAAACAGACTCTAAATGAAAACAAAGACTAAAAATGTAATCAAAGACTACAAACGTAAACAAAGACTCTAAATGTAAAGAGGGTCTCTAAATGCAAACAAAGATTAAAAATGTAAACAAAGACTACAAATGTAAACAAAGACTACAAACGTAAACTAACACTCTAAATGTAAACAAAGACTACAAATGTTAACAAAACTAAAAGTAAACAAATACTACAAATATAAAGAACGACTACAAATGTAAACAAAACTAAATGTAAACAAATACTAGAAATATAAACAAAGATTCTAAATGTAACTCTTGGTGTAAACAAGGACTCTAGGTGTAAAAAAGGACTACAAATGTAAACAAAGTCTCTAAATATAAACAAAGTCTAAATGTAAACAAAGACTACAAGTGTCAACAAAGACTACAAATGTAAACAAAAACTCTAAATGTAAACAGTCTCTCTAAATGTAAACAAAGACTACAAATATAAACGGACTCTAAATGTAAACAAAATCTCTAAATTTAAACGAAGAATACAAATGTAAACAAAGACTATAAATGTTAAGAAAGTTTACAACAGTAAACAAAGACTACAAATGTAAACAAAGACACTAAACGTAAACAGACTCTAAGTGTAAACAGACAACAAATGTAAACAAAGCCTTTAAATATAAACAAAGTATCTAAATGTAAGCAGACTACAAATGTAAAAAAAAGAATACAAATGTAAACAAAGAGCACAAATGTTAAGTGACTCAAACTGTAAACAATCTGTCTAAATGTAAACAAAGTCTACAAATGTAAACAGTCTATAAATGAAAATAGACTCTAAATGCAAACAGACTAAAAATGTAAACAAAGACTACAAATATAAAGACTCTAAATGGAAACAGACTACAAATGTAAACAAAAACTACAAACGTAAACTAACACTCTAAATGTAAACAAAGACTACAAATGTAAACAAAACTAAAAGTAAACAAATACTACAAATATAAACAATGACTACATATGTAAACAAAACTAAATGTAAACAAATACTAGAAATATTTACAAAGACGCTAAATGTAACCAAAGTCTGCAAACGTAAACAAAGTCTCTAAATGGAAACAAAAAATAGAAACGTAAACAAAGACTGTAAATGTAATAAAAAACTCTGGGTATAAACAAGGACTCTAGGTGTAAACAAGGACTACAAACGTAAACAGACTCTAAATGTAAACAAAGTCTAAAAATAAAAACAAAGACTCTAAATGTAAACAAAGGCTAAAAATGTAAACAAAGACTACAAATGTAAACAAAGACCTTAAATGTAAACAGACTCTTAATGAAAATAAAGACTAAAAATGTAAACAAAGACTCTAAATGTAAAGATGGTCTCTAAATGCAAACAAAGATTACAAATGTAAACAAAAACTACAAATGTAAACAAAGACTACAAATATAAACAAAAACTCTAAATGGTAACAGACTACAAATGTAAACAAAAACTACAAACGTAAACTAACACTCTAAATGTAAACAAAGACTACAATTGTAAACAAAGACTGCAAACGTAAACAAAGACTCTAAATGTAAACAAATAATAAAAATGTAAACAAAGACTCTAAATGTAATAAAAAACTCTGGGTATAAACAAGGACTCTAGGTGTAAACAAGGACTACAAATGTAAACAGAATCTAAATGTAAACAAAGTCTAAAAATAAAAACAAAGACTCTAAATGTAAACAAAGGATAAAAATGTACACAAAGACTACAAATGTAAACAAAGGCTCTAAATGTAAACAAACACGCTATATGTAAACAAAGACTACAAATGTAAACAAAGCCTAGTAATATAAACAAAGTATCTAAACGTAAGCAGACTACAAATGTAAACAAAGACACTAAACGTAAACAAAAACTGCAAACGTAAACAGACTCTAAGTGTAAACAGACAACAAATGTAAACAAAGCCTCGTAATATAAACAAAGTATCTAAATGTAAGCAGAATACAAATGTAAACAAAGAATACAAATGTAAACAAAGAGTACAGATGTTAAGTGACTCAAACTGTAAACAAAGTCTCTAAATGTAAACAAAGGCTAAAAATGTAAACAAAGACTACAAATGTAAACAAAGGGACTAAATGTAAACACTTTAAATGTAAACAAAGACTACATATGTAAACAAAGAATTTAAATGTAAATAAAGACTACAAATGTAAACAAAGACCTTAAATGTAAACAGACTCTAAATGAAAACAAAGACTAAAAATGTAAACAAAGACTACAAACGTAAACAAAGACTCTAAATGTAAAGAAGGTCTCTAAATGCAAACAAAGATTAAAAATGTAAACAAAGACTACAAATGTAAACAAAGACTACAAATATAAACAGACTCTAAATGGAAACAGACTACAAATGTAAACACAAACTACAAACGTAAACTAACACTCTAAATGTAAACAAAGACTACAAATGTTAACAAAACTAAAAGTAAACAAATACTACAAATATAAAGAACGACTACAAATGTAAACAAAACTAAATGTAAACAAATACTAGAAATATAAACAAAGACTCTAAATGTAACCAAAAACTCTTGGTGTAAACAAGGACTCTAGGTGTAAAAAAGGACTACAAATGTAAACAAAGTCTCTAAATGTAAACAAAGACTACAAGTGTCAACAAAGACTACAAATGTAAACAAAAACTCTACATGTAAACAGACTCTCTAAATGTAAACAAAGTCTCTAAATTTAAACAAAGAATACAAATATGTAAACAAAGACTATAAATGTTAAGAAAGTTTACAACTGTAAACAAAGACTACAAATGTAAACAAAGACACTAAACGTAAACAAAAACTACAAACGTAAACAGACTCTAAGTGTAAACAGACAACAAATGTAAACAAAGCCTCTAAATATAAACAAAGTATCTAAACGTAAGCAGACTACAAATGTAAACAAAGAATACAAATGTAAACAAAGACACTAAATGTAACTCTAAATGTAAACAAAGTCACTAAATTTAAACAAAGAATACAAATGTAAACAAAGACTATAAATGTTACGAAAGTTTACAACTGTAAACAAAGACTACAAATGTAAACAAAGACACTAAACGTAAACAAAAACTACAAACGTAAACAGACTCTAAGTGTAAACAGACAACAAATGTAAACAAAGCCTCTAAATATAAAGAAAGTACCTAAATGTAAGCAGACTTCAAATGTAAACAAAGAATACAAATGTAAACAAAGAGCACAAATGTTAAGTGACTCAAACTGTAAACAAACTCTCTAAATGTTAACAAAGTCTACAAATGTAGACAGACTATAAATGAAAACAGACTCTAAATGCAAACAGACTAAAAGTGTAAACAAAGACTACAAATATAAACAGACTCTAAATGGAAACAGACTACAAATGTAATCAAAAACTACAAACGCAAACCAACACTCTAAATGTAAACAAACACTACAAATGTAAACAAAACAAAAAGTAAACAAATACTACAAATATAAACAACGACTACATATGTGAACAAAACTAAATGTAAACAAATACTAGAAATATAAACAAAGACTCTAAATGTAAGCAAAGACTGCAAACGTATATAAAAACTCTAAATGGAAAAAAATAATAAAAATGTAAACAAAGACTCTAAATGTAATAAAAAAATCTGGGTATAAACAAAGACTACAAATGAAAACAGACTCTAAATACAAACAAAGTCTAAAAATAAAAACAAAGTCTCTAAATGTAAACAAAGGCTAAAAATGTAAACAAAGACGACAAATGTAAACAAAGGGACTAAATGTAAACACTTTAAATGTAAACAAAGACTACATATGTAAACAAAGAATTTAAATGTAAATAAAGACTTCAAATGTAAACAAAGACCTTAAATGTAAACAGACTCTAAATGAAAACAAAGACTAAAAATGTAATCAAAGACTACAAACGTAAACAAAGACTCTAAATGTAAAGAAGGTCTCTAAATGCAAACAAAGATTAAAAATGTAAACAAAGACTACAAATGTAAACAAAGACTACAAACGTAAACTAACACTGTAAATGTAAACAAAGACTACAAATGTTAACAAAACTAAAAGTAAACAAATACTACAAATATAAAGAACGACTACAAATGTAAACAAAACTAAATGTAAACAAATACTAGAAATATAAACAAAGACTCTAAATGTAAGCAAAGACTGCAAACGTAAACAAAAACTCTAAATAGAAAAAAATAATAAAAATGTAAACAAAGACTCTAAATGTAATAAAAAAAATCTGGGTATAAACAAAGACTACAAATGAAAACAGACTCTAAATGAAAACAAAGACTAAAAATGTAATCAAAGACTACAAACGTAAACAAAGACTCTAAATGTAAAGAGGGTCTCTAAATGCAAACAAAGATTAAAAATGTAAACAAAGACTACAAATGTAAACAAAGACTACAAACGTAAACTAACACTCTAAATGTAAACAAAGACTACAAATGTTAACAAAACTAAAAGTAAACAAATACTACAAATATAAAGAACGACTACAAATGTAAACAAAACTAAATGTAAACAAATACTAGAAATATAAACAAAGATTCTAAATGTAACTCTTGGTGTAAACAAGGACTCTAGGTGTAAAAAAGGACTACAAATGTAAACAAAGTCTCTAAATATAAACAAAGTCTAAATGTAAACAAAGACTACAAGTGTCAACAAAGACTACAAATGTAAACAAAAACTCTAAATGTAAACAGTCTCTCTAAATGTAAACAAAGACTACAAATATAAACGGACTCTAAATGTAAACAAAGTCTCTAAATTTAAACGAAGAATACAAATGTAAACAAAGACTATAAATGTTAAGAAAGTTTACAACAGTAAACAAAGACTACAAATGTAAACAAAGACACTAAACGTAAACAGACTCTAAGTGTAAACAGACAACAAATGTAAACAAAGCCTTTAAATATAAACAAAGTATCTAAATGTAAGCAGACTACAAATGTAAAAAAAAGAATACAAATGTAAACAAAGAGCACAAATGTTAAGTGACTCAAACTGTAAACAATCTGTCTAAATGTAAACAAAGTCTACAAATGTAAACAGTCTATAAATGAAAATAGACTCTAAATGCAAACAGACTAAAAATGTAAACAAAGACTACAAATATAAAGACTCTAAATGGAAACAGACTACAAATGTAAACAAAAACTACAAACGTAAACTAACACTCTAAATGTAAACAAAGACTACAAATGTAAACAAAACTAAAAGTAAACAAATACTACAAATATAAACAATGACTACATATGTAAACAAAACTAAATGTAAACAAATACTAGAAATATTTACAAAGACGCTAAATGTAACCAAAGTCTGCAAACGTAAACAAAGTCTCTAAATGGAAACAAAAAATAGAAACGTAAACAAAGACTGTAAATGTAATAAAAAACTCTGGGTATAAACAAGGACTCTAGGTGTAAACAAGGACTACAAACGTAAACAGACTCTAAATGTAAACAAAGTCTAAAAATAAAAACAAAGACTCTAAATGTAAACAAAGGCTAAAAATGTAAACAAAGACTACAAATGTAAACAAAGACCTTAAATGTAAACAGACTCTTAATGAAAATAAAGACTAAAAATGTAAACAAAGACTCTAAATGTAAAGATGGTCTCTAAATGCAAACAAAGATTACAAATGTAAACAAAAACTACAAATGTAAACAAAGACTACAAATATAAACAAAAACTCTAAATGGAAACAGACTACAAATGTAAACAAAAACTACAAACGTAAACTAACACTCTAAATGTAAACAAAGACTACAATTGTAAACAAAGACTGCAAACGTAAACAAAGACTCTAAATGTAAACAAATAATAAAAATGTAAACAAAGACTCTAAATGTAATAAAAAACTCTGGGTATAAACAAGGACTCTAGGTGTAAACAAGGACTACAAATGTAAACAGAATCTAAATGTAAACAAAGTCTAAAAATAAAAACAAAGACTCTAAATGTAAACAAAGGATAAAAATGTACACAAAGACTACAAATGTAAACAAAGGCTCTAAATGTAAACAAACACGCTATATGTAAACAAAGACTACAAATGTAAACAAAGACCCCAAATGGAACTCTAAATGTAAACAAAAAATGAAAATGTAAACAAACTACAAATGTAAACAAAACTAAAAGTAAACAAATACTACAAATATAAACAACGACTACAAATGTAAACAAAACTAAATGTAAACAAATACTAGAAATATAAAAAAAGACTCTAAATGTAACCAAAAAGTCTTGGTGTAAACAAGGACTCTTGGTGTAAAAAAGGACTACAAATGTAAACAAAGTCTCTAAATATAAACAAAGTCTAAATGTAAACAAAGACTACAAGTGTAAACAAAAACTCTACATGCAAACATTATCTCTAAATGTAAACAAAGACTAAAAATATAAACGGACTCCAAATGTAAACAAAGTCTCTAAATTTAAACAAAGAATACAAATGTAAACAAAGACTCTAAATGTTAAGAAAGTCTACAACTGTAAACAAAGACTACAAATGTAAACAAAGACACTAAACGTAAACAAAAACTACAAACGTAAACAGACTCTAAGTGTAAACAGACAACAAATGTAAACAAAGCCTCGTAATATAAACAAAGTATCTAAATGTAAGCAGAATACAAATGTAAACAAAGAGCACAAATGTAAACAAAGAGCACAAATGTTAAGTGACTCAAACTGTAAACAAACTCTCTAAATGTAAACAAAGTCTACAAATGTAAACAAAGACTGCAAACGTAAACAAAAACTCTAAATGGAAACAAATAATAAAAATGTAAACAAAGACTCTAAATGTAATAAAAAAAACTGGGTATAAACAAGGACTACAAATGTAAACTGACTCTAAATGTAAACAAAAGCTAAAAATGTAATCAAAGGGACTAAATGTAAACACTCTAAATGTAAACAAAGACTACATATGTAAACAAAGAATTTAAATGTAAATAAAGACTACAAATGTAAACAAAGACTACAGACATAAACACTCTAAATGTAAAGAAGGTCTCTAAATGCAAACAAAGATTACAAATGTAAACAAAGACTACGAATGTAAACAAAGACTACAAATATAAACAGACTCTAAATGGAAACAGACTACAAATGTAAACAAAAACTATAAACGTAAACTAACACTCTATATGTAAACAGACAACAAATGTAAACAAAACTAAAAGTGAACAAATACTACAAATATAAACAACAACAACAAATGTAAACAAAACTAAATGTAAACAAGTACTAGAAATATAAACAAAGACTCTAAATGTAACCAAAGACTGCAAACGTAAACAAAGACTACAAACGTAAACAAAGACTACAAATGTAAAGAAGTTCTCTAAATGCAAACAAAGATTACAAATGTAAACAAAAACTACAAATGTAAACAAAGGCTACAAATATAAACAAAAACTGTAAATGGAAAGAGACTACAAATGTAAACAAAAACTACAAACGTAAGCTAACACTCTAAATGTAAACAAAGACTACAAATGTAAACAAAGACTGCAAACGTAAACAAAGACTCTAAATGTAAACAAATAATAAAAATGTAAACAAAGATTCTAAATGTAATAAAAAACTCTAGGTATAAACAAGGACTCTAGGTGTAAACAAGGACTACAAATGTAAACAGACTCTAAATGTAAACAAAGGATAAAAATGTAAACAAAGACTACAAATGTAAACAAAGGCTCTAAATGTAAACAAACACGCTATATGTAAACAAAGACTACAAATGTAAACAAAGACCCCAAATGGAACTCTAAATGTAAATAAAAAATGAAAATGTAAACAGACTACAAATGTAAACAAAACTAAAAGTAAACAAATACTAGAAATGTAAACAACGACTACAAATGTAAACAAAACTAAATGTAAACAAATACTAGAAATATAAACAAAGATTCTAAATGTAACCAAAAACTCTTGGTGTAAACAAGGACTCTAGGTGTAAAAAAGGACTACAAATGTAAAGAAAGTCTCTAAATATACACAAAGTCTAAATTTAAACAAAGACTACAAGTGTAAACAAAGACTACAAATGTAAACAAAAACTCTACATGTAAACAATCTCTCTAAATGTAAACAAAGACTACAAATATAAACGGACTATAAATGTAAACAAAGTCACTAAATTTAAACAAAGAATACAAATGTAAACAAAGACTATAAATGTTACGAAAGTTTACAACTGTAAACAAAGACTACAAATGTAAACAAAGACACTAAACGTAAACAAAAACTACAAATGTAAACAGACTCTAAGTGTAAACAGACAACAAATGTAAACAAAGCCTCTAAATATAAACAAAGTACCTAAATGTAAGCAGACTTCAAATGTAAACAAAGAATACAAATGTAAACAAAGAGCACAAATGTTAAGTGACTCAAACTGTAAACAAACTCTCTAAATGTAAACAAAGTCTACAAATGTAGACAGACTATAAATGAAAACAGACTCTAAATGCAAACAGACTAAAAGAGTATACAAAGACTACAAATATAAACAGACTCTAAATGGAAACAGACTACAAATGTAAACAAAAACTACAAACGTAAACCAACACTCTAAATGTAAACAAACACTACAAATGTAAACAAAACTAAAAGTAAACTAATACTACAAATATAAACAACGACTACAAATGTGAACAAAACTAAATGTAAACAAATACTAGAAATATAAACAAAGACTCTAAATGTAAGCAAAGACTGCAAACGTAAACAAAACCTCTAAAAAAAAATAATAAAAATGTAAACAAAGACTCTAAATGTAATAAAAAAAATCTGGGTATAAACAAAGACTACAAATGAAAACAGACTCTAAATACAAACAAAGTCTAAAAATAAAAACAAAGTCTCTAAATGTAAACAAAGGCTAAAAATGTAAACAAAGACTACAAATGTAAACAAAGGGACTAAATGTAAACACTTTAAATGTAAACAAAGACTACATATGTAAACAAAGAATTTAAATGTAAATAAAGACTACAAATGTAAACAAAGACCTTAAATGTAAACAGACTCTAAATGAAAACAAAGACTAAAAATGTAAACAAAGACTACAAACGTAAACAAAGACTCTAAATGTAAAGAAGGTCTCTAAATGCAAACAAAGATTAAAAATGTAAACAAAGACTACAAATATAAACAGACTCTAAATGGAAACAGACTACAAATGTAAACAAAAACTACAAACGTAAACTAACACTCTAAATGTAAACAAAAACTACAAATGTTAACAAAACTAAAAGTAAACAAATACTACAAATATAAAGAACGACTACAAATGTAAACAAAACTAAATGTAAACAAATACTAGAAATATAAACAAAGACTCTAACTGTAACCAAAAACTCTTGGTGTAAAGAAAGACTCTAGGTGTAAAAAAGGACTACAAATGTAAACAAAGTCTCTAAATATAAACAAAGTCTAAATGTAAACAAAGACTACAAGTGTCAACAAAGACTACAAATGTAAACAAAAACTCTACATGCAAACAGTCTCTCTAAATGTAAACAAAGACTACAAATATAAACGGACTCTAAATGTAAGCAAAGTCTCTAAATTTAAACAAAGAATACAAGTGTGAACAAAGACTATAAATGTTAAGAAAGTTTACAACTGTAAACAAAGTCTACAAATGTAAACAAAGACACTAAACGTAAACAAAAACTACAAACGTAAACAGACTCTAAGTGTAAACAGACAACAAATGTAAACAAAGACTTTAAATATAAACAAAGTATCTAAATGTAAGCAGACTACAAATGTAAACAAAGAATACAAATGTAAACAAAGAGCACAAATGTTAAGTGACTCAAACTGTAAACAAACTGTCTAAATGTAAACAAAGTCTACAAATGTAAACAATCTATAAATGAAAATAGACTCTAAATGCAAACAGACTAAAAATGTAAACAAAGACTACAAATATAAAGACTCTAAATGGAAACAGACTACAAATGTAAACAAAAACTACAAACGGAAACTAACACTCTAAATGTAAACAAAGACTACAAATGTAAACAAAACTAAAAGTAAACAAATACTACAAATATAAACAAAGACTATAAATGTAAACAAAGGCTCTAAATGTAAACAAACACGCTATATGTAAACAAAGACTACAAATGTAAACAAAGACACTAAATGGAACTCTAAATGTAAACAAATAAAAATGTAAACAAAGACTACAAATGTAAAGAAAGACCTTAAATATAAACAGACTCTTAATGAAAAGAAAGTCTAAAAATGTAAACAAAGACTCTAAAAGTAAAGATGGTGTCTAAATGCAAACAAAGATCACAAATGTAAACAAAAACTACAAATGTAAACAAAGACTACAAATATAAACAAAAACTCTAAATGGAAACAGACTACAAATGTAAATAAAAACTACAAACGTAAACTAAAACTCTAAATGTAAACAAAGACTACAAATGTAAACAAAGACTGCAAACGTAAACAAAGACTCTAAATGTAAACAAATAATAAAAATGTTAACAAAGACTCTAAATGTAATAAAAAACTCTGGGTATAAAAAAGGACTCTAGGTGTAAACAAGGACTACAAATGTAAACAGACTCTAAATGTAAACAATGTCTAAAAATAAAAACAAAGACTCTAAATGTAAACAAAGGATAAAAATGTAAACAAAGACTACAAATGTAAACAAAGGCTCTAAATGTAAACAAACACGCTATATGTAAACAAAGACTACAAATGTAAACAAAGACCCCAAATGGAACTCTAAATGTAAACAAAAAATGAAAATGTAAGCAGACTACAAATGTAAACAAAACTAAAAGTAAACAAATACTACAAATATAAACAACGACTACAAAAGTAAACAAAACTAAATGTAAACAAATACTAGAAATATAAACAGACTCTAAATGTAACCAAAAACTCTTGGTGTAAACAAGGACTCTTGGTGTAAAAAAGGACTACAAATGTAAACAAAGTCTTTAAATATAAACAAAGTCTAAATGTAAACAAAGACTACAAGTGTAAACAAAAACTCTACATGTAAACATTATCTCTAAATGTAAACAAAGACTAAAAATATAAACGGACTCCAAATGTAAACAAAGTCTCTAAATTTAAACAAAGAATACAAATGTAAACAAAGACTCTAAATGTTAAGAAAGTCTACAACTGTAAACAAAGACTACAAATGTAAACAAAGACACTAAACGTAAACAAAAACTACAAACGTAAACAGACTCTAAGTGTAAACAGACAACAAATGTAAACAAAGCCTCGTAATATAAACAAAGTATCTAAGTGTAAGCAGAATACAAATGTAAACAAAGAGCACAAATGTAAACAAAGAGCACAAATGTTAAGTGACTCAAACTGTAAACAAACTCTCTAAATGTAAACAAAGTCTACAAATGTAAACAAAGACTGCAAACGTAAACAAAAACTCTAAATGGAAACAAATAATAAAAATGTAAACAAAGACTCTAAATGTAATAAAAAAAACTGGGTATAAACAAGGACTACAAATGTAAACTGACTCTAAATGTAAACAAAAGCTAAAAATGTAAACAAAGACTACAAATGTAATCAAAGGGACTAAATGTAAACACTCTAAATGTAAACAAAGACTACATATGTAAACAAAGAATTTAAATGTAAATAAAGACTACAAATGTAAACAAAGACTACAGACATAAACACTCTAAATGTAAAGAAGGTCTCTAAATGCAAACAAAGATTACAAATGTAAACAAAGACTACGAATGTAAACAAAGACTACAAATATAAACAGACTCTAAATGGAAACAGACTACAAATGTAAACAAAAACTATAAACGTAAACTAACACTCTATATGTAAACAGACAACAAATGTAAACAAAACTAAAAGTGAACAAATACTACAAATATAAACAACAACAACAAATGTAAACAAAACTAAATGTAAACAAGTACTAGAAATATAAACAAAGACTCTAAATGTAACCA